>MU223137.1:1331414-1344088 GCA_018584345.1 Thuja plicata | reverse complement strand
TGAGGTGGAAGAGGATGGAGAGGAAATAGTGCTCTTCTGAAGGAGAGCTTGCAAATCTGCAATCTGTTTCTCATAGCCATCAAATCTCTTCTGAAAATAATGTGACTCATCATGAGGCCCCTTCTGAAAATAGGAACATGTAGGGTTCTTAGTCTTCTATTTCTCCTTCTTAGAAGAAGATGGTGGGCTAGTAGAGTGTTGAGAAGAGGAATCAGATATCTGCTTCAGCTTTGACTTCTGTGTATCCTGAGATGTCTTGGCAAGCAATGCCTATGACTGTGAACCTATAAGAGAATCCATCTGACTAAGCTTGGACTACTCATGAGTTAACCTATCACAAAAGGTCTCAAAAGAGGGCATAACATGACGTGCACCCAATGCATCCATAGTGGAGTAGAAGGTAGAAGTGAAAATCTGATAAGGGCCACAAAGCTTTGAGAGTATCAGAAAGATACACTCATCATCTGACTTTGTCTTTCCAGCAACCTGTAAAATAGATCAAAGAGAATTGAACTCATCAGGAAGTCCTCAATGTTGGTGAATGATTCAGGTACCAAGGAGGTGAACTCTGCATCTATCTGGAGAACCCTGAACTGATTCATTGTGCCAAACAAGGTGGAAAACTTGTCCCACATATCCCTGGGTGTGGTCAGACCATCCAGGTGGAACAACAACCCATCTAAAATATTCATGGAAATGAGGCCCATTGCCTCATCCATCCTATTTCTATGCATAAGAGCCTCATAAGCCCTCTGTAGAACTAGCTGAGCCGCATCGAGGCATGACCATAGCCCTTTTGCCATAAGCAATCTGGTCATCTGCCCTTTCCAAGTGTGATATTTGTGAGGTGTAAGGCGAGTGACAGAAGAGTCTGCCATTAAGAGAAGGTAGACAGAAGTAGAAGGGTCTCTTTGAAATAAATTACAGAAATAGAATTTGCACCCCCCCACAAAGTATTATACTATCTCCCGTACACTTCAAATAAGTATGTAAGCAAAAAAAAAGGAAAAAAACTGATTTTCAGATGCCTCCACTTTGATGCCAAAAAAACTGATCAAACGGAAAAATTTGAAAATAAAACCAGCATGGTTGGATTAGGCTCGGAAAGAGCTTTCCAATGATATATCACACTTTGATTTTTGATACCGTATGCAAAAATTTCTCAAAAGTGCCAAAAATTTGAAAATTTCTAGAAAAACCCCTTGCGGCACCGAAAACCACCCACTAAGCAGTCAAAACCACCTATGTAGAAAAAAACCACCTTCGTACCTTCTGCACTCAAATCTCAGCATCTCGTGCCTCAAAAAGTGTGCCAAATTCGTACGGCCCTCTTTCCATAAAAAATGTCACAGCTTGCTCCGGTACCCAAAGGTGGTCAAATTTTATATCAAAATTCCTCTGAACGATCCTCTGAATCCATTGGTGAGGTTATTTTCAGCCCAAAATGTGTCCAATAAAAAATTTTCCCCAGATCCAATAAAAAATCTCTTCAAAAACTTGAAACCCTTAACCTCAAAACCTGCTTCAAAAACACCAGAATGAGCAGCAGCAGGGGAGCTCTGATACCATGTAGGATTTGAGAGATACAAATCCACATAATGCCAAGAATACCTGCATGCAAATAACCTGTTACAGGAGAGAAGCAGAAAGAAGCAAAAGGCAGAACTCAGAAGTTACTCAAAAATGAGAGCAAAATTATGATCCGAGTTAATTGAAAAAAAGATTTACAAGGTTCAACCTATAAAGGTGAACAAAACCCTAAAGCCTAAAAAAGCTAGGTTGCACATTATAATTAATAAAGATATTAATTATAATGCACCTAACAGATAGCTTAAGAAAATAGAGTAATAAATAACTTAATTAATTAAACCGAAGTGATTTAATTAATAAGTGTAAAATATAATTACTATAACAAATAGTGCTATCCTCTTTATCCAAAGTATCATTATTGTAAAGAAAAACTTTATAAGAGGGACAAACATAACTCATTAATGCTTCATCAATTGAAGGAATATTATAATTAGTGTTAGTTATAATAGTCTCCTCTACCACAATATCATCTTCTTTAATTTAGGTTCGTTCATGAGGGAGAGAATAATCTTGATATTTTTGTCCAATGGCTCATCCCAAATAGGGGAATCATCAAGAGTAGGAACATTTCTATGAATAAAATAAACCTTAGGAGTGGGATAATAATAACTCACTAAATCATCATCCATAAAGGAGGATGCCTTGAAATGAATATAATTTAAGGTATCATGTGGGTAATTATCATCTTTGAGAAAGGTATTCTCATAGGGGAGGCTCATATTAGGAGAAGAGTTAACATCAATCCACAACGCTTCTCCCCAAATAGAGAGATCATTTAGAGAAAGGTTTAAACATCTTCTTGCACTAATATGTCCTTGTGAGGAAGATAATAGGTTGGAGATGGTGATATAAGATAATCCCATGCAACATCACATGTATTAAATTTATTATTTTCAATGCTAACATAATGTAAAGGAAAATTGATGGGAGGATATTGTTTTATCTCAAAATTGACACAATAGTTTTGTGTCAATGGCCTAAACAATTTTTGCAACATGAAAAGAATGAAATTAATGCATACAAATCAAATTAAGATACAGGTAAAGTAAGAACAATGCATGAAATGAAAGGGTTTTTTATTAATGGAAATACAAGAATGAAAGAGATAAAAATACATAATTTTTTATGTCCACTAATAATATGCAAAAATCAAACCTAAAACTACAAAATTAGAAGTGGAAATGTTATGATTAGGGTTCACCAAAATGTACTATATGAAATGGTGATCAAAGGGGGGAGATCAATTCAAAGTACTATTCAATATTAGGAATATGAAACCTCCTCAATAAAAATATGATTTACAACACATTGATGGAAGAGATTCCAATACAATATCTATAATCTTAGGGTTTTGATTCCTTTTTCTCCTTAGAATGTGTTGGGTATATTTCTAGTTTTTATGAGTCTTGCTAAATATTTTGGTTCCTGATATTAGTTATGCTTAAAATTTTCAAGGTTTGTTCCAGTGTACCATCAAATATTTCTGCAAAGTGTCTGAAATCCAAGCAATGTAATGCAAATTGGCTGAAAACCTTAAACCCTAGGTCATTTGTGTCTTTACCATGTATAAACCCTAGACCTTCATGACCTTGTTCTAATTTGAAGTCACTGCCTTTATCTCCTAATCTCTCAATCAGAACCAAATTTTCTTCAGCAATTCAGAGATAGCTTAGTCATTGAATCTCTTAATCCAACCGAAGGTAAAGACAAAGTTTACTTTATGCTTTGTCTCGTAATCTCTAGAAGAAATTTGAGTTAAGTTATTCAATATGAGATTCGGCGGGGATCGTTGATCTCCAAAAAAATGCAAAGGTCAAGCTTTTCTTCAGTGATTAAGCGAGAGTCATAGATCTTGTTTTGTCCTTGGCTTGATCATGTGGTCTGCACGTAGTATCCAAATAAACCCCATTATTAGCAGATCTTTCGGAGACTTGGAGATAAATATTGTCACATAATCTCCAGATAAACCTATGGTCGAGACTAATTGAAGTAAAGTTTATTACAAGATTCACAGATAACTTGGTCGCGTGATCTCAGAATGAAAGTGTGGTTAAGAAGATAGTCTCGAGATTCAGTGTAGGTCATTGGATGAAAGAAGAATCAAGGGTTGCTATGTAATCTTGGGAAGAATTGGTAAAGTATAGAAAGATTTAGAGACTTAGCGTTGATCGTTGATCAAGAAAAGATCTGAGGGCTAGCGCATGATATCTAGATTAAACCTGAGTTACAAGAATTATCCAGCGACTTAGGTTTTTATTTAGTCGCTGAATCTCTAGAAGAACCATGGTTATTTATGGTTAAATAAAAGTCGAGTCAAGTTTTCCGTGAGTAAATATGGACCATTGATCAAGATAGAGATGTGTGTCTAGCGCTGAATTGCTAGAAAAAGTTAAGAACTCATGAATTATTCAGCAATTAAGAGGTAATGAGCTAATATGAAGGCACATGTTTAAGTGGCTAAGAAAATATATGGTATTCGTGAAGTCTCGAAATAAACCCAAGGTTAGATAGATCTTTCAATAATTCAGAGATAGCCTTTATCTCTGAATCTCCAGACTTGACCAGAGTTAGTCCAAACATTATGAGATAGCTTTGGTCATGTAATCTCAGAACAAACTGGAGTTAAAGCCAAATATTGTGAGATTCAGTACAATTCATGGATTAAAAATGAGATCAAGGGTTGTCCCGTAATCTCCAGATAATATGAGAAAGTATAGAATGATTCAGAGATTCAACACAAGGCATAGATCAAGTTTTCATCATGTGGTTTTCGCGTGATCTCTGAATAAACTCAAGGTTAATTAAAAAATTCAGCGACTTAGAGTTTTTCTTTGTCGCGTAATCTCCGGATGACTTAAATTTAAGTTAAGACCAAAAGTTGTGTTCATTAGAAAAGATCTAGACCATCTAAATGATTTAAATATTGTGGTGTGCACGTGATTTTTGAATAGATCCATGGTTAGTCAAGATGCTCAGCAATTCAGAGACTTAGTTATCTCTGAATCTCTAGATAAACTCAGAGTCAGAACAGGGTTATCTTTTTTCCTTCTCACGTGATCTCTGATTAAACCTAAGATTAATATAAAAGCTTAGAGACTCATCAAGGATCGTAGATCACATCTCAGATAAACGGCTAGCGCTAGATCTCCAAATGATACTCGGGTTAAGATTTTCTCTCAGCAACTTGGCAGTCTCCTTTATCTCTGAATCTCCAGATGTGATCATGGTCAAAGTAAAGCCTAGTAAATTTTATTACAAGATTCAGAGACAAGAAGAAATGAGTTACTTAGTGTTAAGAAGTAAACCAGATGCATGCAAGGTAAAGTTAAAATGAGGGTCCAAGGAGTAATCTCAGAACATAATTAGAGTTAATAAAACCATCTAATGACCTAGCGAGAACCGTAGATCAAGATATTATCATGTGGTTGGCGCTAGATCTTGTAATGTAACCCAGGTTAGCGAAAACTCTCAGTGACTTTGAGATGAAGAAGTCATGTGATCTCTAGATAAATTGTGGTCTGAGTATGGTAAAATCTTAAGGATTTGTTCTCATGCCATGTCAAGGAAAGAAGTATAAAAGATAGAGTTTTTAAAGACAAAATATTCTAACAAAGTACAAGTAAGCTGCTGAGCTATGAAAAGGCAACTAAAGCAGGCCAATCATATCGTGTATCAAGCCTTTTTACATAAAATAAGGTTTTAAAATTAATAAAGCACTCGTGACTTTTCCAACTGGGCTTTTCAAATTTGATTACTTGTCAACTTCAAATGCCATGGATAGGAGAGAATCGATGTTAAGACATGCATAGTTATTGCAGAAGTGATTGAGAAATGGTTTCTAGGTTCTTGACTATACTAGTGCATTGAATTTTCAATAATAAATAGACGCAGCCTTTGTACATTCTAGTTACCAAAGTTTTTAGAGCATAGAGCGAAGAAGTTGCCTAAGTTTCAGAGAAATTGTGAGAAGAATCTTGTGTCTGAGAGGATAATTGTCCATAAAATCAATAAAGATGAGTCAAACAGGACCGAGCGGGTTTAAGCCAGTGGAAGAAGCAAGGATGCAGAGGAAGAACAGAAAGGAAAGAGGAAATCTGAGATGAATCTGTCGCTACGCTTCCAGGAACAAATCAGAACAAAAAGGTAGATGATGAATCCTTTACTGATAGCATGTATAAATATAGGGATCCAAACACTCCTAGGTGCTTTGGTTTTTATTTATTTAATTATTTCTACAACAATAAAGATAGGCAGATCCCAGTTTCAAACCCTTGGACATTAGGATTAGCTAAGCTAATTGTCCTAGATGTCTTCGTGGATGTTGACCTGTTAATAATGTTAGCCAAGAAATATGACCCTACCTCTAAAACTATTAGAAAAGGCAATTAACAACCTTAGTTACCTTGGATAGGGAATCCTTCATGAAATCCTTTAGAATTTACCATGCCTCTGCTACTGAGATTGACTTGAAAAAATTGTAGAACAAGTATACCAGAGAGGTTAACATAGTTAGAAAGTTGGTCCAAACTCATGTGCCTAGGTTGAATAGGAATTATGTTGCCCCAATACCTTATTCTAAGGGTGCACCATATGAGTTTAAGGACTTTTGTTTTTACATGAAGTATATAGCCTATGGGTTGTGTAGGGTACTAGGAATTGATGGACACATTGAGAAGATACCTGCAGATCTAGTGATGATCATCCTAGACATTAATAACTCCCACTCCAACATAGAATTTGACTACATTCAGTATGTCATTGATAGAATGCATGAGGTCTTGATCAATATTCAGAAGAAGGACAACCCCAAGTTCATACATTATTCTCTCTTAATGTATCTAATTTTGTACTTCAATGTGTACAACATGAATATAGGATTGTTGAGACCTAGAACTCTTTTCCAAGGCCATCCAAACCTCATACAATTATGGATTAGGGTTTGGAACTACACTTCAAATGAGAATGAATTATGTGGCTTTGAGAATTGGATTGTACATACACTTCTAGAATTGATGGGCCTCAATGTAACTAGACTATCTATCAGAGCACTTCAACTTCTAAGACCTTGCCAGTATGTATAAAAATGGCCAGGAGATCACAATTGGGGTGAAATATATTGTGAGAAGACTTATACATTAATTAGGGTTTATGGATGTTCTCAGCCCCCACACATACTTCCAAAGTATTTTCCTCCAAGAGTGGCCATAATGGAGTTTATTTGGCAGCTAATGTGGACTGACAAGGAGCATCTGGCTCCTCACAGAAAATTCACCTTCACACCCTAACAATTCAAAGTGGCTGAATTTACCATTGGGAAATACCATGTTTCTCTCAAAAATTCTCAAATTCATCAGAAGTAAACTCTCCTCCTTTATCAGATCTCAAACATTTAATCTTTCTACCACATTGATTTTCAACTCTTGCTTTAAAAATCTCAAATTTCTCAAATGATTATGATTTTTATCTTATAAATGCAATCCAAGTTAATATAGAATAATCATCAATAAAAAGTATAAAATATCTCTCACCTTGTAGGATTCTTGTTCTAATAGGATCACACCGGTCAGTGTGCACTAGATCTAGTAAATTGGTATCTTGCCACATTTCTTTTGGTAAAGAACTCTATTAAGTGTATATACAACTGTATGAATTGTTTCTCCAGTAAACCTCCAATAAACTTCCATCCTTGATCATTGTCCTTGCTACTTCCTATATTATTTGATTCATCCTTTCCAGGACACAATTCTATTGTGGTGTTCTAGTCGTTGAAAATTGTCTTTTAATACCATGTTTCTCTCGAAAATTCTCGAATTCATCAGAAGTAAACTCTCCTCCTTTATCAGATCTCAAACATTTAATCTTTCTACCACATTGATTTTCAACTCTTGCTTTAAAAATCTCAAATTTCTCAAATTCTTATGATTTTTATCTTATAAATGAAATCCAAGTTAATCTGGAATAATCATCAATAAAAAGTATAAAATATCTCTCACCTTGTAGGATTCTTATTCTAGTAGGATCACACTGGTCAGTGTGCACTAGATCCAGTAAATTGGTAGAAGAATAATCTTTTGCCTTGAATGACTCTCTTCTCTATTTTTTTCTTAACATCCTTTACAGATAATATTTTCTAGTTTACATAGTCTAGGTAAGTCTCTTACTGCACATGATGAACTTATTCCTACCAAATTGTCAAAATTGATGGGGCACATCCTCCGGTTCCAAAGCCAACTGTCATCAATCCGAGATAGTAAATATCCTTCTATATCTCCTTCAAGTTGATAAATGTTCCTTCCTATCCTTTTTCCAACTGAAATCATTGTTCCAGATCTCTTCTAAATCTCATAACCTTAATTCTTGAACACAACACCATATCCATTGTCACACATCTGTTTAACACTCAAAAGATTATAACAGAACCCTTCACATAATAAACTTTGTTAGTGTTATACTTCTGATCAAAAGAAATAGATCCTCTACCAACAATATACGGTTCCTTATCATCACCAAATCTAACAGAACTGCCATCATACTTCTGAAGAGTTACAAATTTGCTTTTATCATCAGTCATATGATTTGAACAACCCCTTCAATCAACCACTCATTCTTGTTCCTTCTAACATACAAAGTAGTTTCATAATTATCATCTGTTTCTGGGAAAATGTTAGAAATATCAAATCCAAGTTTTTCTTCTTCTTTAGAATAAAATAAATTATCCTTTATTTCTGATTCATCATCTAAAATAATATCATCTTTATTAACATAGTAAGATTTCTTATTGAACTTCTTAAACTTTTGCCTAGGACCTTTCTCTGAACACCTAGCAGCCAAATGACCAATCTTCTCACATCTAAAACATTTAAGGGGTAACATACCTTTGTATATGTCGGTACCTTTCTTCACCTTCCTTGCAAAGTTCACTTCCATGTGTCTTCATCTTTTGGATCTTCCTCTATCTTTGTGGCTTTAAATATTGTCATAGATCTACTCTTGTCTTTTTCAAATTTCTTCATTTAAAATGTGACCCAAGGTGCCAAAAAAACTTCTCTCTGGTGAAGTTATTCATATCATAAACTTCTTCAATCATTGAGATCTTATCACTGTAGATTTCTAGTAAGGACATCAATATTTTTTCATGACATATTCGTCAGTGATATTTCCTTTATCATTCTTGACTTCATTTACTGCATTATCAACCCTCTAAAAATAACTTCTAATATCTTCACCTTCTTCCATTATCTAAATCTCATAATGACACTTAGTTGTTAGCTTCTTAGACATCTTAACTCTATCATTACCATTACCCTAATAAATTTGTTTCAGATTTTCCCAAACTTCATAAGCAGTATTCAATGAAATAACCTTAGCTAACTCAGTTTTTGATAAAGAACTAAAAATTGCATACCTTTCTTTTTCATTCTCCTCATAGCATTAGATTTTGTCTTGAGTATTGAGACCATTCTAAGGAACAACATACTTCTCCACATTCTTCCAGGTAGTGTAACTAATCAAGATCATGCATCCTTTCATATTCTTTTTCCGTGTTAACTGTAGTCAAATTCATCAAACATAGGAATGTTCAGTTTATGTGTCATTAGATCTACCTCTAGCACTTAAGCTCTCTCCAAGGAACCAAAGATATGATACCAATTATTGAACATGTCGAATAAATGAGAGGGGGAGGGGGAATAGCTAATTCACAAAAAAATTTATTCACTTGTGTTAATCCAATAAATACTTAAACCAATCATAAACTTATACCTGATAAAAATATGAAAGCACAAAACCATTAACACAGAGAATAATTAAATTTACGTGGAAGCCCAAAATAGGAAAAACCATGAAGAAAAAAATTCTCATGAATTGAACACCAGATAAGGTGGCATCGATTAAGGTGATTTTTACAAGGGCTCATTGTCGGTCGGGCTAACTACCTGGAAATAAGAAAGGCTAATTGTGAATACAAATAGGCTCACTACCAGAAGATAAGAAATGAAAGTTGAATATGCCACTAATGTCACTCTCATTGATACTCTGCAATACAAAATGATATATTAGTTTTCTATTGGTTGCATCAACTCGCATGTACATCAACACATAGATCTTCCTTTTTTAGATTCACATTCACGTTGCATATACTTGCAATCAATCATATAACAAGTAAATTCATCGCTCTTTTATACAATCTCATGCCAACAACAAAGTCAACTTAAACCAATTTGAAATAGGTCAAACCAAAACATTCCCACAATGGTAAGGAATGAAACATGGACCACTTTTCTCATACAACATGCCTCACACATAACAACAACCTACACCATCAATGAGATCTTCAGTACCAATGATAGGATCTATACATTACGAAAGCATCAACCGAAGCACAACAAAAATAACTAAGATAGGGCTCAACCCAAACCAATGATAAAAAAATATGTTGCAAAACAAATGGAACCAAAACCAACACATATAAGAGTAAATATTTAAAGCACATCATCTAGTGCACACTTTTATCGAAGAACTAAAATAACCAATCTACATCTATGCATAAGATATGCTGACATCAATGACAGTAATTAATGACAACAATAATTATAACATCAAATTCACATTCTAATAGGCACCACCCTTGGGACCATTTTCCTTTTCTTCTTTCCCTTGGCTGCAAGAGTCACATTCTCCTCCTCATACCACCACGTTGTCAGCTAGAAGATTCAAAACCAAGTCTTAGCTCCTCCTACAAAAAATCATCACAAAGTCTCTCCCAACTAGGTAATCCTTGCAGTCATGTCTTTCATTTTTTATAGTTAAAATACTTTTACCTATTGTTTTAATTTAGTTAATTCAGATCTTACATTCCATATCTTATTTAATTTTCTTTTTTAATTTTTTGCACCATATCATTTGTATTACTGCTCACACCCTGATATGCTTTTTATATGCTTTTTGTGAGTTAGGGAATGTTGTAGGTACTTTTGTGCTCTATTTTTTGTTCATTAAAATATGAATCTTCTTGAGGTACTTTCCTAATCCATTCTACTTTGTTTATAATAACTTTATGATATAGCTTTGTCAATGGTAAAAGTTTTGGCATGTTGATCAGAATTACTTCCTTTGTATGTGTCCATCTTTAATGTGTCAATTACAGTTCCAAGACCTTGATGTTATGTGTCACCCGACATATCTAGGTGCTTTATATGTATGTTCTCATTATTGATTGATGATTTTAAGTATTGGAACTAACCTATAATCATAAGATGATTATTCTCTTCATAAACTATAACACTCTCTCAGATGAATCTTCTCTACATATGTGATAGGACACTGTTATGACAATGTTATCTTTGATGGACTCAATATTATGTTTTAGTTTATAGAATTAGATGATTATTGGGTTCTTTATGTAGTACGATTCAGATTTACATTATCATGATTATTTTCACTTATACTTATACATATGGTTCTGATTATCTTTTCCTTAATTAACTTTGACTATGAGATTAACCCTAACCATGTGATATCTGACTCCTAATTATCTATATACTTGATGAATACCTATGTGCGTGTATCAATGATCTATTTATATGACTAGGGGTGAAGCCGTAGTTATTCACCTAGTGAGTTCCACACAATTTCTTGACCCCTTTCATTTTTTACAATATATATATATATATATATCATTTTTTTTTTAAATTTATTTTTTAGAACTTTAATAAAAAAACACAGTACAAAAAGTGGATTTTTTGGATAAATAAAATTTTATTTTTTTGTATTTTTTTTTTTAAAGAAAAAACAACAAGCTTAAAAATATATATGTTTTTTTTTAAAAACTAATTTTATGCATTTTTGTTCAAAGGAAAGTAAAGGAAAAATTTTCAATTAAACCTATTGAATACCCACTTTGCGATATAGGCTTGCAGGTACCGAGCATCGACTTCACCTAGCTCCACAGATCTGAGTGTGCCCTCAAATCCTCAATAGTTTTTGTTGCAGATATAGTACCAAGGCCCCTTCTTGAGTGCTTTCCTTTCCATTATCTGATTCAGGTCTTTTGGATTCATGTTTTTCCAGTTAGCTACCAGGATAATAAACCCTAATTTAGCTTTCTCGATCAGGCATGATTATGAATGGAGAGCCTTGTGGTCCCTTGTTTTGGATGTTTTATTTCTTTATCCATTTCATTTATGTGTCTTTTGTAGGATGATTCTTTGAAGATCTTTTGTATGTCACATTTCAAGAATTCATGCTCAGTTTGGATTTGTGCTTGAATTTCCTTGATTGCCTACGACTAACCATGTGTGATCTTTTTGGTCATCTTGATAAGTTTCAAAGTTGATCATTTTGGCTTCCCATAGATTTTAGATATATTTTGAGGTAGGTAATTTTTTTCTATTGTAAATATATGCATATGTAATAATATTGATGTTGATGATCGCTTGTTATAAAGGCTCAGAAACTAGGCATAATCCTTTAACTCGGGGATTGGACATCCAACTAAGCACTTCATCCACTTTATAAGAAACTCATTTAATATGTCAAACCCAAGGACGTGTTACTTGAAATGGGCCAGAAAAATATATGCACCAGGCACTTTCTCAACCAATCATTCTATAGTTGTTGCAGGAAATAAATGTTGGAAAGAAACTATTCTATGGCTATGGTGGTACCCTAATTTTTGATAATTTAGGATTCCCAATCCATTATCAAGAAGCATGTATCTCCATAAAAAAAAAATCAAAGGGAGGAAGCTTTATAACACAAATAAATAGAACTAACTAATCGAAGCCTTCAAAAAATGCTGGAATTTAGACCTTCTACAAAGATGATTTCGACAGAGGATAAATATGGTCGAATTTTAACAATCTAAAAAAGACCCAGTTTGGAAAATTAAATTTCCTATCTCCAGTAGAAATATTATCTTTTCAAGAGGTATTTTGGATTTTTGACCAAAGCCAAATCCGAAAGTTAGGTAGTTATTTTTTAGTTAGTTTATTGTTTTTTCAAAATAATTTGTAATAAGAGTTGTGTATTTTCACCCTAAAAAGGTGTGAAAGCCACTCAAACACATATATATACATAATGTAAAA
>MU223137.1:1295270-1327725 GCA_018584345.1 Thuja plicata | reverse complement strand
TGCCTTGCCATACTTGAGAGAGAGGGTTTGAGGTGTATTCTATCTACTATAAAAATCCTTAAGACTTGAAGGATAAGTTTAAGGTATAGGCCTACCAGCCTTGGTTTTGCAGAGCCAAAATTGCAGATTTTCCAACCTTGCCTTGGTTGTGACTTGTTAGTTGGCCAAATCACTTGGGTTTCTCATAATTGGATAGGCAAAATCCATAGGAAATCCAATCTATTGATTTGAGCACCAACAGGCTGCATGAAATAAATGCTTTCGAAGGGAAACTATACGATTGCTGCATGAAATGAATACTCAAAGGAAAGCTAAACTATTGTTGTGAAATTAAACACTTGAAAGTAAATGATGGAAATGAATGTCGCTAGTAGGATGGAAGAGTACACAAAATAACTTTAATGCCTTAATTACTCTGTCATTTGGGCGTAGGAAGCGGTAGTTGTCATGTGGCTTTGGCTGCAGGAGCTATTCAGTACGGGAATTGAGCTAAAATAGAATGAATCTAAAATGGATTCCTCACCAAGTGGGCCCCCTTGGGTGAGTACCCAAAATACTCAATTACACAGAACTTAACTTAAAACTTCATTTTCTCATTAAAATGAATAACAGAGTATAGAGATTCTCATCAACAGTAAATAACAGAATTGAACTATCTTGAAACTATCATAATATTACTACTGCCCTCCTTCTCACGTAGGAGCGAGGCTTTATTTAAAGGGAAAAACATATAACTTCTAAACTCCACATTCCCTAAGAAAAGGCGGAGCTTTTATTAAAAACAACTAGCAAAAAGGAAAACTAGAAAGCAGGAAAAGGACTCGGTGCAGAAAAGAGGAAAGAACTGCTTAGATAGTAGATCTAACTTCCCACTCTCTCCTAGATTTCATTGGGGAAATTATTACGCTCACCAAGTATTCACTCAACCGTCTCCACCTGGATTAACCAAAAACCTTCCACCGCTACTATGTTCATGTTTCATCTGTGTGCGTCTGTTGCAGGACCGAGTCAAGCATCCAACACATAGATGTGCTCACCTGAACAAGATGATGGTTGCTACTTTGATGCACTGCATTAACACTGTTAGGATAAAATCATTCATGGAAATCATTCAAAGTACATATGCATTATGTATTTCTCAAACAATCAATTCATTCATAAAATATGATCATAATTTCATAGCAATAAACAGAGCATATTTGTCCAGATAAAGTATATTAAGTAGCATATGTCCATGGCATAGGTCCAGTGGTTGACTACCACATATTAATAGTTTTAGAGCATAAAGTCTTGGATTAATAAAATAAAACATAGGAAAGGACCTAGCAAAAGTTCTTCTAAGGTATCTAAAGTATGCCATTAAAATGGCCTATCATTTTGCCCCCTACGAAGACTAGTGTCGGTCCTCAGGCACTGAGACATTCCAGATCTTGGAAAGAACCCGAAGGTCTCCTTCTTGTGTTTCTCCAATAATGTAGGTGCCCACTTGCCAGTATAATCCATTTGTGTGCTCCACCTTCACTCATCTTCTCAGTTCCTGCTGCTCATCGATTTCATCATCCACACAGTTGTATAATGGCCATAAAATCAAGGGAGGCTGGAAAGTGAGTGGAAACCATATCTCAGGTTGTGGTTGTCTTTCTTGGTGTATATACCAGCTAACACACTGCATGGTAGCCCATAATTTAATCAGATTGTGTGGTTCTACCTTCTTAAGTGCCATAGTGAGTCTCCCCCATCTTTGTCTTAACCCTTCAGCTGCCCTGTCACTATCTGATAATGATAATTTTTCAAATGCTGAGAAAACTTCCTCACGGCTTTCCAGAATCCATTTCCTTGGTGCAGAATCATGAAATCCATAAACAATTTGCATCCAGTCACAGTAAAGCCGTCATGGTGACCAGCTTTTAGAATGAAGGGGAAATGAAATGGACTATTCCAAGATTTTTTACTTATGTAATTTCCCGCCATAATTTATTTCATTTTGAATCTAGGAAAGGAGGGCAAACAAATGTATATCACCAATAAAAATAAGGGGATTCCAATCAGTATTAAAAGGAACAGCATAATTGTGCATGTATAACTCACATAATAAATTTTGGACACAATCAGGTGATGTGTTGTATGTAGCAACAAATTTCTATGGGGTTTCTATGTCTGAGTTAAGATCCCGAAGGACTCTCATTATTTAAAAAGAAAAAATTGCTCCTTGAGGCATAGGGTATAAACCTGTGGTGGTGGTATGCATTCTATCAATTCCAGAATTATATCTATAATGTTATTTATCTTATTCTGTAGGAATTCAATTTCTTTCTATTTTCTTTCAAGCTCCCTTCCTAATTTTGTCTTTTCCAATTCCCACATTAACTTTTGATATTACATTGCATTAAAATAGTCAACCGAGAGAGCATGAATAGTTACCTCCTCTAGTTTCCGATGTGGGACCAGCCTGGCTGCTTGTGGGCCTTCTTTCTTTCTTTGTACAAACTGGCACATTATCTGGAACAAGGGGCTTTTCCCTGTGATTGCCTTCCTGTAGAAAAGAAGATTCTCTTCTAGCTTTGTTAGGCTCTCCTACTTCTGGTATTACACACTCTAATTTTGTAATCACCTCAGTGGCTGTAGGATCATTTTCCATCATACCCTGGCATTTTGCAATAGGACTACCTGTTTGTAGTTGTTCTTGTATGGGCTCCTCAGAGGAGACATGAGAATCGTCAACCGTAACAGGGGAGTCCTTGCTATTCGAGTGTGTAGTGTTCAAACGAACACTTCTGTACAATGGGGTATTAGTAGAGGCTACGGGTTGCTTCTTTGAAAGTTTTCTTTTCTTAGTAGGTGTGGTTGCAGGAGAAACAGTAGAAATAGGAACATCCTGACTCATATATTCTGCCATTTTGGCCTTGCCCTTTCCCTTTTTATCTTTTTGCCAAGAAATTGCGGAAACCTTAGTTTCTCCACTCTCTAAGGTAGGGTTTGGATGGCCAGAGGGCACATTCTCCTCATTAACTCCCGAAGGAGAAGAATTCCTCAAAGGTTCATCTTGTTCAACAAATTATTCTTCCTCATCAGGGTTATTTCCCTGTTCTTCTTGAATTTTGGGTTGTGGCCCCTCTCCATGCAATTGAACATGAGGTGCTATAATAAATCTATCCTAGGACATGGGAGAGACATCCCTTAGTGACCTTTCTACCAAAAATTTTATTAAACCATGGTGGGTCACTGTGTTCTCCCACCCCTTCCGTACCTCTTCAGCACTTAAATTCAAAAGGGCGTAAAGAAAATTGGGAACATTTACTAAACGGTTATGTCGTAAATGGCTCAACAATTTAAATTGTACTTCATGCAAGAAGGAAAAATGGCCCTCATAGGAAATGTACCTAATAAAATGAATGGACAACTAAGGATATTCCCCTGGAAGAGATGTCTACTTTACACCCTATTTGTTGTAATCTATTGGGGCATCTGCTGGCAAAGAAAATTCCACTCTAGCTGCACGAGCATCGTGCCCATGTGGAAATGTTTCTCCTATAGAAGGAAGTCCAGAGACTTTGGAAATTCATGCTTCTGAAGCTTCAATTCACAACCCCTTAACATATGCAACTCCATTGCTGTATGTTCTCAAAAATTCCAGTTTCATAGCTTCATCATACCGATTTAACCTAACAAAATAGGTGAGCCACCCTACTCTATTAAAAACTTGAACACTTTCCTGCTCTTGTAAAAAAGAGAAGTGGTTTGTCAGTTCATGCCGTATAGGAGAACCACCCAGTCTGCTATTTGAAATTTCGAACAATGTCTTAAGAACTCAGAAAAACCCTCTTACTATTTTATGATTTATTTGTTGGTGTTTTATTTTTAGTATCGTGTGTGTGTGTGTGTGTGTGTGTGTGTGTGTGTGTGTGTGTGTGTGCGCGCGCGCGTGCGTGCGCGCACACATATACATATACATATATATGTGAGATAAATATGGTTGTATTTATGGGTTCATGGTTTTTTAATATTCCATGTGAGTAGATCACATTAGATTTGTTATGTGTTACTAAATAATTATGAATATCATACATTTATGATATTAGGAATGTTACATAAACTAGTATTTAAAGATGAAGTATTAAATAGGTTTTAATTACTGTGATAGGGAGGATGGATGAACTAATCACTGGTTCATGCTACTAGTCTTCTTCAAAGACTTATAGGGTGTCTTCACCACACCACTTTCTACCTATATGATCTTTACTATTTAATGATCCCCTGGTTTCTCTATCCACCCTAGCTACCAAGAAAGATTCACCAAATCAAGCCAAAACTTGATGCACTCTTACTTTTCTATCCATAGCCCTTAAACCACCTTAAAGGCCTCTAACCTCCAAATTATTTAATGAGACTTAAAAAGGTGTGGAGGTTTCCATAAATACTTCAATGCAACCAAATAGGGGTGTTAGGACTCCCACCTAGTTCAACTTGTAAGTCAATTTCACCAAATAGGCCTAAAAGGCTACTAGCCCAATTAGGTCTCCTTCTCTGAGAAATCAGGGATTTACTCCTAATTCTTCCAAAGTAACCCTGAATATTTTATTTGGATTGTTGGATCATATTCCAAAACCTCAAGTATTTTTGGGGTCTTGGGGTCACTACCTGTCGTACAGTGCCCTAACTCAAAATGAGTGAAATTAAGGGCTTTTAGGCTTTCTCTGGCTCCTCTACAACTTAGAAAGTTTGCACTTATTAAATGGATTGGTGTGACCTATCCCTCTTCAAAAAATCATGGAAATACTCCTATCTTCCAATTCCAAAATGAATTTTTCTTCTATCTATGAACCTCTGCAAGTTGTGCTCTCTACAACTTGGTCTTCTATAGCCGGGCTCACCACTGGCTCGCCTAGGGAAAGACATTAAAAATATCTCCTCTCCATTTTAGGGCCCCAACTCCTTCCATATATATAAACATGGAGTCTACTCACTATTCCCAAAGGGTCGTACAGAATGCATGGTGGGAAAGTGAGCTAGAACCCCATCTTTACAAACTGCCTGGATAAGACCAGTGACAATGAAGAAACCAAACTATTTACAAAAAGAACATCAAACTAAAAAAAAATCCTAATTAATACCACACATAATCAAGAAAACATCTACCCTACACCATGCATGAGTTACAGTGCAAGATTTAATCCATTAAAGTGTTAATGTTATTCAAAAACTTGAAAATTACACTCAAAATCACATATTCTTCATTGCTTTCAAAATCTAAGTCCGTACAATGGGTGTCCAACCTTGTACACAAGTCAAGTCATGTATTAAGTAGGGTTTTTAGGTATTTATATACCCATTAGGGATCTTCTTGGTCTATTTTTCCAAACTTTTTAATTTTTTCCGAGCAACATTTCAAATTTGCAAAGTTGCAAAATGCAACTTTTGACAATTTCTTGCAAAACTATTCAAATGTGTTTCCATGCTCATCAAATCTTCCCAAAAACTATAATTATGACTAAAACATGATCCTAACCCAATTTATACCCTACTGACCTCATTCTAACATCATCACCACACTTGTGCATATTAGAAGGCTTTACAACTTCTTAGCCCTAATTGCACTTTGCAAAAGTCTTAAGACTCAAATGAACTAAACCCTATTGCACCTACTTAGTAGTTAACATGATCTTAAGCTCCAACACAACAAAAATTCCATAATTCACACACACACACACAAAAATCAAAATAGATTTCCCTAGATAACCTATAGGTGCTCTTGCACCATTCTCCCCCTTTGCACAAACACTAAGGAATGTGAGGAGAAATCAGAGACAAATCAATGCCACATTTCTTGAAATGATCTTCTTCCACCCATGTAGCCTCTGATTCTATTTTTTTCTTCCACTGTATTACATGTTCCATATACACCTTGTGTCTAGTTGACTTCTTCACCTTAGATTCCAAGATCCTCTTTGCTTGAAGCTTGACTTTGGGAGGTAAGACTTCAATGCTCACATTCTCCAATATATCCTTACTGTTCTGATTCACATATCTCAATGGTCCTTTGTATATGACCAAATCAGCCACTTTAAACACTGGTGAAATGCTTAAATCTTTAGAAAGCTCTACTTTGTAGGCATTATGTCCATACTTGGCTATTACCTTACATGGTCCTACTCTTTTCATTTGCAACTTTATTTGCATTCCTTTCTACAAGCTAGACTTATTTAGGTGGACCATAACATAATCTCCCACTACAAATTGTACATATTTTCTAGACATATCTACCTTATCTTTGAGCTTATGAATAGCCTCTATAATGGTCTTTTTCAACTACTCGTTTATCTCCTTCATGGTTTGAGTAAAGTCCTCTGCATGACCACTTCTATTCTCCATAGCTCCTAGATCTATGAGCTCACATACACCCCTTGGGTGCATTCCATACACTATCTCAAAATGACTTCTCCTTGTTGTCCTATTCACACTATCATTATATGCATACGTAGCTTGTGGAAGGATCAAGTCCCGTGTCTTTCTATAATCCTTGGTTAGGCATCTTAGGATGTTACCTAACACTCTATTGATCACTTTAGTTTGACCATCTGTTTGAGGATGCTAAGTTGAACCAAAGGACAAATTAGTACCTAATATGCTCCATAGAGTCTTCCAAAATTGACTCATGAACTTAACATCTCTGTCAAACACTATACTTAGTGGCAATCCATGGATCCTCACAATCTCTTTGAAAAAGAGATGATCATCTATATAAATAGCATCATGGGTGGTCTTGCAAGGAATGAAATGACTCATTTTTTCTAAACCTATCTACCACCACATAGACATTATCCAACCCTGTCTTGGTCCTAGGAAGACCCACAACAAAATTCATGCTAATGCATTCCCATGGTCTATTGGGAATAGGTAAAGGTTGGTACAAACCTGCATTACTAGCTCCCCCTTTGGCTTTCATACAAACCATACATTGTTCTACATATCTTCTGACATCTCTTGGCAACTTGGACCAATAATAAAATCTTTGTACCAACTCCATTGTTGATACAAAAATGTCCACTTAAGATACCATTGTGCTTCTCCTGAATCATATTTTCTCTCATTGAGCCTTTGGGAACACATAACCTATTCCCCTTGAACAAAATTCCACTTTGTAATGTATATTCTGAGAATTGACTGTGAAAATGATTCTTAAAATCAGAACATACCTTATATGCTTCAGAGAAGTCTTCATCATCTTCATAGAGGTCCTTGAAACTCTCTATCCTAATTCTTTGAAATTGTACTTCTTATACTATCAAGATCCTTCTACTTAGTGCATATGCCACCTTGTTCAACTGTCCCTTCTTGTGCTTGATGGTAAATGTAAAGGCTTGCAGATATTCCATCCACTTCAAATGCCTATTACTCAACTTCTCTTGGGTTTTTATGTAGCTAAGTGTATGTTTATCTGTAAACACCACAAACTCCTTAGGTAGGAGATAATGTCTCCACTTCCTAAGTGACTGCACTAGAGCATATAACTCCAAATCATAAGAAGAGTACTTCTTCTTGGCTTCATTGATAGTTTCACTAAAGAAAGCTATAGGCTTGTTGTCTTGGCTTAGTACTCCCCCTACTGCAATTCCACTTGCATCACACTCCAATGTAAATAAATTATCAAAACTAGGTAACAATAGGATGGGTTGGGTAGCCACTTTTTGCTTCAATTTCTCAAAGGAATTCCCTACTTCAAGAGTCCATATGAACTTGGTTTTTAACCCTCCTTTAATAGTGTCTATCAATGGTGCACAAATGCCACTGAAATTCCCTATAAATTTATGGAGAAATTGAGCTAACTCATGAAAGCTCCTTACCTCTATCCCTATGGTTGGTGTAGGACAATTTATAATAGCTTCCACCTTGCTTGGTTCCATCTTCAATGACCCTTGGGATACTACAAACCCCAAATACACAAGCTCTTGCTCGAAGAACTCACACTTCTCTAGATCAATGGATAACTTCTCCTCCTGCAACCTTTTGCATACCATCTCCACATGTTCTAAGTGTTCCACTATTGTCTTACTAAAGATGAGTATATCATCTAGATACACTACCACAAATCTTCCAATGTAATCCTTAAGCACCTCATTCATGAGCCTCGTGAATGTGTTAGGGGAATTTGAGAGGCCAAATGACATAACTCTCCATTCATACAATCCATCAGTGGTTTTAAAAGTTGTATTCCATTCATCCCCATATTTTATTCTAACCTGGTGGTACCCACTTTTGATATCCAATTTAGTGAAATACTTGGCCCCTCCAAGATAGTCGATCAAATCCTCAATTCTAGGTATAGGGAATTTGTATCTAATTGTAATCATATTGATATCCCTAGAGTCAGTGAAAAGTCTCCACTTACCACCTTTCTTGGATGCCAAGACCACATGTACAGCACATGGATTGATGATCTTCTTGATTATTCCTTGGTCTAATAGCTCCTGCACTTGTTTAGCCAATTCTTGGTTCTACTCTGGTGTGATATTGTAGGCTTCCTTGTTGGGTAATGAAGCCCCTGGTATGAAATCTATCTGATGACTAATAGCCATTTTAGGAGGTAATGTTGTTGGTGTTCCATCACTGATGATGTCCTTGTACTTTCTAAGTAAATTTTGGACTTCTTATGGTATATATGCTTGAGAAACCTTTTCTTCTTCCTTGGGTATCACAACTATGGCATACCCTTCACCTCCTTCTTGGTGGAGTGTGTTAAGGAACTCCTTCCCACTTCTTAACAAGACACTAGGGGTCTTTGACTGTGTCTCCTCCTCCTCTAATAGAGACTATATCTTAAATTTCCTACCATCCTTCTTGAATGAGATGATGTTCTCTTTCCCATCATAGATGGCTCCTCCGTCATATTTCCATGGTCTTCCCAATAGGAGATGGCATGCATCCATAGGAAACACATCACAAATCAACTTGTCTTTGTATCCTCCAGTGGATAATTCCACCCATTTCTACGCATTCACAAGGACACTTTGTCATTTATTCAACCATGTCACCTTGTATGGATTAGTATAGGGTATCTTGTCCAACTTAAGATACTAGACTGCTTCCTCTGAGATGATGTTTTCAGTGGATCCTGAATCCACTATAACTTTACATACTTTCCCAATTATTTTGTATCTTACCCTAAATAAGGCTATTATTTGTGTTGGCTCCTCCTTGACTGGTTTTCTAATTAGAACCCTTCTAAACATCAAGTTCTCCCCCATTAATGACTCAATATGGATAATCTCTTGTGACTTGACACTCAATGTGTCTTCTTGGGAATATGTTATTCTCTTCTTAATGTTGAAAGAATATGCTTTCTCAAGACACCTATAAGCAGGGTGACCCATCTGTCCACAATTATAGCACTTCATACTAGCAAAGTAGGATTTACTCCTACCTACACCTCTTCCTCTGTTAGAACCCCCCTTGAGTTCCTCTCCCTCTTCCATGACCTCCTCTAGGAGTGGTTTCATTTCCATGCTCTGCAAGTTTAGACTCTCCTTGGCTTCTCTAATCATTCCCTCTACCTTGGTATCCTCCTCTATGTCCTCTTTGATCTCTTCCTCTTCCTCTACCTTTGGAAGTTTTATCTTTCTTTCTTCTACTCTTTTCTTCAATCTTTATGGCCAATTGATAACATTGGTTTACTATTTTGGGACTGAGAAGAGTCATCTCTTCTTGTATACTTCATTTCAAACCATTAAGGTGTCTAACCACCTTAAGGCTTTCATCCTTAGATACATTGGACCTCATTCAAAGCTTTTTAAATTCCTCAGTGTAGGAATTGACATCAAGATCCATTTGTCTTTTCTTGTGTAATTAGATTTCGTAATCATCTGGCATGTATGCTTCTTTCACCTTGACAACCATTCCCTTCCAAGTTGATGTTGGTTTCTTGCATTCTTTTTCTCTCTCTATCTGAATGAACTTCCACCATGTCAATGTAGAGCCTCTAAGTCTTGACTTTTCCACCTTGACTTTCTAAGCTTCTATGACTCCATCACATTCAAAGTGATTTTCCATGCCTTCAATCTAGTTCATGACTAGTTCTACCTCCATCTTTCCACTGAATAGTGGTATTCCTTCAAGTGCCTTCCAACTCATAGCCTTCAATGCCTTCAAGAAATGCTCTCCTTGAAATACAAGGTCTGGTTCAGGGGTCTTGTCTTCCTCTGCAACCTCTTTACCCTTAGGTTCTCTCCCTTCCAATTTATCACTGACTTCATCAGTCTTCGTCTCCACTTCACTCAATGCTTGTTCCAGTTGAGATATTATTTCCCTTAATAGCCTATTGTCTACTTCCTGATCATTGACCTTCTTGTCCAATTCCACATTAATTACCATTATTGTGGACCCACTAGACTCACAATCTGACATGCACTATGCAATCCCAAATCTTTTGGGGCTCTAATACCAATCTAATAGGGAGGATGGATGAACCAATCACTAGTTCATGCTACTAGTCTTCTTCAAATACTTATAGGTATTCTTCACCATGCCACTTTCTAACTATAGTATCTTTACTGTCTAAGGATCCCCTAGTTTCTCTAGCCACCCTATCTACCAAGAAAGATTCACCAAATCAAGCCAAAACTTGATGCACTCTTACTTCTCTATCCATATCCCTTAAACCACCTTAAAGGCCTCTAACCTCCAAATTCTTGAATGAGACTTACAAAGGTGTGGATTTTTCCATAAATACTTCAATGCAACCAACTAGGGGTGTTAGGAGTCCCACCTAGTTCAACTAGTAAGTCGATTTCACCAAATCTTCACCAAATAGGCCTAAAAGGCTACTAGCCCAATTAGGTCTCCTTCTCTGAGAAATCAAAGATTTACTCCTAATTATTCTAAAGTAACCCTAAATATTTTCTTTGGATTTTTGGATCATATGCCAACCCCTCAAGGATTTTTTGGGCCTTGGGGTAACTACATGTCGTAAAGTACCCTAACTCAAAATGAGTGAAATTAAGGGCTTTTAGGCTTTCTCTGGCTCCTCTACAACTTAGAAAGTTGCACTTAGTAAATTGATTTTTGTGACCTCTCCCTCTTCACAAAATCATGGAAAGACTCCTATATTCCAATTCTAAAAGGAATTTTGCTTCTATCTATGCACCTCTGCAAGTTGTGCTCTCTACAACTTGGTCTTCCCAAGCCGGGCTCACCACTGGCTCACCTAAGGCAAGACATTAAAAATATATCCTCTCCATTTGAGGGCCCCAACTCCTACCATATATATACACATGGATTCTACTCACTATTACCAAAGGTTCGTATAGAATACATAGTGGGAAAGTGAGCAAGAACCCCATCTTTGCAAACTGCCTAGATAAGACCAGTGACAGTGAAGAAACCAAACTATTTACAAAAAGAACTTCAAACTGAACAAAACTCCTAATTAATACCACATAGAATCAAGAAAACATCTACCCTACACCATGCATGAGTTACAGTTCAAGATCTAATCCATTAAAGTGTTACTGTTATTCAAAAACTTGAAAATTACACACAAAATCACATATTCTTCATTGCTTTCAAAATCTAAGTCTGTACAATGGGTGTCCATGTTGGAAATATATTATAAGCTAGGTGACTAAGAGGGGGGTAAATCAGTAACCAATGAAACTTCTTCACTTTTAACCTTTATTTGATTGTCTAATCTAATTGCATGCATGGAACAGAAAGCAATAAACATTCATAGCAATTGACACAAGATATGGTGACCCAGAAACCTTCCAAATAGAAAGTAAAACTGGGGTGGGGATGATACCCACAAGCTTTAGAACTTCAGTAATAAAGTTGGTCGGTTAAGGCTTATAATTGACCATTTCTGATGGCCTGCCCTATTAGGAGCAATAAGGATTGTTAGGTCCACCTTGTGAAAGGATTTATACAATACAGTAAAGTATGTACTCTATTAGGATATTTGAGAACGATTGTTAAGTCCACCCGGTTAAAGGATTTGACTAATACACCTGTTAGGATGAACCAGTGAATGATCTGCTATGCAAATCTGATTTGCTAAATAAGATCCTTTGATATAATACTGATCACCTGAATGTGATAGATGAGTCTTTGTTGTTCCCTTATACTATTTGTTGGTAAACAGATTGTTCTTTTCAATTTAACTCTCAAATGCCCAAATCTGTGAGAGACAATTTAATACCAATAGTTGGATAATCTATCACTAGATTGATAGATTTCCTCTGAATTGGAAGGTACAACTCCCTTATGTGAATAATGTTTGATGAATTTTAGTCTTTCCTAACCTAACAGGGGTATGCTCTTAACTCGAGAGCAGGAGAGGTAAACCAAGCCAAATCTAGACAAAAAATAGCTCAGGCGAAGTGATTACAACTCTGAATCTAACCAATTCTGAGACTCTATCGATCAGATTAATTTCCCAAAATTGGTGATGCATAGATTAATACTAAAATGCAAATGCTGGACTAAAAGCTAACAATGTGATGATATGAGTCAATTTGTGTTATAAGAACATTCCCAAAACTTAGAGAAGCAACTGATTTTCCCCTAAATTAATCGTATCAAATCATAATACAAAACTTTGGCTCAAATATAGATTACAAGTCTAATTCAAATGAGATGTTTGAATTCAATAGAAAGATAAATGAGATGCAATGGAATAGTTAAAGAAATGGCATTCAGACAAACACAATTGACTCAGCAACGGTGATATATTCTTCACACCAAAATTTAGCCGACCCTTGTATTGATTTTTGGATGCATACATATAGAGTTCCAAATTGAACCATTACAAAAAGAAGTAACCAAAATGGTTCAACTTCCCAACCAGAAAATGATAACTAAAGGTCTATCCATTACAAAATCTTGACAAAAATAGCACAATAAGAGAAAACATTTATGTTTTGACTTCCTTCTCCTTAGCTAATTTAGCCCTATAAGCTATCATAGCAGTGATGACCTGGATGAGCTCTTTGTGTCTATTGATGTGGATGTTGGTGTAACAGATGAGCCATCTGGAATGCTCTTTGGCTAGAGTCTTGATTTCTTCTAACCGGTCTTTTAGTTCTTCCATAGCCTTAAAGATGCATCCACTCAATTGCTGGAGTTCTAGCACCTTGTCTAAATGAGTCGAAGACAGCTCTGCCAAATTATGCAAGTGGTCTATGAATTACTTCTACATATTGGCCACTCCAACTATTACTTTGCCCTCACCACTAGTCTACAAATCTACATGAAGTCCTAGTAGGAGTTTATAATTTTTACTCTGCTCCTCCTGCACCTTAACAGCTATTTGTTGTAGCCTTGTCTCAGCCTGAATAATCATCTTGATTTTGAATTCCAGAATTTGGAGCCATTTGATCAAGGGCTCATCACCCTTCTATAGGATCTTAGCTTTTAGGGCCTCCTTAGTCTTCATCTTTACTGCCACATGCAACATAACTATGCATTCTTGACATCTCACTCTCTCTGCAGTGAGAGTCTGTAAATTCTTCTTAATGTTGTTTTTCTCCGTTTCTAGCCTCAGAACAACATTACCTAACTGCTCAATGATCACTAGACCTTTCGACTCGAGCCTCTTGATCCATCTCTTACCAATCTGTCTATAATGCCAATCTTCTTGCAACTTAGCAAGGATGGCCTAGTTCTCAACAGTACTAGGATCAAAGGAAGTTTGAGTACTGGGAGCACTCACCATAGGAGTTAAGAGCTGTCTAATGAACTTAGTTAGCTGAGCCACTTTTGCTTTAAGCTGAATCTTGGAAGTCTTGAGATCTTCCAACTCCTCTTCTATTACTACATTGGTGGACTTCCACCAATCCACTTTAGTGTCGTGCCGAGCTAAGCCTATATCAAATGATTGCAACTAAAAATTAGAATCCGCTAGATCTTTGAGCCTGCCTTCTTTGGTAGGCTTGGCTACTTCCATGGTGAAGTGCCCTGTTTCAGGATCATGACCCAGAGTAGACATAGTATTTTCACTCTTCAGTTTGCTTGTAGTAGCCTTGGGCTGGAAAGCCTGTGATAGGGTGTCTTTGCTGGGAACTGCTTCTTCTACCCTCTTCCTCTTGCACTCTAGAGTATTTGTTATACATGATTCTGCGCTAGTGACCTTGTTGGCGGAGACCAACTCTTCGATGAATGTCTTTCTAATAAGTGTAGGCATAGCTTTGGGACAAGAGGTGAATGGGTTCACTAAAGTAGGCGAGGAGGAGATCAATTTCACAACCTGAGTAACCTCTTGTTGCTTCCCACCTCTCTTATCTGATTCTACAGAAGTACTAGGGCTATCCTCCCCAACTTTGACTATAATAGGGGACATCCTCTTTGGAGTTTCTCGAGTTAAATTCCCAGCCGAAACATCTATAGCAGTGGCAATAATTGGCTTCTCAGGCTTTGCAGCTTTAGGAGGCTCGTCTGTAGACTCAACTTGATTTGCCGGGTCGGCCTCTTCTATGACTCCGACATCTGGAAGGGGACCTTCTCCACAAGTCTTCTCTAAGAGAGAGGCTTTTTCAGGAGGTTCATCTCCTCCCCCCGATGGTTGAATTAATTCCTGTGTAGCTGGAAAGATTACTGCGGAGGAAGAGGTTGCAGCACCCATAGTTGTTTTCATAGGAGTTCGCTGAGTGGGAGGTTTCCTCTCTAACTTTTTCTTTCAACCTGCCATCCACTCAACCCACTGAGCTATTCTTTTGAAAATACCCGCCATTAGGGTCTGCAAGTCACTTACCACCTGGTCCAGCATCGATTCTGAACTGATAGGGGTGGATTTTATTTTCTCCAAGTAGGTATCATCGTACAGATGATTACTATCATCTTCTAGCCCTTCTAATACGATGTTAACATTGAAATTTTTGATTTGTTCAATGGTTAACTGGGCGTAGAACCTTTCCCTGCTCTCCAAGTCATCCTTGCAATTGGCCCAATAGTCTTCAATATCAAGTACATGATGAATAGCCCGGCTCATTTGCAAGACATCTCTGGCGTAATCAACAGGATCATACTGCGGTCTCAGAACGTCATATGTCGCCAGAGAGAACTTCTTCAAGAATTTTTTAAGGACATTCTTTGCCTCTGATCAGGACGCACAGCTGTAAGCTCCGATGGCCATCGGGAACTCATAGCCTTTCTTCTTTGCCTCTAAGTAGATCAGGTTCACCTAGAGTGCTTGCCTCATTACTTCGATCAGCACGATCATGTCTGTAGGGTATCTGGGCAGCTTCAAAGGAAAGTCGTCGAAACCTGCAAGACGAAGATATGAGAAATCTATGAACTAAATAAAATAACATCCAAATTGGCTTATAAAAGCCATAGCTTCAAGAGAAAATCTCCTCTCTGGAAAACCCTGTAGCTCCCTGCACAGTCTCATTGTAAAGGCATCATTAACTATGAGATAATCTGCATAGCTATTTTGTAGTTGCAAAGAAGGGAAAAACTCATAACTTTTCACATCATCTGGGAATTCTTCTAATCTAGGAAGCCCAGGCCAGATTTGAATCGTGGCTAAAATATATATCAGGACAGAAGACATGTAAAATTCATTCTGAAATTTGGCCCTATTAAGGGCGTCCAAGAGATTCTCGCTTACCATCAACGCCCAATAAATGAAATGATGCTGAGAATAGATTATCTGAACCAGGAAGAAATTTTGTTCACTGAAATTAAAAGCTTCACTCTCACCTCTAATTTTGTGGAGTAATACTAGGATGTCTACTATCTCAGGCTTTAGATTTGCGCCAAATAATGTTTTGGGTAACTTGCCCTTGGCGCTCTTGGGTTCTTTAAACCATGACTTCATGATCTCTCTTTTCCAGACTGGTCTCTTCACTGAATATTCAGAAACTGCCTGGCTATAAGTCATCTTAGAGTATTCCGCCTGCTCTGGAATGCAGAGAGAATTCTGAACGGATTCTCTATCAATGGAGAGGAGCATCGTGTTTTCTGGTAGGAGAATTTGCTTGGTGTCCGGGTTGTATCGAGCTATACATTCCTGAACCAACTCAGGAGCCTGAACGGCTACAGGAAAACTGACGGCTTCTACTAACCCACTCTCCTTCAGCTTCTCAGTGATAGGATGGATTTGCTCTGCTCCCAGTTTGTTATGGAAACTCTACATGTCGAAGAATTTCAGCGAGGTATCTGAGATTTTATGCCACTCATATGTGATACCATTCAATCTGTCAAATCCTACAAATCTGGAAGCCATGTGAGTGTGATTCACTTTGAAGATTTGAATTTCTCTTTGGAAAATAGGAACAAAGAGCGACTAGTCTTAGCTACTTCAAATTCAAATGATTTGGTGAACAATGCTGATTCCAGTTCAAAGTCTTCAACTGATTATATACTTTTTTTTGAATTCTTACCGGTTAACGGCCGACTTCCCGTGTCACACGAATGAGAAGACCTTTACATTAATGAATAAGTCTGTTACAAAGTAAAATGGCCTTATTCATATTAATTACTTTGCTTTTCATGAAATTAGAAAACATTTTTTTTACTTTAGTAACCGTAATGGTAACTTTCCTGAAGCGGCGGAGATTTACTTTTTTGGTTCTCCTTTGAGCGGAAAAATGCCTTTGGAGTGCTCTCTGTCTTAAAATCCGCCAAAGGAGAATTCTGGCCTGTAGGGATGCCAAAGTGATATATATTGATTCCATTGGCCTTTTTATGTGTCGGTTCTCTTATGGAATGGATTATTCTTTGAAATTTCTTCACATTGATAACTTGGCAGAAAACGCATCCCGTGGGTCAGAATCCGTTGGTAGGAGCAGTGGAGAAGCCATTTTCCACTTTTCTGCCTATGACAAATTCCATGAAATCTCCTCCGTTTGATCGTTTCCTATAGGTTCAACATGAGTGGTCAAGGCTTTCTTGTTCCCGACTTCTTCATTTTCCATCTTTATTTATCTCTGGTATTCTTAAGTCTGTCAATTGCGGAAAGCACACCCCGTATGTCATTTTTCGCCATGGAGAAGCCAAAACTTGATTTCCCGCCAATGTCACAACTTGAAGATATGAGGTGAAGTATTTCATCTGCTTGTGATTTTGAAGCTAGAAACTTTAAAACATAGCCTTTACCGGATTAGGGATTTAACCTACCCGATAAAATATGATTTTTAGATTCGGAATCCCTCTCGGCTTAGGAAAGAGAAGTCAAATTAGGGAAATCTGATAAAGGCCTTCTACCTATAGTGGACTTCTAGACTTAGACTCTGGACTTGCATGAGACTTCTACAAACACTACTACACACAAAACATCCATTTTTGTCTTGATATATAAAGACCAAAAGTGGGGCAACACTATTGTAGCCTTCTACTCAATTTGCCTCTTCATATTCGCATCCATACATATATTCAATGTTGTTGTAATGATGATTCCTTATTTGGATAAACAAAGTGTCTTACATCTATACTCATCCAAATCAATTACCTCCACAAGTTAGCTACTATCATATTAAATAGTATCAAACAATATGTACTAAGTCATCCCAATGATGATACTCGGGTCCAGTAATTCACTCGGGTGATATGCTGACACTCGGGCGATACAGTGAACTTGGCAATTCTGGCACTCAGTTGACTCTGGGTGCTCGGGCCACATTGATCACTCGGATGGTATGCAACTCGGGTAATATTGGTGACTCAGTTGATACTGCTTGGAACTAACTACTCGGTTGACACTACAACTGCTTGGCTCATTCAACACTGCAAGTTGTTGGCTTGGCTAACATTGTAATCATATGAATGACTAAGTGTTTTAGCACTAATTGACAATATGTCTTGCCATAAGGTCTACAGTCCAACCTTTTACATAGGTCAAGGCACGTCTTAAGTAGGGTGTTTAGGTAGTTAGATACCCATTAGGGCTCTTCTTGGTCAAGTTGTCCAAACTTGTCAATGTTGTCCGAGCAACATTTCAAAGTTGCAAAGTTGCAAAATGCAACTTTTGAAAATTTCTTGCAAAACTATTCAAATGAGTTTCAATGCTCATCAAGTCTTCCCAAAAACTATAATTATGACTAAAACATGATCTTAACTCAATTTAGACCCTACTGACCTCATGCTGACATCATCACCATACTTGTGCATATTAGAAGGCTTTACAACTTCTTAGCCCTAATTTCACTTTACAAAAGTCCTAAGACTCCAATGAACTAAACCCTATTGCACCTACTATGTGGTCAACATGACCTTAAGCTCCGACACAAAAACAAATACCATAAGGCAAACACACACAAACAAAAAAAAATAGATTTCCCTAGACAACCTATGGGTGCTCCTACACCACTATGTGTGGATAATAAATGTGACATTTATTAATTAATCTATTTAACTAATATTAGAATGATGATATATTAGAATATTGTATATATATTTTGTGATGGAATACGACATTAATTTATTAATTAATACTATGAGTTAAAAAATATGTTATATGTTAGAGTGATAAGGAAAATAAATAAATATATATTATAAATAAAAGGAAGCCATAATATAATAAATAATTAATAAGTCATTTATTATAATATGGTTTCACAGGTAGTTGTTCCCATACAACTCCCTTCACAGTAAATAAATATGGAGAGGAAAATCATTCCTTCCATACGATTCTATGGGTAGCGGATTATAAGAGAGATTTCAGAGAGAGTAGGAGATATTTTTGTGAGGATCTATCTTATATTGAGAGTGTAAAAGGGAGAATGATTTATTATAACACCATTGTGAAAAATTCTTGAGAGTTGGGGGGAGAGACTGTTGATTTTAGAAAAGACTCTCATGGTTTGTATTGCATTGATTTGATCCCTTATAGAGTGGATTTGCTGGATGGATTGGATCTCCCTTGGCTTCTTCAATTGAGGATATCTGCAAGACTCCACGTAGGATTCAATCCTAGAAACAAAACTTATTTTAAGAATGTGTAAGTTTGTGTGTGTTTTCTTCATTTGTTATATTTCTCTAAAATTTGGATCAATGTGAATGTAGAGTGAGTAGATAATCATGTTACTATGTATATTATGAGATTATACTTTGTTTTGTTTTGAAAACATTACATATATTTTAGAAATGAGTTTGTAAATGTTGATATCTATGATGTTATCTGTATGTTGGTTGGGTGATTATTGATATATGGAAAGTAGTGCGAGTTCCTTATGATGTTAAAATGAATTATTTGAGATTATTCTATGTTTTGGATTCATTATACCTCTTTTAGAAATAAGTTGATATGAATTAGATTCACATTTATGCTTTTCTTGAACAAAGTCTATATCAATTTTATGTTAAATTCTAGATTGATATTATGTCTAGGATAGGTTTGATGGGTGTTCTAGAAGGTAATCAAGGAGATCTCAAATGGGTATTCCTCACATTGGGCTTCCAAGGTCATCATCTTTCCCATTTTTGGTCATAAACTCAATGTGGGTTGCATTTATTCTTAAAAACACAATATATGACCAACTGTGCAACTTTGGGGCCCAACTATGCAAATCCCATGCCCAAGTGTGCAATACTTAGCCCCAAGTGCACAGGACAGAGTTCCAAGTGTGTAGGTCTTCCAAAATGTCGTATCTTAGGGTTATATTATTGTTTTAGGGTTAGAATAACAATAAGAGGCTATTAGGGTTTGATTTTTTACTCAATTGGTCTATTATTTCATTAAATATTGTTTTTATGTTATGTATAATATATTATTATTCCTCCTTATGCATTTTGAATGCCATATTAGGGTTTAGGGTTGTTCGATGGACTAGGGACAACTAGTGATCACCTAGACCTAATCAGATGATATTATGCTTCTATGGTGGAATTTTTTATGTTATGGGAAGATTGTTTTGTAATCATGATGTTTTTTATGGGTAGAGAACCTAGGTACACTAGGTGAGTGGCTCATAGTGGGGGTCGGGGCATAAAGGGGCCACCAAGAGAATTCATTGGTGAGTTGTTTTAATCAAGTGATAACATTAATAAAATTTACTAGGAAGGGGGAAAAAATGCACTAAACAATAAATTGATGCCTCGCCCATGCCACTTGTGCTTTTATAGGCTAGGGATGGTAGTGGGAGAAGATGCCTTTGTGGTGGTACAATCAAATAACCTTATCTTCGTGGAAAGGTGTTCGGTTCTGCATATGCCTATTTGGGTGCCAAGGTCCAAATTTTACCGCTAGGAGATCCCTATGTGTAATAGATACGTGATGACACTCACCTAACTTGTAGACTAGATTCTTTACACCTTTGATTTTAGTCGCCTTTGGTAGACCTGCTTGTCTTATTATCTTTTATATTTCATGGATGCTTTTGGGAAGGGTTATACCACCCTAGTGTATGTCCTAGTTGTCTCCTCTTGCATGGGCATTGGTTTCAATCTCCTATCTTCGGAGAGTGGGCCTACAGGTCCCATGTGGTTGGGTGGTTAATCTTTATAATGTTGAGGTACGGTTCATGGGTGTCATGGATGATCTCCGCACATGTTCCTTTGCAAATTTGTTGTTGATGACTTATATTGTATCATGTATCTGGTTGAGATGTAGTTGATGTAAAGGTATTTTTGTAAGTATAAGCTCCTGAAAGGAGACATTTGTACATGATGTAAACTAATTCAAAGCAATGTAATGGGAAATGGGTAGTTCTAGGTGAAATGAAAGGGAAATATTATGATGTAATTTTTATATTGAAAGCATTAAAAGGAGTGGATTATGCTACTTATTTATAATCGTTATGCTCTTCTATAAAGGAAATGATATTTGGTATAATTATATCTAGGAAATGGTTGGTAAATAAGGAAGTGTTATCTCTTAATGTTCAAAAGGAATTGTTAGCAAGTGGTGGAACAATTATGGAAATTTTAAATAAGGGATAGTTATTGTAAAGATCTAAAATATAAATGTATATATATTAGATTGTAATGTGTGTGAGGAGGGTAGGATTGTTCTTTTAATCCCAAATTTCTTAAAGGGAAGATCCAAATTGATTAACCCTAAAGAAAGGATCAATGCATAAATGAATCAACCTATTAAGGACATGGATTAAAGAGAGAAACCCTAATTCCCATTTTATAGAAGAGAACATGTGTATATTTTAATTAAATTGAATAGGCGAAATGTACTAACCTTTGAATATTGCAGATCTGAAGAATGCTATTTTCTGAAGCCTGTGTTGAGTTTCTAGAAAAGCTGAGACCAGATCTGGAATAGAAATGCAGAGACAGACAAAACCCAGAAATCTTTTTTTGTTTTGAGACAGTTTCAATTTGTATCCTCAAGTCAATGTCACCATTTGCGAGAATTTTTTATTGTGCCCTAGGTCACAACCTACCTAAAAATTCTCAGACTGAAATTCTACTTTTAGATCTTGGAAGTTTGTTGAAAAGGGTATCTAAATCTCCGTCCCAATCTATTGTTCTGAACCTGTACCTGTAAGAAAAATGGTTTGTTTGTTGGGGGGAGGGGTTTGCCTTAGTCAAACCCCAATTTAGGAATTAATGTTGAAATCAATAATTTAAATAAAAAATGCTTGCAAGTAGTAGAAGTAAATCTAATAATGAGGCTATGATATTCAAATAGACATGCAATTGTATTTTGAATGTAAACAAGTATGTAGATATGAAAGTTTGGACTCAATTAGAAACCATAAACCTCCATGATTGTATGCTTGGAATCCACCTTTAAGAGATAATTAATTATTCTTGAGGATGCACAAAGGATCTTGAATGAATATAACTCCACCATGATGGATAGATCTAGGGTTTGAATGATGAATCTTGAATGCTTGAACCAAATCCCTTCAAAGGCTTGAAAGCTTGAATCCTTGATCTTCAATGCATAACTTGAATGCTTGAGAGGAAGACTTGAACACTTTGAGAGCTTGAAAACATGTATAACCAATGTATGCTTGAACTTTTTTCTTGAGGACTTCTTTCTTGATTTCACTTGGAGAGAATTAGTGCTTAACTTGACTTTTGATGATTATTGCTTCACATGACTTGGAGAAAACTTCCTTTTATATGAAACTAGGGCACAATATTCTAGAGAGTTTGACATAGGAGAATTAAATTCCAATTAAAACCCATGCCACTAGAAGAGGACCTATATTAAATATAATTTAAGATTTTTCCACTTCGGAACCCAAAACAGCTGACCTGGAAGCGAGAAATGAATTTTTTATGATCTCTGGCAGTCGACAGACTTCCAGATTTGAAAGGGGGACCCAGTTCAAGGTCAAGGTTGTCCTTGACCTAGGTCAAGGTCAAGACCCCTGGAAAACATGCCAGTTGGGATGGGAGGTGTCCGGAGAGGCCCAATCAGGGTCCTAAATAGACACAAAAGTGAGAGAGGATGCAGAAATGAAAGGACAATGTGATGGTGGTCAAAAAAATCCCCTAAGGAGGGATAAACATTCTTAACATGGAAGTGCTTCCATTTTAAGATGATACATTAAGCCCCCACTTTAGCGGGAGTATGGAAATCAAACATACTCATGATAAAGTTAGAAGAAAGACTCTGGTGGATCGCAACGAGTTAGAACATCACTAAGTCAAGGAAATGAGCCCCCAGACCAAGGACTCTAACTCAACATACATGCATAAAGATATGGAAGTAAAGAGAAATCAATCATAGAAAACACATATGATTACATAAGTAAGACAAGAGCAACACTACAGATAACATAGCTTCATGATCTAATCCTACTAGCATGAAAGCAAAAGAGAGAAAAGAAAAATTGATTACCTTGCCTAGTAAGATGCCCATCTTACCATGAATCACCAAGGAGGGAGAGCCCAATAGGTTCACCCATAAAATTTTCTTTGTAATTGTAATGCGTCTTCTGACGGCTTTTAAAATATCCATAGATCCACATTCTTGTATCACTATGGAAAATGTATAAAATGTGTGTCTTTTTAGGATTTAGCAACTTATGTGTGTTACCTTCCAAGGATTTAGCATATTGTAAAATTTTAAAATGTTTATCCCTTCAGGATTTAGCAACTTATGTGCGTGACCTTCTAAGGATTTAGCAGAAAATAAAAATAAAAATGTGTTTCTCTTCAGGATTTAGCAACTTATGTGCATTGCCTTCCAAGGATTTAGCATGTTGTAAAATGTAAACTATTATAAAATATAGTATAAGGGAGACCCTATTTATGTTCCTCCTTATCATGATTACCCACTAGGCAGGATAAGGAAGAGAAAGAGGATACCTACTTCACAAGGTAAGGAGATATCCAGTTTAACAACAATATGCACTATATCCTTAGCAAAGAGTATTGACCCTTACCTCTAAGAACATAGATAATCATGAAATGGATATGTCACATATGGAAAAATTATCCTCAAAGAGGAAGAGATCTTATCATCAAGACCCTCACCATAGAGGAGTGCTTAAGATAAAATGTCATCTTCCAAAGAAAAGAGGGACCAAAGATTCAACCATCTAGCTCCTTGTGATGAAGAGGAAGAGGAATCTCGGAATGAAGGAGTCAAACTCTAACCCAAAGAAAAGGCAAGAGTTTATCAAGAGAATAGTTTGAAAAATAAAGAAGAGGTGATGACCTAGGACAATCACCTCCCATATAAGAGGGTATCCATAGTCAAAACATAAATCTTTATAAGGAAATAATTCTATATGATAAACAAATGCCACTAAGCTAAGGAAAGTAGATCCTTAGATAGAGGAAGAAAGAAAATACATTTCCCCCCAGGGGTGAAAGCAAGGGATATACCAAATTATATCAAGAGATATTGTAATAAAGAGATATCTTTACAAGACAAACATCCTATAAAAGATAGCATGAATGATTATAAAGATTTATAGGGATAGAATATAGAAAGAATAACCAATTAAACTCAAAACAAAATATATGCTAAGAGAAAAATGAATCCTAGAAGACTGGGATAAAATACCTCTTTCCCCCCAGTTAAGAACAAGAGGAGAACCATGATATAACTTATAGAAGAATGAGGGGAATGCCCTATATCAAAATTATAAAGAAATTGTAATATTGCACGAGAATGAGATATAATTCCCAAAGCAGCTCTTTCTCAAACATATAACTTGAAATGCACATAATCAGCAAGTACATGTTTATTACTATAATGAAAAGGACATCTATATTTAGAGAGATCATTTTTCAGAATAGGTTTAAAGATTTCTTTCTTAGAATTCATTAATTGGGCATACACTTTCTTAGCCACATCTTGAGGAGTATCAGGGTGATCTAAAGAAGGTGTTGGAAGAAGAACATGAAGAGGAGGATGATGGTTAAGATCTACTACCTTGATTGGAGGAGGTGGGAAACCTATACCATGCATATCTTGTTTAAGAGATGAATGAATCAGGTTTTTAATGCCTTGTTCATTAATACCAAGCCCTAAACCTTTATAGCCTTGTTTATCCACCATAGTATATCTGGTAGTGTGCCTATCTTGCAAAGCTTCGATAGGAGGAGATTGATTATGGTGTTCATAGGACAATGTTGTGTATGGTGGAATGATAGGATTAGAAGAGGTTTCCTTGGTTTTCCCTTTAACATCATCATGGATTGGGTAGGGAGGGGAAGGTAAATGAAAGAATTCTCGAACATCATTATCATGAATCCTAGCTTGAGCCATATCATAAATGTGGGGAGAACTAGGATTTGAAGAAGGAGAAATAGAAATAGGAATATTTGGAATTGGATTAGGATTGATAGGATGGGGATTAGGAATATTAGAAACTAGATTAGGCATGATAGGAGTAGGAAGATTAGGAGGTGGGGTATCATATACCCAATTCTTCACATAATCCAAAAGAGTAATAAGTCCACTTCATAAATCCTTGATGGAAGTTTTGAAAGTAGGAAGACCAGTATTATTTAATCTCAAAATAGCATAAGCAAGTGAAAAATGAAGATTAACAAACATGATGAAATGGATGATACTTTCATAAACATCATAATTACAATAGAGAGATGCTAAAAGAAGCATACTAAGAAAAATAGCCATACCCCAAAGCATCTTAAAGATCTTCATAGTGAATGAAATGCAAGAAGTGTGTTTTTATATTTTTATGATTATGTAGATTATTTTTTGTATTTTAAAATGCAAGAGCATAAAATAAAACTAATTTAATATGCAATATCTAGTCTTTAAGAAAAAGAGGCAAAGCATCTAACACCAAAAAGAAAGAGTTGTCTATCGCGGGTTCACCAAAATGTAAAGATCTAAAATATAAATGTATATATATTAGATTGTAATGTGTGTGAGGAGGGTAGGATTGTTCTTTTAATCCCAAATTTCTTAAAGGGAAGATCCAAATTGATTAACCCTAAAGAAAGGATCAATGAATAAAGGAATTGATGTAGCCCAAAACCCTCAAGAAAAAATACTCAGAAAATACACAAAAATATTACAGAACTAGTATTCTCATTAACTTCTCCAACTTACTCTGCTCTATAATGAAATAAAACTCCTACTTAATACAATTCCGAAAATTACCATATTTGGCAGATTTTTGGGAAAACATATTGTTTTCCATTTTTGGTAATTTTTAAAACTCATCCTATAAATCCTGATTTTTCCCAAGAAAAGATCCCAACTAAGGCAAGTCGAATTGCCAACTAATCCACGAAATCAACAACATGATTTCAGATTTATTATAAAAAACAAAATTCAAAAAATTGGAAAGAAATAGAAAAAGCCAATTTTGGAGGTCAAGATGAAATTTCAGGCTCCCGAAAAATGGTCAAAATGGCCACCTACAGAACTAGCTGAGTTGGAATTGCCATTAACTCTAGCTCACGAATCCGCCTGTAAAATTTCAGGCAAAACCCAAATCTGAGTCAAAAGTTATGACCCTCTAAAGGTCCTACATCAGGAATCAACCTATTAAGGATATGGATTAAAGAGAGAAACCCTAATTCTCATTTTATAGAAGAGAATATGTGTATATTTTAATTGAATTGAATAGGAGAATTGTACTAACCTTTGAATATTGCATATCTGAAGAATGTTGTTTTCTGAAGCCTTTGTTGAGTTTCTGGAAAAATCTGAGACCGGATCTGGAATAGAAATGCAGAGACAGACAAAACCCAAAAATCTTTTTCTGTTATGAGACAGTTCTGATTTGTACCCTCAAGTCAATGTCACCATTTGCTAGAATTTCTAATTGCACCCTAGGTCATAATTGACCTAAAAAGTCTCAGACTGAAATTCTGCTTTCGAATCCTGAAAGTTTGCTGAAAAGGGTATCTGAATCTCCGTCCCAATCTGTTGTTCTGAACCTATACATGTAAGAAAAATGGTTTGTTTGTTGGGGGGAGGGGTTTGCCTTAGTCAAACCCCAATTTAGGAATTAACCTTGAAATCAATAATTGAAATAAAGAATGCTTGCAAGTAGTAGAAGTAAATCTAATAATGAGGCTATGATATTCAAATAGATATGCAATTGTATTTTGAATGTAAACATGTAGATATGAAAGTTTGGACTCAATTAGAAACCATAAACCTCCATGATTGTATGCTTGGAATCCACCTTGAAGAGAGAATTAATGAGTCTTGAGGATGCACAAAGGATCTTGAAGGAAGATCACTCCACCATGATGGATAGATCTAGGGTTTGAATGATGAATCTTGAATGCTTGAACCAAATCCCTTCAAAGGCTTGAAAGCTTGAATCCTTGATCTTCAATGGAGAACTTGAATGCTTGAGAGGAAGACTTGAACACTTTGAGAGCTTGAAAACATGTAGAACCAATGTATTCTTGAAATTTTTGCTTGAGGACTTCTTGCTTTATTTCACTTGGAGAGAATTAGTGCTTAACTTGACTTTTGATGATTATTGCTTCACATGACTTGGAGAAAACTTCCTTTTATATGAAACTAGGGAACAATCTTCTAGAGAGGCCGACATAGGAGAATTAAATTATAATTAAAATCTATGCCCCTAGAAGAGGACCTATATTAAATATAATTTAATATTTTTCTGCTTTGGAACCCAAAACAACTGACCCGGAAGTGGGAAATGAATTTTTTATGACCTCCGACAGCCGACAGACTTCCAGATTTGAAAGGGGGACCAAGGTCAAGGTCAAGGTCATCCTTGACCTAGGTCAAGATTGAGGTCATCCTTGACCTAGGTCAAGGTCGAGGTCGACCTTGACCAAGGGGGTCAGGACCCCTGGAAAATATGCAAGTTGGGATGGGAGGTATCCGGAGAGGCCCAATCAGGGTCCTAAATAGACACAAAAGTGAGAGAGGATGCAGAAATGAAAGGACAATGTGATGGTGGCCAAAAAATCCCCTAAGAAGGGCTAAACATTCTTAACATGGAAGTTCTTCCATTTTAAGACGATACAATTATGTATCAATGGAACGAGAAATGAATTGCTAGTATTAAGAAATGATTGTTTATGTTAAAAAATAAGAAAATGATATCTTTGATTCAATGTGAAATGAGATAGGAAACTTTACAATAGATGGTTAATTTATATAAAAGAATGAATTGGGAACATTTATTTGGTGTATTAAAATGAACCTAGAGTGATGAAAGCCCATGGGATAGTGCATACCCTAATGAATGTTTATCTCTACCATAATATTAAAATGAAACTGATATAAAAGATAGATTAGTAGATGTTTATGATTTTGATGATTAGTTATGAATTAATGGCTTGAGTTGATGAATCAAATAATAATTATATGTTACTGACTTATGATAGGAACACCTACCTTGGTGAATTATAAAGGTTGTAATTCAATGAATATATATTGATTGTAAATAAGTTAGATAATGTTGCTTTGGTAGTGACGTTAGGGAGTCTGTGAGGACTTAGGTAGAATAAATCTTGCATCCAAGTTATGTAAAACACATGCTTAATTATGTTTTAGAATCAAGAAGTGAAATGTTGTAGTTTAAAAACAAATTACATGCATCTTTAGTGTTTAGAAGCCTTGTCCTTCTGGGTTCCCTGGTGGGGAGTTACATATGGTATCAAAGCCCTAGGTTGCCACATTGGGAACTCTGGGACTCTTAGCTCACCTATGCATAATAATTAGTGTTTTTCATTGTTCCTACTTGATGTTAATCTTTATGTTAGTAAACATGAATCCTAGATATGAAAACTATGTTTCTTTGTTTGTATGCTACATTGTTTTTGCCAGAATACACATGTTGTAGAATGATTGAGTTATCTTTTAGAAATTACTTATGTTTTAAAGGTTTTTTGCATTTTGGGATCAAAATTGTGCTCAAATAAATGTCTTTGTAAAATGACAATAACATATTAGTGAGTTTTAAAACCATTATTTATATATTTTGTGTCATATTCTTTGTTGTTAAAAGTACTCATATTCCTAAAAACTCAAAGTATTAGGATAAGTATCACTTTTTGGTTGTTGGTAGTTGCCAAAATTATGTCCTAATTATTTCAGTGTCATGTCATGTGCTTCTGAGTGTTTTTTAATTTGATTATCATATGATCATGAGTGATTTGAAAGGTTGTGTACTCTATTTTCCTATAAATGCTTGGTTGACTTCATATTTTGTTATGCCCTGACTATTTATACTACTTAATGTGCTCTTATGTGACCCATAATGTAGAAATTATATAAAAGTGTTTTTTCATTTCTAACATGAAGTAAGATATGGTTGTGGTAGTACTCATTTTTATAGGGTGAACTAATGATAATATTTCATGGTTATAAAATACGTTTAGTAGGTTCATAAAAGAGTGGGAATATTTTATCTCTCTTCCCTATTTATTTATTCCTTGACAAGTGGATGAAAAAAATTGGTCTTTATGAAAAAGTACTTAGGAACTTATGTGTAAATAAAGTTGTTTGCAATGATATAACATGTTAATTAGGTAATTTTTGAGATTTATGCAATAGAATTGATTGATGATAAGTTTATGAAATATATCTCCTCCCTCTCCTTTATCTTCTGGAAGTAGGAAATTGAAAAGAAAAGACAAATTTATTGTTGCAAGCAAATGTATCTCTCTCTCTTTCCCTCTTAAGGATAAGTTTTAAGGGCAAAATTTCTTGGGAAAAATCATGTGTCATGGATGTGCTTAATTAAAGGAAACCCTTGGGAAAAATATCTATGTCTCCAAGGTCGTATCATACATAGGATTGTAGCTCAATGTATGTAGAAGGGATAAATGTTTTATGGATGTTATTGTAAGGGTTATACTATTTGTGTGTGTCATGTTAAACTAATTTAAGCAAGCAAGTCTAAGGTAAGAGTGTAACATTAGCCAAGTGTTTTATTTTCGAGTGGGTATTAAGAAAGGAAATATAATTTCTATCCTAATAATTGAAGTGAAATTATCAATCTTATTAAATATATATCTTTCTAGATGCCTAGAGTATTATGGAAATGAGTTCATTTTATGTGTGCATTATAAGCACCACCTCAGTGGTATGAAACTAACAATATTTCTAGTTGGTTGTCTATAATGGTATATAAGGATGTTGAGTTATAGAATGTAAATAGAATAGTTGGGTAATAGGAATGCATGGTTATTAGAATATATATAACCTTTATATTTTGATTCTAAGGAAATGTTAGAGGAATATCGATATGAGTATGAGGTTAGATTGGAATAAAGTGTATTGATTTCTCAACTAGAACACTTAAAAATTTGATGTATGTAAGGTTAATGGCACGAATGGTTACTCTGAATGCACTCCTATTAAGAAATTAAAGATAGGTAGAAAAGTTATGTGCATCAGGCTAACTACTATTGAAGAAATTGGTTGAAAATAGGGTAGTAGTAGGACTCGCTTGTTTCTCCTCTTCTTAATTATCTATAATTATTTCTGCAATGGCAAATTGAATGAAATCTTCATAATACTATTTGAAAATTTATTAGAATTAAGGATGTGTAAGTAGAAATATAACTATTTTAATAATTGAAATTTGGAATGAAATCCTAACTTGATGACTAATGGTTAAATTTCTTAGATTTTCTCTACGAGTATAGATATTGTTTTTGTATTGAGTATTAATGATTGTTATAGTAGAATTATAAAATATATCACAAAATATTTATCTTGGTGTATATTTATGACTTGTATGTGGGATTTATAATATTGTGTATTCTCTTGTGATGCAACGTAGACCTTTGATGGTAAGAAGTAGCTTTTCATAAACGAGATTTGCATTGTGTCTTCTAAAAATATTTCTTATAGAACTAGGTATTAATGTAAATGGTAAGTTTTGAGTATCTGCAATATTTTAGTATTTTGGTTACAAAAATAAATGTAAGGTGATATGCACTTCCCTCGTGAAAGAAATAATCTGTCATATCTTTGTTTTATACCCATCTTGTATTGGCCTTGTATATTATTAGAGAGCATGAATTTTTGGGATCCCTAGTTGTAAGGAAGGTTAAAAGTGTCTTGTTATTATAATCACTCCTGATTCATGAGGCATAATTCCTATAAACTGGTATTTCATGTCATACTAATGAATGTATAGTGGGCCCAAGTTAGTATATAATATGGATGAAGTCATACTTTTGTGAGATATTTTTTTTATTTTGTTAGGAATTGGGATGTTTTCAATAATTATTACCTCTTATCTTAGCTACAATAAGATAGGAATTTTGATATTATAAGAAAAGTAAGAATTTCAATCTATAGATCATGATTTTTCCTAATACTGTGATGTTAGTCTTAAAAGTAAAATAATAGTAAATTCTAGAAATACACTCTAATTTTAGGTGTCTTGTCATCTAGCTTATTGCATTAAGTATAAGAATTGTACAAATGTTTCTCACATTATAGTAGCCTTTTTGAAAGTTTTTTTATGCTTAAATTGAGTTGATCTGCATTAAGTTGCAATAATATAGGATTTGCCAAAAAAAATTGATAGAATGATTATTTGCGCAAATATTAATTTTGTTATATAGTAGGAATGTTAGAGCTTTTAATTATTTGCTACTAATGAATGAAGAATAGTTTAGTACTTCCTGACTTCCATGAATAAGTCTAATCTTAGAGGGGAGGATGTAATACCACTCACACCCTGACATGATTTTGATATGCTTGTTGGGAGTTAGGGAACATTGTATGGAATTTTGTGCTCTGGTTGTTGTTTATTAAAATATGAATCTTCCCGAGGTGCTTGCCTAATCCATTCTATTTCATTTATAATAACTTCATGATATAGCTTTGTCAATGGTTAAAGTTTTGGCATGCTGATCATAATTATTTCCTTTGTATGTGTCCATATTTTATGTGTCAATGACAATTTTAGGACCTTGATGTTATGTGTCACCTAAAATATCTAGGTGCTTTCTATGTATGTTCTCATTAATAATTTATGTTTTCAAGTATTGGAACTAACCTATAATCATAAGATGATTATTTCTTTTCATAAACTATAACACTCTCTCAGATGACTCTTCTCTACATCTGTGATAGTACATTGTTATGACATCGTTATATTTGATGGAATCAATATTATGTTTTAGTTGATAACATTAGATGATGATTGGGTTCTTTATATAGTATGATTCATATTAACATTATCATGATTATTTTCAATTATGCTTATACATATATTTTTAATTATCTTTTCAGTTATTGACTTTGATTATGAGACTATCCCTAACCATGTCATATATGATTCATAATGATCTGTATACTTCATGACTACCTGTGTGCTTGTATCTATGATCTATTTGTATGGCTAGGGATGAATTCCTAATTACTCAAATAGTGAGGTCCACACGATGTCTTGACCCCTGTCATTGTTTGCAATGTCTTCTATATATATGCATTGTATAACCACTTTGTAATGCAGGATTGCAAGTACCAAGCATCATCTTCACCTGGCTCCACAGGTGTAAGTGTGCCCTCAAATCCTCCATGGTTGTTATTGCAGAGATATTACCAAGGCTCGTGCTTGATTCCTTCCTTGCCATTATCTGTTTCAGGAACTTTGGGATTCATGCTTTGTTAGTCAATTGTCAGGATAACAAACCTTGATTTACTTTTCCTGGTCGGGCATGGTTATGAATGGAGAGCCTTGTGGTTCCTTGTTTTGTATATGTGATTTATTTATCCATTTCCTTTATGTGTCTTTTGTGGGATGATTCTTTGATGATATTTTCTATGTCACATTTCAAGAGTTCATGCTCAGTTTGGATTTGTGCTTGAATTGCCTTGATTGCCTACGGTAGACCTTGTGTGATCTTTTTGGTCATCTTGATGAGTTTCATAGTTGATCGTTATGGCTTCTCATAGATGTTATATTTATTTTGATGTAGGTAATTTTATTCTATAGTAAATATATATGCATATGCAATAATAAATTGATGTTGACATCGATTGCTTCACTATTGCATGTATTATTTGTTGGTATTTTGTTTGTAGTATCTCGTGTGTGTGTGTGTGTGTGTGTGTGTGTGTGTGTGTGTGTGTGTGTGTGTGTGTATAATATTCTAACTATATAATTAACCAACA
>MU223137.1:1274205-1295129 GCA_018584345.1 Thuja plicata | reverse complement strand
GTTTGTAGCTTCATTCGTATGATCATTAGAATACATATAATACATGTTGATTAATAATAATATAATATATATGTTATATTATTATTAATCATATGAAATTTAATATTCAATATTAAATTATTATATTTTTCTTATCGGTAATATTGAATTATTATATTATTCTTAATTAATAATTGAGTGATGAAACATTATAAGATTGATTAAATTATAATTAATGGGAAGAGACATGTCCTTTCTTATAAAAAATAATGAATAGACATGTCCCATGAAGGGACATGTCTCTCCTAGCCTCATTCCCAATATAAATGAAAGAGAGATTGTTGAATTTGGAAAATACATAAAACATAGAGTACTTTTACATTTGCAGCTATCCTAAAACTTAACATGGTATCAGAGCCAGACTGCAAATGTAAGATAGTAGTTTGTTGATGGTGAATGTGTGATTGTCTCAGAAAATACAGTCTCAGTAAAGGGACCATATCTCAAAAATCCATCTTTGGATGTTTTTGAATTTTGGATATGTTGGTGAAAAGGAAATTTTGAATAATCCTACTGGAGCGATTGGAGAGATAGTATGGGGTTAAAAATTTATGACGGACTGTGTATGGGTATATGTGAAATTATTGAAAGTGGCTTTCATTAAAGAGATTTATTAATTTATTATGATCGTGGTCAAGCATTAACAAAGAAGAATGTATTCAAGGAAGTGTGTCTCTTTATAGAAAAAAAAGGAATTAATTATAGAGTTTCACCTCTCTTGGATCAATCAAGTCATTTAACAAGAAGACATGAGTATTGTTCAATGATATAAGAGTGGGAATTGTACATTGTGGGGGGGAATAATAACCAATGTTGCATTTCCATTTGAACCATCCTTAGTGGAGAGTGAGAGATCCACTCTAGGTTGTCGCTCTACATGAAGCTTGTTGATATGGCTAACACGAATAACATTATGATCTCCTGCAGAGTGTCCTCCACAAACAAATTCAAATTTTGATGAGAGTTGATATTTCCTATATGGGCTCACCTTACAAAAGGAAATATTTGAAACTTAAGATAAGTATTCCATATTGTATTATTGCACATGAAATATTGAGTTTTAAATTTATGCTATAATATTGGCTAGTAAAATCTTGTATGCTTCTATCTTTGGTATTTCCATATGAGATAGTTTAGTTTATAAGCTATTTGTAATCTCTCTCTAACATGCCTTCACGACAAAATCATAAGAAATTGTTTTCAGAGGGAATCTGAACCTTCAGAGGTAACTTTGGACGAGGAGCTAAGAAGTTAATATCAGACTCAGAGGGAGTCTGACATTTCATCTTAAGAAATCTTGGATGTTCAACAGATTGATATCTTATCAATGAGTTCTTCTCTATTAGAGAAGTTCAAGGTGAAATCCCTTGTTTTCACCTCTACATTGAGGCATGATGGATGGCATGTGTGTGACTCCATATTTTTTAATGGGCCTTCTCCCTATGTACATCATGAGGAAGTGGCGACTTCCAAATGATTATCACTTGTATTTGTAAGAGTTATTAAAAGGGGACGATATTACAATAACTTGACCTTCTATTGTGATAGACATCTTGTGATGGCTGAAACAGATCATAATAGATAGAACTTGTGAATAGAATCATCGATTGAGGTAATCCACATTAAAGCTCGTGAGTTTATGGATAGACTCACTGATATAGGCAATCCACACAAGAGCTTGTGAATAGAATCGCCAATTAAGGCAATCCACCAGGGAACTTGTGGATAGAATCCCCGATTGAGGAAATCCACATTAAAGCTCGTGAGTTTGTGGATAGAATTGAAGATGGAGGCAATCCACACAAGAGCTTGTGGATAGAATTGTTGATTGAGGCAATCCACCCAGGAACTTTTGGATAGAATCGCTGATTGAGGCAATCCACATTAAAGCTTGTGAGTTTGTGGATAAAATTGCTGATGGAGGCAATCCACATGAGATCTTATGGATAGAATCAACGATAGAGGAAATCCACCGGGGAACTTGTGGATAGAATCGCCAATTGAGGCAATCCACATTAAAGCTCATGAGTTTGTGGATAGAATTTTTGATGGAGGCAATCCACATGAGAGCTTGTGGATAAAATCGTCAATTGAGGCAATCCACCCAGGAACTTGTGGATAGAATCATCGATGGAGGAAATCCACTCTAAAGCTCATGTGTTTGTGGATAGAATTTTCGATGGAGGCAATCCACACAAGAGCTTGTGGATAGAATCATTGATGAAGGAAATCCAACTGAGAGCTTGTGGATAGAATCGTTGATGGTGGCAATCCACTTGAGAGCTTGTGGATAGAATCACCGATGGAGGCAATCCACCTAAGATCTTGTGGATAGAATCGCCGATGGAGGCAATCCACCTGAGAGCTTGTAGATATAATCATCGATGGAGATGATCCACATCTTAAGACTATGTTTCTATTGATTACATCATGAGTATGATGCTTTTATTGCTTACATCATATGATTGATGTTATCAAGTGTCATAAGTGTTGACATTGGATTAATTTATCCTCCCTAGCTAAGAGGGAGTGTTGATGTTTTGTATAGCTACGGTGAGGGTCATAAGTGTTGACACACAAGACCACTATACATTTGGTTTGATCATCCTCCCTAGCTAAGAGGGGGTGTTAATGTTTGTAGCTTCATTCGTATGATCATTAGAATACATATAATACATGTTGATTAATAATAATTTAATATACATGTTATATTATTATTAATCATATGAAATTTAATATTAATATTAAACTATTATATTATTCTTGTCATGCCCCAAAATTTGGGTACTTAAACCTTAACCTAATAAACATAAACTTTCATTTAAACATGTTATATTAACTATAGGAGATGAAATATTTTCTACACCTTTACAAATTTCACAGATTAAATTAATTGAAAGTTTATTATATATTTGCAACAACATATAAAGTTATAATCCTTAAGATTTTCTTATCCTCTATATTTATTTAAGACATCCATAAATATATTTTGATAACAATTATTTCAAATAAAGGTCCAAATACTTATTTTATTAATAGAAATAAACATACTCTGATTTCAAAAATACAAGTCTCTTCAAAACAAGAAGATTACAATTTCCAAAACCTTTCAAAAATTTACAATGAAGAAGCCTAAACATAAAGTACTTTGAGAATGATATGCATCCAAGACACTAAGACTTCGGCTATACTTTTAGAAGCTTTCTCTAAACCTGCAAGAACATCAAGGTTGACCATGGAGGCTCACCTCCCAACCTAGGCCTTTACAAGGCCACCCCCGAGCTAGGGGATCCAGATGTGAACCAGGATACACACACACAAAACAACTATGGATCTAAAAATAGGAACACAAGAAAATACCCAATACCCAAGGATATACATAGGTCTCTAAAAGACCTAAAACAAAGGGGTGAAATAGGACTACCATAAGAGGAGAAAGACAATAATACAAAATACATACACTAGGAATATGCCACACATGGGCTCAACATTCCTAAGCACCACATATATAATCTTGTTCCATGGCCACACATGGACTCGTGAACAAATTTCTACCCTTCTCCTCCATGCCCTACGGTGGCAACAAGACTAAATTTACCTTTCTTTCACAAAACAAGTCATGGATTCAAGCCTTCCAATTTTTCTTATGAACCCCACATCCCATTGGGGATTCTTGGCATCATGGGCACCCATATACCCATGTACATTCCTCCACACATGGGAGACTCTACACTACTTGGGTAGATCACTAACTTTCACCCCATCAAGGTTACCCAACCCTCCCAAGGGTGAATATGCCTTAAAGAACCCCATATACAAACAATTACAAAATAAAATACAAGACTCAACACATAAACTCCATGAAAACCCATGAAGCTAAAAACAATAACATAAACTCCATTCATAGATTTCTCAAGCTATGTTCAAATGTAAGCAAAGACTACTCTAACTATACTAACCAGAAAACTCACCTCAAATCCTAGATATAGAAAATGCAAAGTATTTTGTGAAGAGATTCTCCTTCCAATCCTTCCTCCTTCTCTCAAGACTTAATACTACAAAATGAATCTATCTCTAAAAGTAGAGAGTGGGTGTGTACCCAAGCTTCCTCTAAACCCTTCCTTATAAAGGCATTCTTCCTAAAATATCAGGAATTATAAATGGAGGAGAGACCCTAATCCATCTACTCTCCCCACTTTCATGCCTTCTCCATAAATGAAGTTAAATGCTTGTAAGGAAAGAAGAGATGGATTAACCAAAGTTTTCCAACTCTCCAAATTCGCCACTTCCCAAAATGGTGACTTTAGGGGAGTCATAAATGAGTTTCAAGGCTCTTTATGGGATGAAAATGACCCCTAACCCCTAAGGTACCAAGTGGGGTAGTTATCTTTGATCCTAGTTACTCCCTAGGAGCCCAAATGAACCTCCTAAACTCCACCCAAGGTTAACTCGCGAAAATCCAATTCTCAAGACTCAATCTAATCTCTCTTGACTCATCCTTATCTTCCTTGCCTCAATCCTATCTCAATCTTATATTCCTAAACCTTAGGGTGAGCATTGGAACTATACTAGGTAACCCTTGGGTAAAGTTAAGCCTATGCTAGTCACATTCACTAGCCATGCCAACACATAAAGTGCACATGTGTCAAGTGACACAAAAAATTCACATGAACGTGACTTATTACACATTTACTTAATTAAATAAAATACTATCATACACCACACTTTTACGAATAAAAATATAATACAACGAGGTCCATGTCTCTTTTTATGATTTTCACATAGGTCCATTCTTGAATCCCCGATTAGTACCATGGTCAATCTTTCCTGCACACTCATTGCACACATCAGTAGGTCGAATAAATTGACACATAAGCATAGCATAGTGCATAATGTAAGTAGAACATACATTCACTTACATTTACATCAATGATTCTTTAATAATATCTGCATCTAATCTACATATATAAACATAATTCTTAAAAAATATGCATACTGATATTATTTTACATTCACATACTAATCCAACATACTAAACCATCAAAACTAAGTCCTAAACATAAATCTGCATCTCAAACATAGAGTATCACATAGATTCTCTGGTTACATAATCAAGCGCTGTATACAAGAAAAGGATTCAACAGATCCATAAATAATTCATGTGTCCCAATAGTCCAATTTTTAAAAAATATGTTTCGACTGGAGAGCATATAAGTGAAAGATAATGCTAATCTATGTCAGGTTGGAGTAGGCCTCACATCCTCCCCCTCTAGGCATGAACATCCTCTTGGATTTCATCAAAGAGGTGGGGGAGCTTTGACCTCATCTATACTGCATACTCATAGTATCAAAACTTACATAAAGCATATTGATCACTGTTAAGTATTTTATGCAATGCATATCTAATATTCATAACTATATGCACGCTAATTTGCTTTGAACATTTCTTAACTAATAAGTCATATTTCAAGCAAAATATGATTTTAAGAATGATAATGGTATGTTCTTCGCAACCTACTCACTTAAACATTCTATCCATATTCCATTTTGAACATGATAGAGAACATTACTTCACAACATAGTACTAGCAACATAAAACACACATCCTAGCCACCGAAAAATAATCATAAGAAAACTCAAATCAAGGTTCACAAATTTCAAATTCAAATCTCAAAAAGTTATACAAATCCAAAATAAAAATAAATGTGAACAAGAACTACATTTAATAGACAAAAGAAAATTTTTGTGGCTAGACGGTTACAAAAAGAACTTAAAATAAATTCAAGCCAGTCCTTCCTCACTTCCAAGTTCATCAAAGCTGAAAATCAAATTAACACAAATCACATACACAAAGTGACTAACACTTAGCCACAAGGAGGGAGTAGAAGCTACATGACACCTTGCGTCCAAGGTGCACTAAAGAACACGACCAAACACTCAAAAAACATGTCTCAAGGGTTACATTCATATGTAATAACACATTCTGTTTCATTCATCCTTAATCCTAAATCTAGCCTCAATCTTTGATATATATATACTTTCATATCCTTAGTGTAAATGTCAATCATTAATTAAAATTTCTAAAGAGACTAATATTGATCATACACAAACACCTGTCTCTAGTTGTCTACTAGTGAGGTACACATATACGAGTTTCAGAACCTTGAAGAGGTTCGTGTGAACATATGTTATATTGATCTTTCATATCCTTAGTGTAAATGTCAATCATTAATTAACATTCTAAAGAGACTAATATTGATCATACACAAACACCTGTTTATAGTCTACTAGTGAGGTACATAGATACAAGTTTTAGAACCTTAAACAGGTTCATGTGAACATATGTTATATTGATTACCTCTTGCAAAGGATAACTCAAAGAAATTTAATATATAATTTATATATTTAAATCAAATATTTAACGCCTTAATTTCACTATATCAATTTATCAAAATGAACCTTAATAATCGTACTAAATCATATTTATTGATAAAAATTAATCGTAAACCTTAACATACTAAAATAATAGAGTTCATTATGTTCTAGTTTAACTATAATTTACTATCATGATTACTTCCCTTAATCAACTATACCCTCAAAATTATACCTTTTATAATAATTTTAATAAGCTCCTATCTAGCATTGATTTATAAATAAATTAATAATGTTCAAATTTAATCATTCAATTCATTCCAATAATTTAACTTTAATAACATTCTAAAGCTAAATCCCCTTTTCATTTCTTTATAATAATCAAATATCCTAGAGATAAATGTACTAACCAAATAAATCATACAATTAAGCTTTTAATGATAAATCTGTTTATTAAACTTACTTAAATTCTTTTTAAAGTAAATTAAACAAACCAAATCTCCTCATAATACTAATTCTAAAATATTATAAATCTAATTAAACGTGAATCTTAATAAAGTATGTACTATTACTAACTTAGTAGCAAGTTAAAAGTTTATTAAAATCTTCAACTCATAAGGCAAATATTTAGTTATAGTGTTGAATGCAACAATTTTCTACATTATAAAGTTTTTAAATTCATTAAATATTTTCTAAATCAATTTAGCTCCAATTTTATTTCAACCATATTCTATACAAATTTCTTATTTACTAGAAGCCTCCTAGATATTCTAATTGAAAGTCAAATAAAGACACTATGAAAACTAACCTAATAAATTTGACATCCATTCATAATCAAATCACAAAAAGAAATCAAATCTATCCTAAGGAAAAAAACTTATAAATAACCATTTTCCCCTTTACTAATTTTAAAATTCCCACCTTCATATTATAAAGTTTTTAATGGTAGAGGGATAGGGTTGAAACCCTAGCCATGCCCATGATGAAGCGATAGATGAAATGGGGAGGTGGCGTTGTGTATGCTTTTGGTGGTGAAGCTGAGGTTTTAAGGCGGGCGGAGGTGATACAGGCGGGGCAGATGCCACAATGGCGGTGTGCCACCGCACCAACAGTGGACGGATGCACAGAGGGAGACGGTTGGAGTGGCGACTCCACCAATCGAAGTGGAGCGCGGGAAGTGGTGGAGGAAATGGGGGTGGGGAGTTCTCTGAGGGAGGTGTTGCACAAGAGGCAGCGAGTGAAGGAATCAGGGGAGCGGAGGAGTTAGCAGGCTGGGTGGTGTGGAACGGGCGGAGCGGCGCGACTTGGCAGTGGTGCCGGGTGCGAGTGGTGTCGGCACAATAGTGTAACCATAGTGGGCAACTGCCCACTGTGTTTACACAATGCAACCAACACAGTGTGTTATAATTGTGTTGGGTTCAAGTCTATGCTCTGTAATATGTAGTGTTGCTTCTAAATAATCTAATGTGTGTAGCGTTCAAAGGTGTGATTATGATTTACAAAGTCATTATCCTATGAAAAAAATATTTTATACAACATGTTTGGTATCAGTTTACCTCTCACTAGCATATAAATTGATGATCTCTCCTCAGCCATATGTACCGAATCAACTTCTACGGAACAAAATTAAGCCATCTGTGTATCATATTTAGAAGTCATTCTCCCATATCATAATTTTCAAAAGTATACTACTATTTTTTTTCTCCGCCTAAATATTTTAATATAAGTTTCTCAGTATTAATCTTGACTAGAAACCAGCTTCAAATGAAAAATTTCTCCAGTTAATTTTATTAAATGGATTGTCATTTTTATGATTGGCTAGTGGCTTTTATGCTAGCGAGTTAATTATTTTTCCATTTTAGAAAAAAAAAACTATGAGGATTGTGAAATTTTCTCATCCTCCGCATTTTCCTCTGAGACGGCCCACAGGATGGGGTAGGGCTTCGACCCTCCCCTCCCCTCCCAAATGATATAAAAAAATTAAATTTAGTTATCAATAATTTTTTTTTTTTTAAATTTAAATGGTTTTCGGCTAAACATGGTTTAATATAATTATATAAATTCTTCTTAGGTCTAGTAACAAAAGAATAGTTACTTTATTTTATATTACATACGAAGTATTTAACTCATTTATATATAGTTAATAATATTCGTTTATGGATATAATGCTTGATTTCCAAACTTATGTAAATCAAACTTATGTATTAGCAGTTCATATTATTTTTGTCAATAATATGATATTGTACGTGGTTCGAATTCGTGGTTCCTTCACTTTCCAACGACGAGGGTTAGTAGCACTGATTTGCAATGGGGAAATCAATACAAAAACTACTAATAACGAATACTTAATGTATCAATAAAATATACAAGAAAAGAAAGGAAAATAAATGAATGCAAACCCAATTGCTTGAAGCTTCTATTGTCTCTCTCTACTCCTTCTACAATGTTGTTTTTTTATGCTCAATATTGGTGTGGGCAGTGTCTATGACTTGGGAGCGTCGAGAATTTGATAATTGAAATGTGTGTGTGATCGCAAGATGGCTTAAATGCTAGAACCAATCTGACAAAGTAATGGTGCATGTGAGCTTGAAATCCTGGATGTATGATCACAATAAGGCTTGATGCTTCAACCAATCTGGCAAAGTAATGGCACACGTGAGCTTGAAATCCTGGATATATAATCGCAAGAAGGCTTGACGCTTGAACCAATCTGACAAAGTAATGGTGCACATGAGCTTGAAATCTTGGATCCTTAAAATGGTTATGAAGGGTTTGTTATATAGGAATTGAGAATGAGATGAACGAATAAGATCAATTCCAGAGATAGGAAGATGAACGATTGAGATCAAAGGGAACCAGAGAAGCCATTGAACCACCTCACAATAGGTGCTTAGTAATCATTCCCAAAGCCCCTCTTAGGAATAGTTTATTCAATCTAAGGATCACTTCTCCCACCATGAGGTGCATTTAGTTTGTCAACCCAGGGACGTATACTTGAAATGGTATGGCACAGTATGTGCACTAAGTTCCTTAAAGAGACACTCTACCTATGCTACAAGAAAGTAAAGTACATGAAAGGAATCTATACTAGGGTTGCAGGAAGGGAAACACACTTAATCCTTACTAAAATGAATGCTACAACTTGTCAACTCTACTTAAACCTATTCTTTCAACCTAGAGCATTCACTATAACTATCCTTGCAAGTGTTGCAGCAACATTCACAAAGTACAATGTTGTAGGAAGAAACTGTAACTTTAGATCTAGAATGCTTGGAAATGCAGAAAGTAAATCTATTCTACTTCTACTCTAATCCACCTACCAAGTGGGCCCCCTTGGTCAGCTTCTGCTAATCTATGAACACAAAATATAAACCAAAAGTTACTTCATTATCTTTCAAAACTGATTACATGAAAATGATACATGAAACTGAAAACGAACTTGTTGTGCAAGATACAATCAGAACATTGTATTCCAAAAATCTCTGAACCTACAAACTATCAATCTCATCCCTATAAATAGAGGATTGACTTTTTTATTCTGAAACAGAAAAAGGAACTATCTAACTAAAACCACACCAAAGAGAAAAAAAAAAAAGGAAACGCAACAGCCCACTACATATGCAATGAAGTATGGGCGACCAAGTCAACATGCTGGAAATATGGAGGGAATATAGCATAGCTACATTCATGCATCTCTGAAACAGTGGCTCCTAATTTGTGGTAGCCGTGTCTTCTGATGCCATGATGGCTTATCCGTTCGAAGCTGGTCTTTAACGTCCTCCTTCAATGCTGTCGACCACTCCCAGCGACTCCTACTTCCTGGAAGGATTAGTTATCATACAAAAGATATTCATACAAGTAGCTCATTCAAATTAATCCAGATGTTAGAACACAAATTCTGATTATTATATGAAAGACTGCAACATATATATAATATTGGCATAATATGACATATCTATTCCACCCATGGTTTAATGGTTCTATCTGTACTTGACACAAGTTCAACTGACTAAAAGTTCAAAATTGTTCTAATAATACTTAAAAACATAGTATAAGGATTAATATAATAGAGACAGTAAAACGATCTCATCATTTTCCCCTTGGCAAGCTAAATGCTTGTCCTCAAGCATTACATCTTCTGGTAGTTTCTCTAAAATCTCCAACCTCTATTCTCCCTCTCCTTTGGCTTTTGAAGGTGTAGTAGAACCCCCTTGTTTTCTCCCAGACATCTACTCTATGATTTTCCTGCAGTCGGTCAAGTCTGCCAGTATTGATTTCATACAAGGGCCAGAGGAGCATCGGTGGCTGCATGGTGAGTGGACACCAGAGTTCCTGTCTAGTTTGCCTTCTCAGCTACATGTATTTTGGTGCTCTTTGAATAGCTTCTTGGAGGTTGATAGGACTATGTGGCTCAAATTTCTTCAATGCCTCGGATAACCTACCCCATCTACTTCTGGCTCCAGTTAGGGCTCTCTGGAAGAAAAAGTAAGATAAACCATCATATTCTGCATAGACATCTGTACGAATCCTAAAAAATTTATCCCTTATTTCCTCCTTAATTTTTCCATAAGTTAAATTGAGCCAATCTTTGAGGAGTATATCTGGCTTGCTGCTTTCTGCTCTTAATGACAATGGCTCTATTTTCTCCTGTTCCCTATAGTTTTCCAATTGTCTATCATAGTTGGCTTCATTATGCATCCAGGACATTAATGCCCTTAGGTGTATATCTCCTATGTAGAGTAGAGGATTCCACTCAGTCTCAGCTGGGATAATGAAGTTATGCATGTATAGTTCACAAAGTAGATTTTGCTACCACGAGGGAAGAGTTCGGTAAAGGCCATAAAATTCTTGGGCTGACTTGAACTCAGAGTCTATATCTTTAATGGTCATAATTAGCTAGAACAAGAGGAACTATTTTTTCAAACAGATGGTATAAACCCTAGGAGGTGGCCTACATCCAATTATTTGATCAACCAGTTTGAGGGCATGATCCATCTTTTGTTTTTGTTTTTCCAATTGCTCTTTCAATTCTGCAATTTCTTCCCCTTGCTCTGTTATTGTTCTTTTCAGTTTCTTCTTCTCCTCTCCCCATAAATTTGTTTTTAGAACATACTTATTATGCAATCCAAAGAGAAGCGTCTGCAAGGTGATTGGGCCATAATCTTCTGCCTAATTTCTTTGCCTCCTCTGTTCCTTCCAAGACTGCTCTAAGAAACTTATTAACCAAGTTATGTTGTAGGGCACTAAGGCAGTTTCTGCATAGGCTGACTGACGGATTACTGAGGCATTCTCCTTGTTAATGTCTGGAATATCCTGATGGATTTTCTGGGGACTATTTTGGTAAACATCAGGTTTAGCTTCATAAGTTTTTGTTGAATGCGATGGAAAGGCTGGAATTGCAGACTGATTTGGGGAATCATCTGGAATAATTTATACATTGGGTTGTTCATCAAATTGCAAAGGAGAAGTAGGTTGGCTTTCAGAGGGTGCTCCAGGGAGCTGTCCTCTCATTCTAGGACTCCTTCACATAGGGGTCTCTACAATTTCTACAGCCTTTTTCTTAGTATCCTTCTTCAGTTTCTCTGCTGCAAGAGTAGCTGCTGCACGAACCGACTTCCTTTTCTTCCACTTCAAAGAAGTAGGGGTTTGTGGTTTGGCTGTAGGAAATTAAGGTTCTTCCTCTAATTTTTGTTTTCCTTTGGTTTGGGAAGAAGTAGGTACATTATTCTCACAAGAAGGTAAGGGCACACTTTCTTGAAGATTTACGGTTTCTGCCCCTTGGGTATCTTGTTCAATGGCTGGGTTAGATGGTATTGCATTATCATGACCAATTTGTACATTAGGGTTAACTTGTGGTTGTAGAGTTTTGTGCTAGACAAACTCCGACCATGCCATGGGAGAGGCATCCCTAAGAGATCTTTCTATTAAAAATTTAACTAGGGCATGGTGGGTGACAGAAATTGCATTTCCTTTTTGGGTCTCCTATGCACTAATGCATAGCATATTATACAAGAAATTTGGAATATTTACTGGTAGATTATGCCTTACATAACTCAGTAATTTGAATTGATGTGCGTGCAAATTGGAAAATCTCCCTTCACATGTAAAATACCTGATGATATGCATAGCCAACTCATTATACAGTGGAGGGATAGACATTCTTTTGCACCCTTGTTTGGTAATTTCCAATGGAGGGTCGCCTGGTAGGGTAAATTGGGCCCTAGCTGATCTGACATCATGCACATTGGGGTAATGTTCCCCAACCATTATTAATCCAATAACTTCTACTATTTTCTCTTATGTTGCGACCATGGTCAATCCCCACATGGTTTCTTGTCCTTCTTCGAACGTACTCGTAAATTCAGTTGGTGAGTCCTCATCAAATTCTGTTAACCTTAAGAAGTATCCTAGCCAACCACATGCATTAAATCTTCTTACCGCTTCAACATCTGAAATTAGCACACCATGTACTACCATCTCATTTCTCTGTAATTGGCCTCCCATATGTGCTTGCCAATTTTCAATTTGTCTTCTCTTGTAGAAGATAAATGCCCTGTTCCTTGAATATCAGACTACTCATTTTTGAAAAACTATGGGCTTTCTTCTGAATTCCTTTGTCATCCTTAGTATGAACAATGGTGATGTATTTTAACAAGAGAAATTATAGTCTTTACTGTGGGTTTCCACTTAACTTAATTATAACTCACATCAAGTCTGACAATCATGGAGGATTTAGGAATAAAGGTACGACAGTTGTGCAATATAGCACTAGAACTTTTAATGAGACAAGGCTAAGTACAGATTTGAGGTGACATAAAATCTTTTAGGCATAAATAGAAATGACAATTTGGAATTAATACACTTCCCTCCCCCCTACGGAACATTGACAAGTGTCCACACTTGGCAGACTTGGCACAAGGAAAGGAATTGGCTTAATGTCGTAATGATATATTTATTGCAGTACTAGATATAATAATCGAAATCTATGCGCTAAAAATGGAAAAAAATTGAAAAGCATGTACCTATCATTCAATCTTTGCACGTGCCATCAAAAGGTGGCAAGAGTGGAACAAAAGTGGCGGTGGTGTGCATCAACATACTTGTCTCTTATTGAAAGCAAAGAAAGGATGATTGTGATGACGTGGAGGGTGGGTGGGTGGTAGATAAAAAAATGAGATGATTTGGAAAGAAGAAGTAGAAAGTGAATGGAGGAATGTACTTTATGTAAACATGAAGTTTTTATTATGGACATGCTCGATGGAATTTTACCTAAAGAGCTGCAGGAAGAAGGTTTGCACCCTCTGCTGCAAGAAGTGTTACATGTTGCTCATTTGAAATTTGTTGTTGGAATTGCTGCTGGAAGTTTTCTTTTGTTTGAGGTTGGTGATACAACTTTAGCCAATGTCCATTGACTAATAGTTTGAATTACACTGGGTCAATGATGGTCAACTAGACAGCTCCATTGGTGAAGACATGGCTTATTTCATATGGCCCCAGTCATCTTGTTTGCAACTTGCCTGGTATTTCTTTGAATCTTGAATCATATAGCAATGCCCAATCACCAACTTGAAACTGTTTGTTCTTAATATGCGAGTCATGTCATTTCTTCCTTTGTTCCTAGACTATTCAAGTTCTCTCTAGTGTAGATTTGTGCATTTCATCCAAGGAATTGAGATGTAGAAATCGCTCCTTCTGTGCTGCAGGAAGATCTATATTTAACTCCAGTGTTGTCCGCAGTGTTTTGTGTTCAAATTCAATGGGTAGCATTGTTGCTTTTCCATATAATAGCTCAAATGGAGTGAACCCTGTGGTGGTTTTCCAAGTTGTTCTATATGCCCAGATAGCTTATGTTAGTCTACTGCTCCAATCTCGACGATGCAAATGAACTGTCTTTGTTAAGATGGCTTCTATTTCCCGATTTGTAACTTCAGCCTGTCCATTGGCTTGAGGGTGATAAGGGCTTGACTTCCTATGCATGATGTTATACTCTTTCATGAGCTCTGTTATTAGATTGGAAGTGAATTGGGAAACTTGGTCAGTTACAATTTCTCTCGGTACTCCATATATAGTGAAAATCTCATCATACAAAAATTCTGCAACCTAATGGTCTCGGGCATGTTTCATAGATCTTACTTTGACCCATTTGGTCAAATAGTCAGTGCACACCAGGATGTAAGACTTCCCATTGGATGGAGTGTCTATTGGACCAATGAAGTCCATGCCCCATTTGTCAAATGGAGTTACCACCACCTATGGATTTAATGGAATTTCATTGGATCTAGTTGGTCGGCCCATTCTTTGACATTTGTCACATTTCCTTGTGTAGTTGGCTGCATCCTTGTGAAGTGTACGCCAATAATATATAGTTGTTAAAATATTTTGGGCAGTCCTTTTTGCTGCAAAGTGTCCCCCACACGGTTCATTATGATAGGCATGAAGAATTTCATATGTCTCATCTTCTCGCACACATATGTGCATTACTTGATCAGGTCCAGTGTAAAATAGAATGTTATCAATCCAAGAGAAATTAAAGCTTTTCTCGACAAGTTGTGTCCTATCCTTGTAATAAAAGTGTGTTGGCATTTTGTTTGCTGCAAGGTAACTAGCTATGTCAACATGCCACAGACTTTGGACATCAATATGAAACAAATTCTCATCTGGAAATGCATCATCTATCAGTGTGGTATCTTCTTCAGTATGGTGGATTCTTGATAGATAATCAGCTACTACATTTGCCTTGCCAGGCTTGTCAACTACAGTAATGTCAAATTCCTGCAAAAGAAGAAGCCATCTTGCTAACCTGCTTGTGATAGCAGGTTTGTTCATGAGATATTTAATTGCTGCATGATCAGTATGAACAAAAATAGGATAGCCAGTTATGTAATAACAAAATTTGTTCAGAGAATAAACTACTACTAGTAATTCTTTCTTGGTCACTCTATAGTTTAATTTTGGTCCATGGAGGCTTTTACTAATGTAGTAAATTGCATTCTCTAGGTTACTAGACTTTTTTCCTAGGACAACACCTATTGCGTAGTCTGAAGCATCTATGTGAATGTGAAATGGCAAAGTCCAATCAGGACCCCTAAGTATGGGTGCAGTGGTAACCGGTTTCTTAAGCTGCAGGAAGGATTCATTACATTCCTTTGTCCAATTGAATTCGACCTCTTTGGTAAGAAAAGTATATAGAGGACTAGCTATTTGACTAAAATTTTGGGTAAACCTTCTATAGTAGCGAGCATGTCCTAGGAAAGACCTAACATCTTTATGCTTTGTAGGAATATGTAATGTGAGAATTACCTCTATTTTTGTAGGATCTACCTGGATTCCAGCTTCGAAGATAAAATGTCCCAGCACTACACCTTCTTGCATCATCTTGAAGAATTTCTCACTGTTGAGAGACAAGTTGTGTTCCTAACATCTGATTAGTACTCTTTCCAAATTCTTCAAAGCTTCCTCAAAGGTGACACCAAATGTAGTAAAGTCATCCATATATATCTCCATACAATCATGTGATATGTCAGCAAAGATGTTGATTACAACTCTCTGGAAAGTAGCTGGTGCATTGCATAAGCCAAATGGTAATACATAATAGGCATATGTGCCCCAGGGGCATGTGAATGTAGTCTTCTCCTGATCTTCTGGAGCAATGTTGATCTGGTTGTAACCAGTGTATCCATCTAGAAAGGAGAAATATTTCTTACCAGCTAGAGTGTCCAGGACTTGATCAATAAAGGGTAAACGAGAATGATCCTTATTTGTGGCATTATTCAACTCTTTGTAATCCACACATATTTTCCATTTCCTCCCTTTCTTAGGTACAATTACCAAAGGTGATACCCACTTGTTATCATAGATTGGATAGATGAAACCAACATCTAGTAATTTTTGTAATTCACTTTTGACTATCTCTCTCAATGCTGGATTTATCCTTCTTTGAGGCTGGCGTAGTGGTAAGCTACCATCATCAATGTAGATCCTATGGGTGTAGAGTTTGGGGTTCAAACCTAGCATGTCTCCATAATCCCAAGCAAAGGCTTGCTCATGATTATGCAAGAGTTTTGTTAACAATGCCAATTGTGTGGGTGGCAAATTGTTGTTCACATAGAGATTGTGACCTGGGGAAATTTCTACTGTAGTTTTCAGCTCTACCATTGACATCTCAGGTACTGGGCTTGTAGCTACTTCACATGGTAATAATTGGTTAATCATCTCAGGGCTTGCTGGAAAGACACAGTCTTCATATGTACATAGCTGTAGAATAGCACTTTCAAAAACATCTTTTGCTACTATACACTCATTGGTAAGAATACTTTGTATTACATCATCTTCCTCTTGCATTTTCAGAAAAGACTGTCTATGCATCATCATAAGCTGAGCAACAGAGTTGACCTCTTCTCCTTCATCCCCTAGTTCTAGCCAAATAGGATCTCTCAAGTCTAGTTGAGGTTGGACATGAGGATAGAGTGCTAGCTTCTTTATTGCCTGACCATTTGAAATTTTCATACTTCCTAATCTACAGTTAATTTTTGCATCAGTGGTGGCTAGCCAAGGTCTCCCTAAGATGACTGGATAGCCAGCAAAGTTTACTTTTGGTGATAAGATGAGAAAATATGTAGGGTATTCCCATGAGTCTAAGGTGACTACCACATCTTCTATAAGACTATCTGGAGTGACTGTTGAAATATCAACAAGTTGTAATACTATTGGTGTTGTTCTCAAACCCTCTATACTTAGTTTGTGCATTGTATCTTTAGTCATTACATTTATGACTGCTCCCAAATCAACTAAAGCATTTTTAAAAGATTGTCCATTAATTATCAAATCTACTACTGGACTTCCAGGGTCTGAATATTTGGGTATAACTACCTTGCCCAACATGATATCAACAAGTTTCCCTATTACATGAACTATTTGAGGGTCCTTCTTTTTCCTTTCAAGCTTTTTAAGGCATGCATCCTTAATGGCTTTCCCATAGATATGAACATCTTTGATAGCTTGAAACAGAGGTATTTGGATGTGCATGTTTTCTAGCTGCTCAATAATGTCAAAAGGCATTTCCTCTTGGGATATAGGCTTTTCTATTGTGAGCCTTTGTGGAAAAGGAGGGTCAACTGAGGTTTCAACATCAGTTTTGCTAAATTTTTGAGTTGATTGGGTGGTATTTTGCAATGTAGCCTCTGGAAGAGGTGTTGATGTTGTAGGAGTGTCTGTAACTTCTGTGATAATAGGATGTTTGGGTGCAGGCAGAGTAGTACCTGACCTCAAATGGATATCAGATATCTCTAGAGCATAGGCAGGATATTGTTGTGTATCAGTGGTATACGTTGGTTGTTGTCGTTGCTTGCTATTTGGATTTGGTTGTGGCTGAGCAGGTAATTGGGTTTTCTTTGGATTAGGGATAGTGGCTGCAGGAGGTGGGACTGGCAGTGGTAGTTGTGGAAAAGTGGGATTTTGGTTAGGCCACTGTGGAGGCCCCCTCCATTGGTTATTTTGCTGCCAATTTCCTTATGGTGGTTGCCATTGGTTTTGTTGGTTTGGCCACTGGTTATTTTGCTGGTTTGGCCACTAGTTTTGTTGGTTTGGCCACTGGCTATTTTTCTAGTTAGGCCACTGATTATTTTGCTGGATAGGTCATTGGTTATTCCAGGCTGGCTGAGAGTACCGAGGAGTATTCTGATAACTTTGGTTCTACCATTGACTATTGTAAGGATTTGAAAATTGTAATGGGTCCTGAGGCATACCTTGTCTTGAAGCCCATGGTCGACGTTGAGCAATGAAGAACACTTGCTCATTGTCTCCCTCTATCTTCATGTACTCGGTAGGCAAATGTTGATTTTCCAGGTTCACCACTAGCTTGCATCCGCAGTCTTTCTTTTGTTTACGACAATGTGGACAATACTCAGCTAACTGCAATTCAGCGTCTGCTGGTTTCTTCTTACCATTCATGGTTTCAAGATGCGTAGCAACATCATTAATGATGTCTTGCTTGAAATCTGCTAGCAAATTAGATATCTCCAACTTAGAAACGCCTGAACTGCTCCCTTTTATGACTGTAGATCGATATCCTCTGCTTTTTTTCCCAATTGATCTGGAGTAGTTGAGACAAATTTTCTTGAGGTCATCCCAAGAAGATTGGGATATGTCCCCACCAGCCATGAGGTCCAATGCTTCCAAACAACTATTGTTCACTCCTCTCAAGAAGACTAGTTTATGTGACTCCTCTGCTAGAACATGTTGGGGATTCTTCTGAATGGTATATAAAAAACATGAAACATAGTCCTCCAAAGTTTCATCCTCCTTCTGTGACATTCTAAAAATGTCATCTCCCCTCGGGTCACTCCCCTTGCAATATTATTTGTATTTCTGCAAAAATAGAGTCTGCATTTCATCTCATGTGCCTACTGCATTTGCTCCTAGGTCCATGAACCATTGTAAGGTCGACTCCTTTAGTGTTGTTGGAAACAGCTTGAGTTTATGGGCATCGGTTTTATAGTCAAATCTATGACAGAGGATGTCAAACTCAAACAAAAAGGTGTCAGGATCTTCAGTTATCAGCCCATAAAACTTTGAAAGTGCATCAAAGGGTATATTTTTGAGATTTGCATTGTTTATAAGGCTCGGTAGAGGAAACGGGAAAGTAGGTTGTGCCATTACTGGAGGTATCAGGAGTTGGTGGTAATATTGGAAAGGAATATTAGCCACAAGATTGTTAACAATAGGTGCATTTGGGTCAGAATTATTAAGAAAGCTGGCCAAGATTTCAGCGAAAGGCCGAAGACCACTTATATCAAAAGGTTCTGCTCCAGCGGAAGATGTTGTAGGAAAGTTGGGACTTGCATCAACAAAAGGCAACTCAACTTCTTCAGCTTGCTCATTCAAATTTGGAGGGTTCTCCTGAAATAAATCTGCCATATTCATCTCTTCTTCTTCACCTTCGATGCATGCAAATGAATTATTCACACTGGTGAAGCAAATTTAGGACCACAAACCACTAAACTAGCTAAAAGAATGAAAAATGACTCAAAAAGTTTCTTAGCTTGACATCGTCCCCAACAACGGTGCTAAAAATGAATCGCCTCACAATAGGTGCTTAGTAATCATGCCCAAAGCCTCTCTTAGGAATATTTTATTCAATCTAAGGATCACTTCTCCCACCATGAGGTGCATTTAGTTTGTCAACCCAGGGATGTATACTTGAAATGGTACGACATAGTATGTGCACTAAGTTCCTTAAAGAGCCACTCTACCTATGTTCTAGGAAAGTAAAGTACATGAAAGGAATCTATACTAGGGCTACAGGAAGGGAAACACACTTACTCCTTACTAAAATTAATGCTACAACTTGCAAACTCTACTTAAACATATTATTTCAACCTAGAGCATTCACTATAACTATCCTTGCAGGTGCTGTAGGAACATTCACAAAGTACAATGTTGTAGGAAGAAACTGTAACTTTAGATCTAGAATGCTTGAAAATTCATAAAGTAAATCTATTCTACTTCTACTCTAATCCACCTACCAAGTGGGCCCCCTTGGTCATCTTCTACTAATCTATGAACGCAGAATATAAACCAAAAGTTACTTCATTATCTTTCAAAACTGATTACATGAAACTAAAAATGAACTTGTTGTGCAAGATACAATCAGAGCATTGTATTCCAAAAATCTCTAAACCTACAAACTATCAATCTCATCCCTATAATTTACTTCTTTATTCTGAAACAGAAAAATGAGCTATCTAACTAAAACTGCGCCAAAGAGAAAAAAAATAGGAAACGCAATAGCCCACTACATATGCAATGAAGTCTGGGTGACCAAGTCAACATTCTGGAAATACAGAGGGAATATAGCAGAGCTACATTCATGCATCTCTGAAACAGTGGCTCCTGATTTGTGGTAGCCATGTCTTCTGATGCCATGATGGCTTATCCGTTCGAAGCTGGTCTTTAATGTACTCCTTCAATGTTGTTGACCACTCCCAGTGACTCCTACTTCCTGGCAGGATTAGTTATCATGCAAAATATATTCATAGAAGTAGCTCATTTAAATTAATCTAGATGTTAGATCACACATTTTGATTATTATATGAAATACTACAACATATATATAATATTGGCATAATATGACATATCTATTCCACCGATGGTTTAATGGTTCTATATGTACTTGACACAAGTTCAACTGACTAAAAGTTCGCAATTGTTCTGATAATACTTAAAAATAGAGTATAAGGATTAATATAATAGAGACAATAAAACAGTCTCATCAGCCATCAGTAAAGTTCACCTCTTCACTTGGGAGAAAGGAGATAGAGTTTGGTTAACTGAAGAGCTAATTTTGAGTTACCTTTTAGAACTAAAGAGGTGAGTGGAGTTACCCATGTGAACTGGAGAGATGGGTGGAGTTACCCATGTGAACTGGAGAGATGGGTGGAGTAACCCATGTGATCTGATTAAGGATTATCTCTTTGAACATAATTGATTATTTAATTCATTTATGTAATTAAAGT
>MU223137.1:1256612-1274155 GCA_018584345.1 Thuja plicata | reverse complement strand
TCTTTCAATTTAAACTATAAGAAATTGAATTTAATTAATTAATTAATGGTAATTAATCAATTAAGGTTAATTAATTAAATAAAATTAATTATTTAATTAATTTTGGGAATTTGATTAGATGATTTGGAGAATAAATTTAGAAGAAAATAGATGATTAATTAACGATTTAAAAACCATTAATTAATAGATGAAATGAATTTAGAAGAAAATAGATGATTAATTAACAATTAAAAAACCATTAATTAATAGATGAAAATTAGTGTTTTTAATGTCAAGTCGCAAGTCTATCCATTTTAGGGTGTCTACATTTGCCCCTCTTTGATGCAATGTGGCTTTTCGTAGTGTGTCAAAGATTCTCTATTTTGATCCTGCCCCAGCTTGCCCCAGTGACAGTAGGTGGACTATATGCCCCCTAAATAAATTAAGCATAGAAAATGCATCAGATGAGAATTAATTTGTTGAAAATGTGAATCACTATATGATGATGATGAATGCATTCCTATGTTATTTATGATGTTATTAATGATGGATGCATTGATTATATGATCTACTATGCTCATGTTTTAGATTTTCCTTATGCAATAAATGAATGCAATCTACTATGCACAAAATATCTGAGTAATGCATGTGTTAGCTAGAAGATAGTCAGTGGAAATGTGTTCTCTGGGATTTGATTTGATAGATATGGAATGATAGAAAGAATTTTTGATTTTTGATAGATATGAATTGATAGAATGGATGAGTGACCCAAGTCGCTGCCGCATTTCCAATTTTCGTCATCATTGCATCTTTTTATGAAATTTTGAAGAGTGTCCAATGTATCCAAATCACATACCATCTGGATACTACCACGACCTCTTGATAACTGGAAGGAGTAGAGAGATTGAATAGAAAGAGAACTTAGTGCACCCAAACATTGACCATTTGGGTTCAGCTATGTTCCCTATTTGAAAAGAAAGAGAGTCAAAAGCACCCAGATATTGACCATCTGGATACTGCTTTTCCCTCTGAACAATCTGAACAAAAAAAAAAAGAAAACCAAGATAAAATTCCAACGCACCCAGAGTCCATCTGGATAGCACTGTGAACTCTTGATTTTGAAAAGAAAGACCAAAAAACCAAGATAGAATTCCAATGTACCCAGAGTCCATCTGGATAGCACTGTGAACTCTTGATTTTAAAAAGAAACACCAAAAAACCAAGATAGAATTCCAATGTACCCAGAGTCCATCTGGATAGCACTATGAACTCTTGATTTCAAGAAGAAAGCCCATAAGAACCAAGATAAAAATCCAATGCACCCAGAGTCCATCTGGATACCGCTATGATTCTATTGGTAAATAAACAAGCAGATAACATAGAAGGAATGTCTAATTCTTTCCCAGGGTTAAGCTCAAATCGTGGAACTGCATGGCTGCCAGATAAGTGACAGTGCCTACCGCATTTATCCAAAATCATCACGGCCCCAAAATCGAAGTGAACATTCAACAGACAACAATCACAGAAAATAAGTCATGATCCATCATAGCTACTCTCCTCACTTGGTGGATCCTGGAGTAGCGTAAGAACATAACCATGAAATATGGACTGACATCTGACCGACCGACTGACCTAGTCAACATTTTGATTGTTCCTTGATTCAGTTTGATTCTCTTGATTGGCTCGACTCTCTTGATAAGCTTGATTGTGTCTAGTTTCAGTAATAGATGACTCATATAAGACTAACTTGTCTAGTTTTGAGCGTATCCATCACTGTGTAAGATGATTGATATGATTGATTGATTGATTGTAATCATTTTTCATGGTTGATCAAGCTGTGTCAGATTGGCCCAATGCTGCTTTGCAAAGCTCATGGTTTTGACATTTGGTAGATTGGCTTGGTCGCTAGTTTGCTTACTGAGAGATTTGATAGATTGATAAAGTTTAGTCATATGGGCCCAATTCTAATTCACAAAGCTCATGACTTTGACATTGATTGATTGGGTGTGATCGCCTTTTTCTTTGTTGATAACTGAGTTGGTTTTATTGCATGGGATTTTGAATTTTTTTTTGAATTTTTTTATGAAGATTGTTTTTTTTAGGACATTTTGATCTTTTTAGGATTTTTGACGAGTTTTCTGATTTTTTGGGGATTTTTTTCAAGAAATTTAGAATTGCCCCCTAGTCTGGTGGACCAGTACTAACCATGGATAAGTATTGGTGCTTAGAGGGGATTGTGCTTCTGGATATAGCTTGGGTAGTAAGTCTTGCATGTGAAGTTTTCTCAAGCTTTTGATCTTGGAGTTCATTGATGGTGAAGCTGGATTTGAACACTTGGTGCCTATTTGCTAGGTTTTCACCGAGGTACCTACTCAATAGTGCTTGTTTGCCAGGTTTTCATTGAGACGACGATTTTGTTTCTCTTTAATTTTTTAATTTTTTTTTTGTCGTGAAGGCGCCTGTTTGCCAGGTTTTCACCAAGGTAACATTTTGTATTTTTTGGTATTTTCTGGATATGTAGATAGTTGCCTTAACCATTGAGACCTCAAGCGTAGAACCTCTTGAGGTGCATGCTATTTATGTATCAAGGGAGCTGATCTCCTTCTGGCATTGCCAGTTGGTATGCCCCACTTTGGGTAGAGTTGATAATGACATATGGTCCTAGCCAGTTAGGCTCAAACTTTCCTGGCTTCACTCGCTCTGCTTGGTTCTTTTGATTTTCCATGAGGATGAGGTCTCCTACCTCAAAGGTGCATGACCTCACCTTCTTGTGATACTTCCTTCTAAGGCAATTTTGATAGCCTTGTAAGTGGTTGAATGCATTTATCTTCTTTCATCTAGTAATTCTAGTTCACTGAGCCTTGCTACTTTGTAGTCTTCATCTGAAATTAGGTTCTTCAATGATATCCTTAGGGATGGGATTTCCACTTTGAGGGGTAAGACCACCTCTGATCCATATACTAGGGAGAAAGGAGTGGCTCTTGTAGGTGTTCTCATGCTAGTTCTGTATGCCCATAATGCAGGACTAAGCCATAAATGCCAGTCGCGCCCTGATTCATCAATTGTTTTCTTCAAGATTTTCAAAATGGTCTTGTTTGTCACTTCAGACTGGCCATTCCCTTGAGGATAATAAAATGAAGAGAACCCTTGATTGATTTGGAATTGTTCACATAGCTCTTCAACATCTTTGTTTTGGAAAGGTGTACCGTGATCCGTTAGGATGGTTTGAGGAATTCCATACCGACAGATGATATGGTTGAGTATGAATATTGAGATCTTCTTTCTAGTTATGTAAGTGAGGGGAATTTCTTCCACCCATTTAGTGAAGTACTCTATTGTTGTTATGATGTATTTATGTCCATTAGCTGAAGATGGTGTAATCTTGCCCACTAGGTCAAATCCCCACATAGAAAATGGTAATGGTGACGTGATAGGATTTAGTTCTTGGGTTGGTGCATGGATGATCATGAATGTGATATTGCCTACACCTTTGTACATACTTGTTTGCATCTGTCTCTACCATGGGCCAGTAGTATCCCATGCAGATGATCTTTTTAGCTGAGTTGTTACCACCTTTGTGGGTTCCACAAATTCCTTCATGTACCTTGTACATAGCTCTCTGGGATTCTGTCAAAGTGAGACATTGTAATAGCATTTTGTCTAGACTTTGTCTATATAGAGTAGTTGCGAGAATGGTATACCTAGAGGCTTGGTGGATGAGGGACTTTTTCTGGTTCCTAGACAAGTCGGGAGGTAAGACACTAGTTTGGAGGTAATTATACACATCATGGTACCATGGGGTTTCAAGACAAACAAGGACACACACTGATTCTGTGATTGATGCCTTATGTGATGACATCATGAGTTGCTCCACTAGAAACTGGAATTTGGTTTCATTGCCTGGCATATCGATCAGTGATGCTATGATATCCATCGCATCTGTAGCTTTGTTTTTAGTCCTTGGTATTTGCTCGAAAAATATGTATTGGAACTTAGTGCGCAACCTATCCATCTATTCTTTGTATGGTATTAGCTTCTCATATTTTGTCATATAGTCATTGTTGACTTGGCTAATGACCAACTGTGAATCTTTTTAGACCTTAAGGTTCTTGATTCTCCATTGAATTGTTGTCTTTACGCCGATGATGAGAGCTTTGTACTCGGCTATGTTGTTTGTGTACAAGAAGTTGAGTCTGAAAGATTTGGGTAGTGCATCATTGTTTTGAGTGACGAGTATTATCCATGGTCCTACACCATGGTTTGTGCATGTCCCATCAAAGTATAGTTGCCATATCTCTATAGCCGATTATAGTGTAAGAATAGACTCATCTGGAAAGTCAAATAGGATAGGCTGATGATCCTGAATAGGTGCCTCTGCTAATTGATCCACTTGCCCTTTGATGGTTTTTCTGTCTACGTACTCAATATCAAACTTGCTTAAGATCATTACCCACTTTGCAAGTCGTCCGGTGAGTGTTTCTTTGCTTAGTAGATACTTTAGAGGATCAATGTGCTCTATGAGCTTAGTTTGATGGCTTAGCATTTAATCCCTTAGCTTCTGAGAAGAAAAGACCATCGCTAAGCATGACTTTTCAATTAGCGTATAGTTGAGCTCATATCCTACCAAGGTTTTGCTAAGATAGTAGATGACTCTCTCCTTACCTTGGTCGTCATGTTGTGCTAGGAGCACTCCTAAGGTTGTTTCAGTTGCCGAGATATTTAGAAGCAATGGCCTACCTTGGAATGGTGGCACCAATATGGGAGACTTGAGTAGATAGTCCTTGAATATTTGGAACTCTTCTTCGCATTGTTTTGTCCACATAAACTTTACGTCCTTGTGTAGTAGATGCTGAAATGGGTGGCACTTGTCTGCTAGTTGGGCTATGAATCACCTGATTGATTGGAGCTTGCCCTATAAACCCCTTAGTTGCATTAGGTTAGTTGGTGGTGGCATGTCCAGTATTGCTTTGACTTTCACTGGGTCAACCTCTATGCCTCGAAGGGACACAAGGAATCCCAAGAGATTCTCTGCTGTGACCCCGAATGCACATTTCTTTGGATTTAAATGTACCTTGTATTCTTGCATTCTGTCGAATATGGGTCCAAATACTTGTAGATGATCTTTTCTAAGCGTTGACTTTGCAAGTATATCATAAACATAGTCCTCCATTGTCTTGTGGACGAGGTCATGGAATATGGTTGTCATGGCCCTTTGATATGTTGCTCCACATTTTCTAGACCAAATGGCATGACATTCCAATAATAAGTGCCCCAAGGACATGTGAAAGCCATTTTATGTTGGTCCTTTGGCGCAATCCTTATCTGATTATATCCTAAAAAGTCATCCATGAGCGATAGCATTTGATGTCCTGTTGTTAGATCTACTATCATATCTATGTTAGGCAAAGGAAATTCATCCTTGGGGCAAGCTTTGTTAAGATCTCTAAAGTCTGTGCAAATTTGTAACTGGTACCAGATTAGATATCCTGTCTGCGTAGGGGATCAGTCTTATGAACTTATCATCTAGGAGTTTTTTCAATTCTTCCTTGACTAGTAATGCAACATGGGGATGCATCTTTCTCATATTCTATTTGACAGGTTTGGAATTGGGTAGCAATGAGAGATGATGTAGCACAAGCTCTGGATCTAATCCTATCATGTCTGAGTAGGACCATGCAAAATTGATCTTCCTTTCCTTGAAGAAACTGATGAATTGTTCTCTCTCCTCTATGGTGATTGATTTTGCTAAGTAGATGTTCTTTGGGTTCTTGTAATCACCCAAGTTGACTTCTTCTGTATCTTCTGCTAATAATGCCGACTTTTCTTCTATCAAGGGGAGGAGTTCCTACTTTCCATCTTCTAGCGCCTCAGTGAGGTTTTCACTAGAAGATACATCTTGTTTTATCTTTTTATCATTTTTTGTGCCTATAAGCTCCTTTCAGTTTTCACTTATTGATGATTCTTTTTTCTCTTTCATTTGTTTTTGATGATTGGAAAGAGGAGCTTCCTCCCCAAAGTATGCTAATCTGTCGAGGTCGATGGAGAAACCTGCTTTATGGTCTCTTGATGGCATTCCCTCTCTAAGTCCCATGAAGTCTATGATAGCCTCATCATTCTCAAAGATATCCATATCAGGCGGTCCTTGTTGATCTCACTCTATTAGTTCTGGGTGTACAAGACATAGGCCCTCGTGTTGGGTTGACTCTGTTTGGTTGAAGGGGACTACGGAGATGGTTCCAACAAACCTAGACTGTAATGTGGATGCACCACTTAATGAATTTCTATTGATATGTTTATCGATACAGGGTTGGTCGTTTATGGTTAATTGGTCGAACATATCGTCAAGGTGTATGGTGGTGGCTGACTAAGGGGAATAGTCTGGGATTGAAGGTTCAGAGTCGTGAAGGGATCTCCACTCGTACTCATGGGAGTCAGTTTCGCTAGAATGCTCATCAAATGTCTCACTTCCCTCATTATCGTGGATTGCTTGGTTGAGGTTTAATCAGGATTGAGAGGTTCCCAATTCGTCAGGCAAAAACTGTTGTAGAATGTTGCTTATCAAGATGTGCTCCGGGTTTTGCCCCCGGTGTAACTCTATTATTTGTTCTTGATCAACTTGTATGTCTTGGGTGATAGGACTAGTTCTTTGTTGCCCATAGCCTAACTCTCTCTTGTTTCTCTAGGTTGGCGGGAGAGACAGTTCCATTAAGCCTTGTTGTCTTGCCCCAAGACCAATTGTACCATCATACCCAAATCTTTGAGCATTGTATAACCAGTTCCATAGTTTGATACAGGTAGGGGTTGTTGAAGTATCTCTTGTGGATCTTGATACAACCATGTATTGCTATCTAGATCAAATGGGTTCTCTTCTGCAATGTCTCCCCATCTGACGAAGGTTGTGGGTAGACACCTGAATAGAACAGGTTCTGGGGTTTCTGTTGTAATAGCTAGTTGTGGCATGCCATATGTCCTTGGGCTCTGAGGCATGTTTGTGATAGTGAAATCTTCCTCATAGTTGTATTCACCACATCCTTTGTCAATAATGGATATTTTCCTGATTTTATTATGATATCTTTGAGAATTTAATTTGATGCGGACGGGATACTTGCCTGTCAGTACTGGTTTGAACCGCATTACAATATTGGAAAGGATTTGGATCTCCCTCAATAATGATTTCTTCCCCTTGGTGTGGGAACTTGATGCACTGATGATATGTGGAGGGTACAACTTGCATCTCATGTATCCATGGTCTCCCTAGTAACATGTTGTATCCCAACTCTAGGTCTAGGATCTGGAAGGGAGTGTTCTTGACAAATGGACCAATTCAGACAGGTAGAATGATAATACCTTTGGAGGATCATTCCTCTTCATCATAGGCTCTGATGTTGATCCTTCTTGTGACATCAATACTGGATTCTGAGTAGGATAATTTCTTGATTAAATTTAAAGTACAAATGTTTAATCCAACCCCACCATCACCAAGGACTCTACAAATTGTGCTTTTATGGATTTGGACAAGCAAGTGCAAGGGATCATTATGAAAGGGTTTGTGTGGTGACACGTCATGGTCTATGAATGTTGCATGTTTGTTGGCTGCTATATGGTTGACCATCATTTGGAAGCTGTCAGGGGTTATGTCCCTTGGGACAACTGCTTTCTGAAGGGCTTGGTTAAGTGCTTGTTTATGCTAGAGAGATTTGCGCAAGAGGTCAAACATGGAGATTTGGGCAGGCTTGCACTTTAGCTGATCCACTAGGCTTGTCTGTGGATCTGAGGTTGCTTGAGGGTTGACTAGTGTAGCAGATGAGGAAGGTTCTCCTTGCAAGACAAATCTTGTACGACATGTGGTTACATCACATTTGTTACCTTGGTCTCTGATAGTGATCATAGCCACATGGCTATTTGAAGGATTTTGGCAATTGATAGTGTTATCACTGTTGTCATAAGTGTAGTTGACCTGTTTTGATTGTCCACCAAACGCGAAGGTTTTTCCTTTATTGCGATTGTGAAATGTGTCATTGAATATCGTATGATCAGTTGTTCCTTTTGTTTGGGTATTGATTACGTTGACGACCCCTATGTCAATCAAATCTTGGATGGCGTGTTTCAATTGGTAACAATAGGGTGTCTTGTGTCCCTTCACTCAATGAAATTCCCATAAATCATTGTCATTGTACCACCTTATTTTGATTGCACCATGTTCATATTCCCTGATTTTTGGGAGAATGATATTGTTGGATTGTATCAACTTTCGTAAAGCTGATTCTATCGACTCTCCTAATGGTGTGAAATCTCGTTGTGGGAACTGAAACTGTGGTTTGCATTGAGCCTATTGTTGACTGTTTAATACAGTGGTTGCTTGGACAGGGGGAGGTTGAGTTTGAGTGTATGCTTGTGGAGTGGGCACCATAGGTTGTTGGTTAGCCGCAGGTGCACCTTCCAGTGACACTTTGGGTTGGGCGTAGTTGACTGATTTCACATCAATGACACCATCGCTGGTGACATTTTTGTTTTTATTCCACTACTTATCTTTGTCCGTTGCAATCTTGTTTGTATTCTTTGGGTAGGATCTGCAAGGACACCTCGTTTGACCAAGTTCTTCTCACAACGAACTCCTCATTCAATGAGTTGTGTAAAGTTTGGAGCTAACTGCAATTCTATCGTAAATGACATGTCTGGAATCAGATTGTCAATGAACATAACTATTAGGTATTGCTCGGGTACATCATATGTGATTCTATTTGCAGTATTCCTCCATATCTGTAGGAATTTGAAAAAAAGACTCCATCTTTTTGTTTGATATCACAAAGGTCCTTGATGTTGACCTTGCGCTCAATGTTATGATGGAAGTGAGAGATAAACTTTTCAGCCAACTCATCCCACAAAATTCCATTAGGTAAATGTGAGAACCATTCCATTACTAGTTCGACTAAGCTTTGTGGGAATAGTCACATTAAGTGTGTCTCATCATGTGCGACTTCGACACAACTGGCAAAGAATTCTCGAATATGCTCAATAGGGTTGGTATTGCCCCTATATTTGTCAAATTTTGGTACCAAGAAGTGAGTTGGGAATGGAGACATGTGAAGAGAGTGATCAAAGGGGTATGGGTATAAATCCTCTACCGTGTAGGATTTAGTTTGCCCTTGATTTTTCATATCCATCATTTGGGTTTGAAGGCTCCGCACTTGTTGGATCAACATGTTTGTTTGAGACTAAGGATGATTTGTGACATTGCACCTCTGTGTTGTAGTAGGTATGAGGTTGCACCTCTGCATCCCTTGATTAGGAACATAGGACCTTGTCCTTGGGACTTGATATTGATTTCCCAACACATGATTCTGAAATGGGGGCACGTGAGTGGCCCAAGGTTGGTTTTGTTGTGTTTGTTGTTGTTGTTGCTGTTGAAGCCGGGGTTGCTGCTGCTGGGGTTGAGGTTGTTGTTTCTGAAGTTGGGGTTGCTACTGTTGGTGTTGAGGTTGTTGCTGCTGAAATTGGGGTTGTTGTTGCTGGGATTGAGGTTGTTGCTACTGGAGCTGGGATTGCTGTTGTTGGGTTGAGGTTGTTATTGCTGAAGTTGGGGTTGCTATTGCTGGGGTTGAGGTTGTTGTTGTTGAAGCTGGGGTTGAGGTTGTTGTTTCTTCTGGGTTTGAGGTTGTTGCGGGGGTTGGAGTAGTCCCTGAATGAGCAAAGGTGTAACCTTGGTTGGGCATTGGCTGAAAGTCAAACCTGTAGAGATGGATCCCTGTGCTAATGATGTGTTGACCCCAAGGCTAGTAGGGATTGACTGTAATAGTGACATAGTTGAAAAAAGGTTGTTGTTTTTTGGTGGGATAGAAGGCATAGCATGAGAGCTTGATTGGAGAGGCCAGGAGGCCAAGGTTTGAGGCATACTAGTGACCATGGGTGCACTTAGTTGGGATCCTATCATTCTTTGCATGGAAGATGTGCTTGCTTGGTTTGCGTAGTTGGTTTGATTGGGAATCGTCTATGTCAATGTTGGTGTTGTCAAGGATGGGAAGATTTGATATACCACGTGTAGTGTTTGACAGGGTCGAGTAGTGTTTTGACTTGCGAGAGGGTTTTCGGGTCATATGGTTGACACACTGAATTCAACGAGGAGTTTGAATCCCTTCTTTATCAACATGGCTAAGAAACGTTTGGGGTTCCTCTCTACAACAATTTCAAATACTTCTGTGGAATAGGCATCTTTCTCTATATCTTCAAGCTCCTCTTCTATGACATTTTAGAACAAAGCTGACCCACAGGGATTCTCAATGAATAGAGTTGGACTGCTATTTGTGAAAGGATCATCCTCTCGCTCTATTTCCCAAGTGGGGAATCTGTTGATATATGACTCATTAGGTTGTGTTCTAGCCTTCGACCTTGTGTAAGACCCTCCATGAGGTGTTTGAGACATAGTGTGGTCCAGATTTTGTGACTAAAACAAGTGATATAAAGCAAACAAAAAAGGATAACCTTTCTAGGAAAGTCCAAGTTACGTTTGGACAAGGGTAATTCTAAGGCCATATGTTGATTTATCTTGATCTCAAAGTTTGATGATGTAAGAATAAGATTTGTTGACCTTTGCCTGGGACAAAGACACTGATAGAGATAATGATGATGTTTGAGATAATGGGATCAAGATATTTCGAGTCTGAACTTTCGAACTAACAATGCTTGGATGATAATTGTGCTTTCAAAGAATGAATTATCTTTAATATTTAGAGATTCACACAATGTTCTTCGTATTTTTTTTGGGATAGACACTAGTCTTTGACACAAAATGGAGAGTATTTTCAAGGTTTTAGGTAAAAACATGTATTAAAAAGTCTCTGGTCAATTGCGGTAAAACTCCATCGATTGTGGTAAAGTGACGGGTCAGTTGCGGTAATCTATCACCGATTGTGGTAATAAATAGGTCAATTAAAGCAATAAAAATGAAGATTGCGGCAAACTTCCATCAATTGCAGTAAAATGTGGGCAATTGCGGCAAAGGGGAAACAGTCTAAAAAAGACTCAAAAATAGGCCTTACTGTCTAACAATTTTGATTTTATGGAACAAGGCTTCTGATTTGAAAGATAGTTGATGTTGACAACACTAGACTTTAACACGTTTGACTTGTTTTGACAGTTTTTTATGTTTGTTTTGCGTTTTAGAAACTAATCAAAGACTAAGCACAAAAAACAATGTGTTTTGAAGAATGAAGACCGACATGTGTATGTTCTACAACTTTTTCAAGTTGCAATGTTATCACGAGGTCTCAACAATGAATAGTCAGATTAATCTAAGTTAATGGCTTCAAAATACAATATTATTGGCCCAATGCTTTAGTGTTTGTTAGCTCACACAACAATTGTCACACTACTAGGACATAAAGGTCCACGACGTAGGCGCCCGTGTTTTTGTCGTTACCAGGTATTGTTGTCGTATAGTGAAGATCTCTTTCACTACACAAATACCTTGGAACACATATGTTGGGAATCTTGGGGGGAATTTTTGCGACCCCTTGCACTATAATAAGATATTTGTTCGGAGGTAAATTGGGTTGGCTTCTAATTAACAAGGTTGCAGTAAGGGTCCGTGGCATCTATCCAATCAGTTTGTACGTGTGTGAATCACTTAAGAGCCTAGTTGACCACCCTGGCTCCTTAGGAATATTCACCCGATCCAGACTATCATCAACACACCTCACTCGAGTTTGGCTAGATATAAAATGGAACTTTAGTTTGCGTCTTGTTTATATACCAATCGGAGGGATTTACCAGTTTAAGGTCATTCTCCGAGGAAGAAGCACATTCCCCAGACATGCCTTTCTAAAAAGTATAAAGGTGTTTAATCTAACAGATTGTGAAAGTGCACCCAAAACTCAAGACACAAGGTTAATCACTTAAACCCCAAAGTTGAAATGTGAACTAAGCTAAACCACCATACAAACACAAGTGTTCAGTTTTAAACCCAAAAGTAGGTGTTGATTGCTTGTTTAGTTTTAATGCACCAAATTGAGAGATCTTTTTTGCCTTTGTTCAATTTTAATCCTCACATCAATTTTAAGCACCAAATTCCAAAGTGTGAGATATGAGATTGTGATGTTTGGCATACAATTTTCTTTTTAAACCCCAAATTGACAAGTGAATTGATTTTAGTTTGCTCTATTTAGACAAGTTAGCACCACCAAGAAAATGTTAGCAAATGAGAGTAAGTGTAACTTTGAAAATAATGATTGATACTAAAAAAGGCTTACCCTTCTCTGTTCTCGGTGATTCATCCAGTCCTGCACAGATACAAAGAAAGTATCAGATTTTCAGACAGACAAACAGACAGAGATTTGGAATTTAGATTTAGCAATTTTCAGGCGATTGCGGTAATGCACTGGCGATTGCGGTAAATAACAGACAGTTACACCAAACTGCACGCGATTGCGGCAATGCACTTTTGAATGCGGCAAAAACACAGTCAATTGCGGTCCAGATTGGAAAATTGTGACAACTTTCGTTCGATTGTGGAAATCCAAAAATGATTGCAGTGAAATACCAACACTTGTGGCACAGAGCAAGGAAACAAAGACTCAAAAAATAAAAATAAATAAATGTGAAAGCCTGCAATCAATTGTGGTATTAAACCAGTCAATTGCGGTACTATTTTGTCAATTGCGACAAAATACCAGCAATTGCAAAATTACACAGATATCAAGAAAATGATAGAAAATGAGGTCTACAACCGTACGACCGAGGCTAAAGGATTATGTTTGTTATCTACAAGAGATATTCAGGTTGTTTGCTTCACGTCGGGTTCACCAAAATGTACGCGGTTCAAATTCGTGGTTCCTTTGCTTTCCAACGATGAGGGTTAGTAGCACTGATTTGCAATAGGGAAATCAATACAAAAACTACTAATAACGAATACTTAATGTATCAATAAAATATACAAGGAAAGAAAGGAATACAAATGAATGCAAACCCAATTGCTTAAAGCTTCTATTCTCTCTCTCTACTCCTTAAACACTATTTTTTTATGCTCAGTATTGGTGTGGGAAACATCTATGACATGGGAGCGTTGAGAATTTGATAATTGAAATGTGTGTGTGATCACAAGATGGCTTGAATGATAGAACCAATCTGACAGAGTAATGGTGCATGTGAGCTTGAAATCCTGGATGTATGATCGCAAGAAGACTTGATGCTTGAACCAATTTGATAGAGTAATGGTGCACGTGAGCTTGAAATCCTGGATGTATGATCCCAAGAAGGCTTGATGTTTGAACCAATCTGACAGAGTAATGGTGCACATGAGCTTGAAATCCTGTATCCTTCAAATGGTTATGAAGGGTTTGTTATATAGGAATTGAGAATGAGATGAACGGATGAGATCAATCCCAGAGATATGAAGATAAATGGTTGAGATCAAAGGGAACTAGAGAAGCCATCAGTAAACTCCACCTCTTCAACTGGGAGAGAGGAGATAGAGTTCGGTTAACTGAAGAGCTAATTTTGAGTTACCTTTTAGAACTGAAGAGGTGGGTGGAGTTACCCATGTCAACTGGAGAGATGGGTGGAGTTACCCATGTGAACTGAAGAGATGGGTAGAGTTACCCATGTGATCTGATTAAGGATTATCTCTTTGAACATAATTGATTATTTAATTCATTTATGTAATTAAAGTTTTCAACATGTGAGATAATTGAATTCTTTTTTATTTAGAATTGCTTTATTGAATGAAATTAAATTAATTTAATTGGAAGAATTTAATTAGTAAGTTTAAATCTTTCAATTTAAACTATATGAAATTGAATTGAATTAATTAATTAATGGTAATTAATCAATTAAGGTTAATTAATTAAATAAAATTAATTATTTAATTAATTTTGAAAATTTGATTAGATGATTTGGGGAATAAATTTAGAAGAAAATAGATGATTAATTAATGATTAAAAAACCATTAATTAATAGATGAAAATTAGTGTTTTTAATGTCAAGTCGCAAGTCTGTCCATTTTAGGGTGTCTATAGATATTATGTTTGAATCTAATATATATGATTTCATAAATATACACACACATGATTTAGTATTACTTATAAATGTATTAAAATTACTTCCTTGTAGATTGAGCATCTAACCATCATCTCAACTTGACTTCCAATAAAGGTATATTTATCAACTATAAATTTTGATATATTTATAATTAAAGAGTTATAAAATTTATATAATTTTTGTATGTATAAGCAAACCCCCCCCTCCCCCCCCCCCTTTTAAAGATACAGAACTATAGGGGTACTTTGAACCATCTAGTAAATTTTAACCTTTAAAGCAAAACAACCATTTGTTTATTATTAATATTTTAGGCTAGATTAGAATCTGCTTATTGATATACTAGGATTTGTGAGTGCAATATTCTTTCTAATATACAAATGAATTACTATTTGAACAAGTATTTCCCTAGAATCACTAATTTTAGATTTACACCTTTAAGAGTAATAACTTATTATTTAATATCAACACTAGAAAATATATTGCAACTTTAACCTTTCTTTCCAAAATGAAACTTCAAGAACATAATCATGTTGAATTCATTAAGATAACATGATTTGCAGAAATAGGAAATTCTTTTATTGATTTTACCTTAAAGAAACATTACAACAATGATTTTATAATATACCTATATTTCAAACTAAAAGGTTACAATTAACATTCTTCTTTTAAAATTACAAGGGAAATCTTGATTTTCACTTAATACTACAAGTTCAAATTTCAATATAGGTCTTAAATACAATCATTAGGTGGGTAAATAACAAGGTGAACAGGTGGTGGTTTCCAACAGGATCTCCATCACAAATCTAAGCATAGGATTAACACTTACATACATAGACTAAGCATAGTGAACTCAAGGCCTTAATGTGGAACCCAGAGCTCTTATACCCAATGTCATGCCCCAAAATTTGGGCACTTAAACCTTAATCTAATGAACATAAATTTACATTTAAACATGTTATATTAACTATAGGAAATGAAAATTTTTCTACACCTTTACAAATTTCACAGATTAAATTGATTGAAAGTTTATTATGTATTTGCAACAACATATAAAGTTATAATCCTTAAGATTTTCTTATCCTCTAAATTTATTTAAGACATCCATAAACATATTTTGATAACAATTATTTCAAATAAAGGTCTAAATACTTATTTTATTAATAGAAATAAACATACTCTGATTTCAAAAATACAAGTGTCTTCAAAAAAAGAAGATTACAATTTCCAAAACCTTTCAAAAATTTACAATGAAGAAGCTTGAACATAAAGTACTTTGAGAATGATATGCATCCAAGACACCAAGAATTCAGCTATACTTTTAGAAGCTTTCTTTGAACCTGCAAGAACATCAAGGTTGGCCATGGAGGCTCACCTCCAAACCCAGGCCTTTACAAGGCCACCCTCGAGCTAGGGGATCCAGAACTGAACCAGGATACACACACACACACACACACACACACACACACACACACAACAACCATGGATTTGAAAATAGGAACACAAGAAAATACCCAATACCCAAGGATATACATAGGTCTCCAAAAGACTTGAAACAAAGGGGTGAAAGAGTACTACCACAAGAGGAGAAAGCCAATAATACAAAATACATACACTAGGAATAGGCCACACATGGGCTCAACATTCCTAAGCACCACATATATAATCTTGTTCCATGGACACACATGGACTCATGAACAAATTTCTACCCTTCTCCTCCATGCCCTACGACAACAACAAGAGTAAATTTACCTTTCTTTCACAAAATAAGTCATGGCTTCAAGCCTTCCAATTTATCTTATGAACCCCACATCCCATTGGGGATTCTTGGCATCATGGGCACCCATATACCCATTTACAGCCCTGCACACATGGGAGACTCTACACTACTTGGGTAGATCACTAACTTTCACCCCATCAAGGTTACCCAACCCTCCCAAGGGTGAATATGCCTTGAAGAACCCCATATACAAATAATTACAAAATAAAATACAAGACTCAACACATAAACTCCATGAAAACCATAACATAAACTCCATTCATAGATTTCTCAAGCTATGTTCAAATGTAAGCAAAGACTACTCTAACTATACTAACCAGAAAACTCACCTCAAATCCTAGCTATGGCAAATGCAAAGTGTTTTGTGAAGAGATTCTCCTTCCAATCCTTCCTCCTTCTCTCAAGACATACTCCTATAAAATGAACCTGTCTCTAAAAGTAGAGAGTGGGTGTGTACCCAAGCTTCCTCTAAACCCTTCCTTATAAAGGCATTCTTCCTAAAATATCAGGAATCATAAATGGAGGAGAGACCCTAATCCATCTACTCTCCCCACTTGCCTTCCTTCTCCATAAATGGAGTTAAATGCTTGTAAGGAAAGAAGGGATGGCTTAACCAAAGTCTTCCAACTTCTAAATTTGACACTTCCCAAAATGGTGACTTTAGAGGAGTCATAAATGAGTTTCAAGGCTCTTTATGGGCTGAAAATGACCCCTAACCCCTAAGGTACCAAGTGGGGTAGTTAGCTTTGACCCTAGTTACTCCCAAGGAGCTAAAATGACCCTCCTAAACTCCACCCAAGGTTAACTCACGAAAATCCAACCCTCAAGACTCAATCTAATCTCTCTTGACTCATCCTTATCTTCCTTGCCTCAATCCTATCTCAATCTTATCTTCCTAAACCTTAAGGTAAGCATTGGAACTATACTAGGTAATTCCTGGGTAACGTTAAGCCTATGCTAGTCACATTCACTAGCCATGCCAACACTTAAAGTGTACATGTGTCAAGTGACACAACAAATTCACATGAGCATGACTTATCACACATTTACTCAATTAAATAAAATATAGTCATACACCACACTTTTACGAATACAAATACAATACAACGAGGTCCATGTCTCTTTTTATAGACAGGGCCTTAGCATTACGATTTTCACATAGGTCCATTCCTGAATCCCCGATTAGTACCATGGTCAATCTTTCATGCACACTCATTGCACACATCAGTAGGTCCAATAATTTGACACATAAGCATAGCATAATGTAAGTATAACACACATTCACTCACATTTGCATCAATGATTCTTTAACAATATCTACATATAATCCATATGTATAAACACAATTCTTAATAAATCTGCATACTGATATTATTTTACATTCACATACTAATCCAACATACTGAACCATCAAAAATAAGTCCTAAACATAAATCTGCATCTCAAACATAGAGTATCACATAGATTCCCTGATTACATAATCAGGCGATGTATACAAGAAAATGATTCAACAGATCCATAAAGAATTCACGTGTCCCAATAGTCCAATTTTAACAAAATATGTTTTGATTGGAGAGCATATAAGTGAAAGATAATGCTAATCTATGTTGGGCTGGGGTAGGCCTCACAATTCTTAATTAATAATTGATTGATGAAACATTATAAGATTGATTAAATTATAATTAATGGGAAGAGGCATGTCCTTTCTAATAAATAATAATGAATAGACATGTCCCATGAAGGGACATGTCTCTCC
>MU223137.1:1211345-1251700 GCA_018584345.1 Thuja plicata | reverse complement strand
TTGGAGTGGAAATGGTGAATAAAAAGTGAGAGCAGAGCTTTGTGTGGCAAGGATGGCGGCAGAGAGCAGGTTGTGGAGAAATGAATCATTGAGCCCCCTTAATCTTGCTCTCATAAAAAACGAGGAGGAGCAGGAGAGGGAGAGGGAGAGAAGGCCCTTAGTGTCTGTTTCCACCTCACAATTCTGAGGACCCCTGCTTCCCACTGTGCGGAGGACCCCTCTTCCTCCGCGTGATTGGTACTTTCCTTCTAATGTTCGCCAGCCCCCTTTACACTCTCCCATCCGCAACCACGACCTCTCTGAACAGTCTTCCGATGAGGAGGAGGACGCCCCACCTGTGCCAGCGGAGGCGGTGGAGTTCGCAATCCTGAATCTAATCACAATCCCCGTACCAGTAACCATTTGAGTTCATCAAAGCTCGCCTCTTGCACATCAATTATACAAGGCTGTTACGGGCAGCTCAACTTTATGGTACGCATCCATTTTTCTTACTTGACTTGATCTCTGCTCTGAAGCATTGATGTTTCCAGAAGCTTTTATTCAAAATAATGGACTCACGGCACAAATGGAACCTGAAAGTGAAAGTTAAATTGTTTTGTAGCTAGCAGTGACTTGCGTTTTCTGTGCGACTTATGCGTGGCTGATGCATAGTAGAGCGCATGAATTGGAGGTGGGTGGGCATTGGTCGTTCCTTTTTCCTTGCTCTGCTGTATACTTATGAATTCAGTAAGTAATAGGTGTGATGTTGGTGTCATCAGGAACGGCTCCGTGTTTACGAGCGCACAGAGGAAGATGGATGGTTAGCATCAATAGAAATTTGGGCAGCGCTTGTCTCTGTAATTGTGGGAGTGTATTGGTTGAAAAACGCGCGGCGGTGGAGAAAGGAAGGGGAGGAGGAGGAGGAGGTGGCGCTGCAGAAACGAATAGCTTACCGGGTGGATGTGGTTTTTTCTGTTTATCCATACGCGAAGCTGCTAGCGCTGCTGGGGGCGACGATGATGGTGATAGGGATGGGAGGGGTGGCGTTGAATGTGGTGGAGACTGAAAATCTGGCAGATGCTCTGTGGTTGTCGTGGACGTTCGTGGCAGACTCAGGGAGCCACGCGGAGAGTGAGGGGACGGGGCCCAGGATCGTGGCGGTGGCCATCACCGCTGGAGGAATGCTCATATTTGCCATGATGCTGGGCCTCGTCTCCGATGCCATTTCGGAAAAGGTCGACTCCTTGCGCAAAGGCAAGAGTGAAGTTATTGAACGCAATCACATTCTCATACTCGGATGGAGTGACAAACTGGTAATCACTAGTCTCTTTTTTTCACATTCTCAACGCTCGACTCTCCGTCCCTACGCCAAACGTATAAATTCGTAGGCGCTTCGAGTCCTATCCGATAACCAGTCTTGAGGATTTTTTCTTTTTCCACTGGGCAATTAAACGTCTGGGACAAGGATCAATCTGCATTAACTTCTTTCTTGCCATTATCATCTGGGGATTAATTTGCTGTTAATTTTGGCATCGCCCGGCATACATATACCAGAATCAGAGAGCAAGGTGATGCATAGAGAGGAAAGACCTCTGTCATTGTCTAGTGAGAATAAAGCTTTGGGAACTCGTGTATCCGATTCATGCATTAGGGAACCAATCTTTGCTTCTACCTGTGGGTCCTCTGATGAAATCTGGAACCCCCCCACGTGACCCAAAATCAATGCCTTTCTTAACCCGGTTTTGCATAACAAATTCTTAACGGCAGAAAACTTAGCTTATACAGGACATATTGCTCCACTTGGTTGTGCGGATTGTCCGACTTTTTTGGGAGCTGGTTACGCTTAGGGCTCAAATGCTTCTTCTTTTTGGAATTGCTTGTCAGTGCCCTTCTATGTTACATAGTGATAATCCAAGGAGATAGCTCAGCTCTTCCTCACATACAGCCCATATCCATAGAGCTGGGAATTAGTCCATCTTTCAATTCCACCTATCTCTTTTGGGGAATTTGGATGGAAAATAATCATTGTATATTTAAGGGCACACTAGGGCCTTTCAATTCCTGGTCAGAGTTGTTCCAACTTCTGTTTTACAGGTATGTGTCAATCCTAGACTCAAATCATCAGCTTCATTACATGCAGGATCTGACATTGCTTAAACTGCAGAAAATTTCAAGCCATTATGTAGCTTCTTTTTTCAAAGTTCAGCCCAGACGTTAGGGGTTTCCATCTCTTTTTCTATTTAATAAGCTCGATAGTGATGGAACTGATTCTCATAACTTTGGACATACTATTAGCAGAGTTATTTTAATGAAACGCTGAGGGGCTTCTGCAATGTCCCCAATCAGACAACCTTAGGAAATATGCAAACTTAGTAATGTGTGAACACTATAATGATGAAAAAAATGTAAAATATAGATGCCAAACATTAATGAAATAAATGCTGTTCAGCAGTACAATGAGCAGAAATATATTTAGGATACTGTTATTGGTCATTATTCAACTATGAAACTGCAAAGCTGTTATGAATTTTAGGAACCCTCAAAAGCCGAAATAATCAATTAATACAGCAGATCTGAACTAGTGATAGATGATGCAAACTTGGAAAACCTTACTTGCGAGAAATATGATAAGTGTGCTAGCAGATTTGATGTGTAATAGCTGATAAAATATATGAAGCCCTCACATATACCTCGTAAACAATCTTGAACAGCAGATTGGATAATTTAGTGTTAATCACTAATGATTGTAGCCAAATAAATCATCCATTAAATTACTTACAACAACAAATAACAGTCCAACAGTTATGGTGTCTACTTTAATAATTTATTTCACCAATTACACAAATTACAATGACCAAAAAAACTCATTATCCAATCAGAATTACAGATTTGGTACTCAAAATATTTATTTATTTACAACAAAATTCACAATAAATTCACTCACAAAGGTATGGGTATGGTGGAAGAAAGATATTGTTTACATTGTCATTTTGGAGTGTCCAGTGCTACAGATATACAAGGCAAATGACAGCGATAGCAATTAATAAATATGGTACAAAAGCCTAAAAATGATGATGAAAATTTCAATAAATATTTGAAAGTCCTCCAAACCAGCAACAATATGTTTGTAATAGCAGTTGAAACCCTTGAATCCTTGAAAAAGTCAGCACATATATGATTTAAATGAGTTGTGTGACAGCAAGGAACAATTGTATGGTGAGTGGAACAACAAAATGATGACTGAAAACTCCTCAACACAGAAAACAGCATCACTCCCGAAACCTTTAAAAATCAACAACCCTATGACTGAAAGAAACCACTTGTACAATTGCACAAGGCGAAATGTAGTAGCTGGAAATGATGGCGACAGCAGTCCTAAAGTTTGCCATAACAATAGAAATCATTCAAAGCCTGGAAAATATGAATATTGAATATTATGATGAATTCAAAAGGTTTGTTTGCAAATATTCAACTGATCCAATACATAATGATCAAATTTTCAATAAATTCTTTAACAAATTAGCACAAACATGATCCCTTAATGGAATCACCTCTTACGGATGATAGGGTCTTTGTCCTCAAATCCAAATATGGAAACTGAAAAAGTTTCATCCTCCGGATCTCCCACACCAAGGACTTTTGTTTAATGCTTCAATCTTCAATATGGAAGAAATAACAAAGTGGCAAAAAATGGATTATTTGCTTTGAGCAAATGACTTCCTTTTATAGTTGCCTTTTTGGGACCTCCATTTGAATTTGCTTTTCTCTAAATGTTTATGTAATGTCCCCTTTTTTGGATATACCTAATATTGCCCAAACATGAGAAAACCAAAAATACAATTTATTTACAAGAGTATTCTTTTGGTAGATTATGCAATTGTAATTGAATTTAGGAAAAATAATCAATTAACATCAAACAAATGATAATGAAGTTTCCTTTTGTAAACATGCACACTATAGCTTCAACTATACTAGAAACATTAGGGGAAAACACTATAGGATGCCAGGAGGCTATCCTCCACAATTAAGCCCAAGAGTGTCAAACATCCAACCAAGTCAATCCGACTGCTTGGTCCACAAGAAACCAATTCAATGGGTGTCTACTTAATTGAGGGGACCTGTACACCTGCATCTCCCTATTACGTTTCCTTGCCAATTCCTAATATGGATTGAGGCGACCTGTACATCGACATCTCCCTATTACGTTTCCTTGCCAATTCCTAGTATAAGATTAGTAATTATTAATTTGATTTGCATAAAGCATCCATATTAGGAATTGGCAAGGAAACGTAATAGGGAGATGCTGGTGTACAGGTCCCCTCAATTAAGTAGACACCCATTGAGTTGGTTGCTTGTTAGGACAATGGGGGACTATCTTCCTCAACCAGGCCCAAGGGTGCAAAACATCCATCCAAGACAATTCGACCTTGGCCCACAAGCAAACCAACTTGGGGTGGAGTACTTGATGAGGGAAGATCAGTACTGCTGCATCTTCCTAACAGATTCAGAAATAAATTGTAAATACAATAATATTGCATACCAATCGCTTTCCATATTATTTTAGATTGTTGTACTTTTTCGAAGTTCTAATAAAATCAGACTTGATCATTCAATCGTTGATTGATTGATTGATTGAATGAATTCCTTTGGTTGTATGATTTAAGTTATTGGTAAGTGATGGTTAAATGATTGTTGATTAGATGATTAACGAGTGATGATGTAATGCATGCTTGTTTGATATATTGCTGAATGATGATTGAACGAATTTGATAGATTGGTTTGCTGATTGATATTTTATTGATTTGATAAGCGATGAATGCTTTCGTGGATTCATGAGAGATAATTGATTAGTGATCCTTGAATAATTGGAATGATCTCTTTATACTTCATTGGTGAAAGGGTCACCACCTTTCATAAGACTTGAGTCACTTACCTCCATTGCTGGCCTTTGAGAGTAATAAATTATTTTCCAAATTGATCCCTCTTGGATGTCTTCCTCACATGAAACCTTCTTTCTTTTATATCTTCCATTGTGAGGGTTGAGGTCACACCTCTTCATCATGTTTTCCCTTTGGCAAGAGTCACAACCTTTCACAATTACCACCCTTTGAAACTGTACAATCCTTCATAATTTGTGCCCTTTGAAAGAGTCACAACCTTTCATAATTAGCACCCTTTGAAAGAGTACGACCCTTCATATTTTCTGCCCTTGAAAGATTCACAACCTTTTACAATTAGCACCCTTTGAAAGAGTAGAACCCTTCATATTTTCTGCCCTGTGAAAGACTCACAACCTTTCACAATTACCATCCCTTTGAAAGAGTACAACCCTTCATAATTTCTGCCCTTTGAAAGAGTCACTTACTTATTTACTTCCCATTCCTTTCTTCTTTCATTAATTTTTCCTTGATTCACATGTTCCCTTCATTCTTCCTTTCTCTCTATCCACCTTCAAATTAAGTTCTATTCTCCCTTTTATATCTCATGTTTGAGGGAATCACAACTTCTCATTTCATGCCTTTTGATCATTCATTAAACTTAGTTAAATTTTAATTTTATTCTTTTATATTTTCAATTTTCAATTTATTTTTATTCGTTTATATTTTAATTTTATTATTATTGTTAATTATTAGATCCTATTTCAAAAAGGGGACATTACAGTTTAAAAACATATTGAATTCACTTTACCCTGCAAGTTATAATTAAAAAGCTTTTTAAATATAATAGTATAAAGGCCCTATAATATTTAAGTTGCCATTTTGAAAAAGTAAGTGATTGGGACCAACTTAAAAATATTATTATTAGATTGTTTCCCTTAGCCTATAGGAAATAAGGAATAGGCTATGGGTTCTCAATTAGTCTTTTAATTTTGAAAAGGGGACATGCCAATTTGTCCTCCTCAAGTGATTGCAAGCCTAGATGCTCGAGCATCTCTATGCACACATTATGAATCGTGCCGTTTCCTAGCAAATCCAACTTGAAAGCAACCTTACCATACATAGTTTTGAAATCTTGTAATGTCCATAGTTTTGGGTCTTGTGCATTTCGAGTGAAACAGCTCCTGCCATAAAGCAGTATAATGCCTCCTATTTCCATCATTCACAACATCTTTAAGCAATCCACATAACTTAAGCACCTCTTTGAAAAAATAATTTGTACACTTGTGGAGAAATAACAAAAAAGTGTGTAAGCTTAGATAGCTTATCCACATTAACATGAATGCAATTCTTTTTGTGTTCTCTGGGGAGGTTTGTGATGAGAACCATGATTATGCCTTTTCACTTTGATTTGGACTAGACAAGTAATGCAACTTCTTCCTAATGCTTGACGACACCCTCAAACTCACGCAAGACCAAGTGTTGCCCTATGTGAAAAATTTGCTCACCACCTTGCCTTTGTTGCGCCTCTTTAATATCATTATGAACCAAAGAATTTAGAGCCTCCAAATGAATGTGATTACGATTTTCTTGAATCCTTTTCACTTGCCATTGACTACAAGCTTCTTCATGTGGCTGAAATTTGACTTTGGCAAGTTGGATCTCAATTCCTTCAATTCTCACAATTTTTGTGCAGGCTATTTTCTCTTTGTTAGCTTGCTTGGGCTGCCATTTCACACCTTCGTCAAACCGCTTTCCCTTTTTAAATAGGAAAGATATCTTTGAAGCGTAAAAGTTGTATAACTTTTATGTTGTCCCCAAGTCTTTGTATTTCCTGCAATCTTCTGACATGTGCTAGTACCAATAAAATCAGCTTGATTTGTTTCAAGAATGCTTTTTGTGAATGGACATGAGATATTAGACCTTTTCCAGCGTTTGTCTAGATTTCCGTATTTGGTCTTCTCTTGAATATTCACATTGTTGGAATGAATGAACTCCAAATTTGTTGCAACCCAAGAAGTCACTTAATTAATGACATTCTGTAATATCTCAACCTCTGCAAATTCTTTATGCATCTTGGAGTGGCAAACATGTTTGGGGCTTGATTCCAAAATTATAATATGCTGAATTTTGTTATCTAGTTGTTGATCCAAGAAGAAAAGTAAACACCACGCTATTTAGAAAATCTTGAATATCTAAATGACATCCATCTTACCTACCGCCTTCCAACACCAAACATCTTGTTATCCTAGCAACATGCTCCTTATGAGAAGTTCTTTGAGTTATGATTGCTTCTATCAGACCATAGATCATGTCAAGCACCATAATTTTGTCTTCAAGTGTAGAATTAAGCTCCAAATATCGACCCATGAATTGCAAGCATTGAACTTTCATAACTCCGATAGGATTCACAACATAATCATATGATCTCCATGGGTTTTTGTCTAATCCAACAATATGGAATGAAAAACTAATCATTGATAGCGATATTGAACTTATCAAAATCTTTACCCTGTACCTTAAAATATCACCCGGATCCCATATTCATAAACTATTTTGAATTTGAGGTGAATAATCTATATGCCCTCTATTGCAAGTTGTATCCTTTACTCTTTCACCATTTTGAAAGTGCTTTCCCCCCAAAAAATCCTCTTATAATAACATATTATGGAGCAACACAATTGGGATATGGCCATCTTTTTTTATACCTTGGGCTATAATCAAAGTGTTGCTAGCATACACATTTGCTAGAAGTTAATAAAACATCTTTTTTTTGACAAAGGATCCTTACCTTCAACCATAGTTTAAAATCTCAGACTCCACATCACTCGGTTGACCCAAAATTTGAAAAATTTGAACTCCACAATTACTTGGTTGACCCAAAATTTGAAAAGCTTGGGACTTAACAATAACTTGGCAAACTTATTGAACATTAAAACATGCACGAATTTTTAAAAACATGCATATTATTGAATTTATGAACCATATTACTGCTTTCCATCGTATATAGATCAAAATTGAAGTTTAACACATACATACAAACCTAAAACTACAAATCATAAATTTCTTCTATGACTAAAGCTCAAAAAAGTCTGTTGTAGCCATTTGGATGTTGTGGAAGTGGATGGTGTAGTTGTGGTATCCTCAATGGGATCCTTGTGTATAGGACCAAGCTGTGTTTGTAGTGGACCTGCCCTTGACAACTTGCCAAGCTCACTTTCAGAAGCCTCATATGTTTCACATTTGTTTGCCATTTGGCTTCATCCGTCTCCAGACCAGTAATTTCATTTGTAATAAATAGTGGGTTCACATCCTCGAGCTTAGCAACCCAAGCAGAACATGGAATAATATCATCGAGTCAAGCACATGATGTGTATCTTGCCCTTCTACCCTCTTTTCATGTAGTCAAAAGTTATATTGCATTGTCATGTCCCGCCATAAACAACCACACTAAATACTTTCGATATGAAGAAGGCAATCGAGCCAGAAAATTGTCTTATCTTAAGACTTCACAGTTTTCTATGAAGTCAACCAGGCTCAGGCAAACAGCAAACAAAGAGTGACAGTAATCATCCTTTTCCACCTCAATATCAATAGCAAACCAATCTGATTAATTGTGGCAGTATTAGTGGCAAACCCAGTTGGTTGAAGCATCAAACCTAAGGAAGTAATCATGGCAGTTGTCATGGCCCTGACGTACCATTGAAGGAACAGCAAGTGGGAGAATGAGATTGACTTCATCGACCAGGACAATACCAGATTGTGACTACCAACTGGGAGCAGATTGTGGTTTACATCATGTGCAGATTGTAGTTATTATTGTGTGCCACCCATTACTGCAGCAGAGAGTGGTTACCTTATGGATCGTTTTCCCTTTCCTCTATGAGCAAGCAATCTCCTCTAAACTGATAGAGTAATTAAGCCAAACAAGCATAAATTAAGGAAGATGATTAGTTGCTGAAAAGGTGCGTTGAGTAACAAATGAGAAACTCCCCCTCTCATCTGTCACACCCCTGAAGAAAGGTCACCACTCCACAAAAACAATGAAGGGGTACAAGAGATACCCTCCAGCAATCAAGGCAGACAGCATCAAAGGTGCAGGAATCTGAGTATACAGAATTGAATCAATTGAGAGCAGATATCAAGGAGAATTATATAGGCATCACAATCCAGAAATCTGAATACGATTCAGAAGTAAGTCAGCCATTTTGTATTTTCAAGTGGTGGTATACAACAGCAACGAAGAAAGAAGATTAGAAGCACTCAGTTAAACCAGGAGTTGCAGACTCAGAATAAATACCTTTTAACAGAAGTTTACATACTTATCAAACATTGTGACTTTTAATCAAGGATCTCCAAATATAGTCCAAATCCTATTTAGGAGTTCTAGGGCAAATTAAGTTAAGTCCTAACAGGGGGCATTACATGCACAAACGAAGGGTTATTTAAGTACTTTTGAATCAATTTGTTGTGCTTTTTAGTGCAGATGACCTAAAAAATACTCTAGTTTTGCTCACAAACAAAAGTGCAACAAGGCTGGGATAGAATGTGAATGGCAAGCTTTTGAAGATTAGGTGTTGTGGCACCAAAATCTTCTGATCTCAAAGCTGCAAGGATGTCATTTATAACTTCGTAAGAAATTAAGAATTATATTAAGCTTAAAATTTATTATAAATTTTAAACCATATTAAAAATAATGTTTTTCCCCTGGCTGTAGAGTGTCTCTCTTATGAAGGCATAGAATTGAAAAAAATAATGCCCCTGTTGCCCTTTTATTGGTTTGTAACTCATCGTGTACGAGGTTCCAACGGTTGTCATGGGGGATTAGCCTCTCAATACATTTGTTGAGGTCATGGGAAAATCTTGGACTCAAATAATAGGCAACAACATGAATACGCTGATAGAGTTGTTGGTTTCAGTACTGATCAATAATGCACCATAGGGGTTGTATTTGTTCCATACAAATGTTGAATTGCTGCTATAGTCTTATCTATGGCCTCATATAGGTACTTTATGGGGTTTTAACTTTTTATCCGCATCTGCCAATCATAGAAGTTAGAACCCTAACCAACAATTCTGACACCTAAAATAGGAGGATGAATGAAATTGAAATTAGAAAATTGAAGTAAGTCATAAATTAAATAACATTATGATTAGCAACTTAAAATATTACAAAAACTTGTAAAATTGTTAATTTTTTAAAAAATGAAAATTTTGGTAAAAAATTTACCTTGACGATCTCATCCACAGTCTTGACAAATGTATCATAAAAAGTGGTCGTCATGACTTTCTTTGGTTCAACCTTCCTAGTTCCTGCAGTAAGGACTTTCTAAGCACCTTTCATACACAAACATGTGCTTAAGGTTAGGCGTTGCAGTTGCTATACTTTGGAAGTTAAGTAAATTAGTGGCAAACTGTGTGATTTTGCAACAAGACCGTTCTATTTTTTTGAAATTTGCATATTGGAAGAACAACTTGACAATGCAAGAATATCTTGCTGGAAGAATTCTGATTTGAATCTTTCAGTGGTTTCATTCAATATGAGGTTACACTCTTTTTTGAAAGTTTGACATTTCAATCAAGCATTATTACAGGAAATGATAATACAACTGAATCAATGGCCAATGCATAAAAATATACCTGAAATGAGGTCAATGCAGAGCCAATCAGACATGTTGCAGCAGACCTGGAAAGAGGACGGTCCCCAGCCAAAGTTAATGTTGACTTACAAATGACTTTTGCAATTCATCAAGGATAGTGATAGGTTCAATAAGCTCCTTTAACACAAGAAAAGCTCCTTTAGATTGCTTAGACCATTGCATCAGTCATAACCAACAATAAACAATCACTCCCAAGGCAAAATATCAAACTAAACCCTCTGCTGTAGCAAACTGGGCTCTGATGTGCAGGGGCGATTTAGCAAAATAAGTTCATTCTTTTAATTCCTGGTCACAAAACATGCAACTAACACCTGCTCACATCTCTCTAGGTAAGGGGACCACCATTGGGAAAGATTGCAACCACCCGTCAAAATAACCCGATAATGCTTCAAAATCAGATCAAAAGATGTATGTACGGCTTGCTAGAAGTGGGTGACCTCATTAGAAAATCAATATCAGCAAATTAGTCTCCAAGTAACCTCCAAAAGGCATCACTTTGGTGCTAGAAACTGATTTGGATCCATAACAAGAAAGATATATCAAACCATTAATCCTTGGCGTCCAACTTGAAGGGGTATGGCCTGCCCTAAGCTGTAATATGGGAAAGCTGGAAATGTACAGAAAACACCCTAAAAAAGCCACCCGAATAATTCCTCAAAACCTATGAGAAATCACCCAAAAGTTGATTTTGATTTCCTATTAAATCACCATGTTTTTTTTGAAACTTCAGGTCCAAAACTTCGTTAAAATCAATGTGTTTCTTGAGTGAAAATACCAGACCAGCTAGGGTGCATTTTCCACCACCAAAACTAGTAAGATTGAACTCATAGAAGAACTCTATTCATGCTGACAACATCTCCTTATGTGTGCGAACTCTTAATCAATGAATGAGAAAAAAAAACCCCTTTATATAGACTTGGAGGGAAACAGGGAAATTAAAAAAATAAAAATATTTAAAATACTTCTTTTTCTCTCGAAAAAGCCCCCTAGCATTTTAAAATACAACACAAGTCTCCAGACTCCTAGGTGTCCAACTTGGGAAACACAACACTTTATAATATTTTAACAATAAAGTGAATAGTTAAATATCACTTTATTACTTTAGTGCAAATATTAAAATTATACTAACCACCTTCCTTGCAAAAAACTTGCCAAGACGCGGGAAATGGAAAATGATCATGCCAACACATAATTGAGGCTAAAGAATACTGTCGGTGTCAAAAATGAGCACTTACTTTAATAGTAGTGTTCTCCAAGAAATGTGGAGGACAACCGAGAAGGCACAAAATGCTGTGCCACCAAGAAGACACCAATTCAGCTATTGGAACCCCAAAAAACTGAAAACCGAGTTATCCAAGATACTTGAGTTCTTTAACCACCATCGAATAGAATATGGGAACCCGACAATAGGCTAACAAGAAGCACCATTTGACTAGGTCTAAGAAGGGGACATTACAAACTCTTAGAGGTACAAGCTCCTTGCTATTAATCTGCTATCTCATGAGATTTTGAACTCATGTGTGATTGCAGATGTGTTTGATAATAGTCCTTGCATTGTTTATTACATTCTTTATCCAGCACGGTTTCCCTATATCCTCAAGGAGAAGGTGAAGGCAATGGGTGGCACAAGCGCTCCAAAACAATGTAGCACAAGATTATCCTAAGTTTCCGTGATGGGGATGGCAGGGGATGGGGAGACAAAATATTCGGAACAACGAATTGTTTTGCCAATTTTGGGGGTGGCTAGGGGACAGCAAAGTGGGCGACTGTATAAAAATAGGGAAACTTAAAAATGTGGGGAAAATTTAAAATATTCATATGAAAACATGGATAAAGCACACACTTATACATTATAGAACCTTAAAATATAAGAATTAGGAGAATTCTAATTCCAAATTTGTGTTATTTTGAGAGTCAAAGTCAAATTGCTTCTAGAATTCAAAGTCCCCTAGGCGCCCCCTATCCCCGAGACGGGGACAACTAAACAAAAAATCCGGGGATGCCTCCCCAGGTAACATAGATGTAGGGTGCTTTAACACAAATTGTTTAATAGATACCACATATGTAGATGTATTGATTGTACTATTTGGATAATATTATCCATTCCCACCTCCATCACCACCTCATCTAACAAGTTACAAAAGGTTTCAACATTTTTTACTTCACTAGAGGCATCAATTGACTTCAAATAGACCAACTGTTCTCTTGAAGCCACTAAAAATCTCTCTTCTTGGCATTTGTCTACCCATTAGATAAGATGCTATCACCATTGTTTTTACAAACATGTTCTTGTTCCTCTACTAGCTTATATGTGTTTTAGACCTCATCTATCGATAATGGGTCACTCAAATGTGGAAACATGTAAACAACAAACTAAAAAGCATGGCTTACCAAGGGCATATTTAGTTTTAAAAAAAATAAAAAATTATCCTTATATATCACGAGGTTTAGTTAGCTGGATAGCCACAGGTCTCAAATGCTCGGGGCCTTGAACCCCTTACCTGCAACGGTCAATGTAGTAACCAGATCCTTCTTATACGGATTTGAAACAACATTAAAGGGAATACTGTTGTAGTATTAAAAGCTGGCACACGCCAACTTTACCTTATGACACAATTCCCTATTCCATGCAATACCTTCCAATGAAGCTTTGCAGAGTACGAGTACAAGAAACAAAAGTTTGGAATTGTGACTGTCCACACTGCCTAATTCTTATACTCATGGCCTAATGGAAGAAGAGCATCCCATATTTGGCCCAGTAATTGACCTTGTAGAATTATGAAATGTGAAAGAGGCTCCCATTGTCTCTACTGTCCTTGTTTTTCTTGCTGAAATGCTGAAAATAGAGCTATCACCTAATTTTGAATCTTTAGAGTCACGTTAGTACATGTATAGTCCCTACCAATTTTTTTGGATAAACTTGCAAAGAATAACACACATGGACCACTTGCATTGTCAAACAATTTGTAGGAAGCTAAACTTTGGGTGTATTTTACGATTTTTGATTAATGTACTGATATATAATACTCACTATAACAATCTAAAGAAATATATCTATTATTGATCAGTAATATGCTTCAATACAGATATTCACACATTGAAATTTTATAATATTGAATGACAACAGATTAAATGGCAATGACAATGATTTACTTTGCTGTTTGAAACTTTGAACTTCAGAATTATATAGTCAGAACTGTAACAATGCATTTTACACAGAAATAAGTTCAGATCTGTCCACCAATGTTTATTGATATTATCTGGAAAATACCTCTTTACAGTGATTTATCTCCACAATGCTTATATTTGACTAAAAAATGATATGGATGGGTAAATTGATAAGAACGAACAGTAACCTTTCACAATACATTTTTAGCCCTTGACCATTCCTTTCAATATCTGAATTAACACTTGGAAACACCAAATTAGTCTAGATTCTTATTTCAATTGATTCATTAATCTTTAACGGTGTAGCTTGTTAATACTGTAAATATATACACAGATTCTTCGAAAATACTTATATTCTTTTCATTTCTGCTTTATCCTTGATTGGATTGACTATATTTTATTCTATTGACTGCATTGAGTTTGAAAGTATTTTGATGTATGATACTGTTGAAATACTCATCTTTTTCTGACAAGCTTACTCTGGCATTATTTTTGTAGTAAATGTATTAGTACTTGTTGAGATTCCTCTTCTATTTGACTAGCGGAATGAATTATGTTCTTCAAATGAGTATCTAATTTCTGCTCAAATGTTGAAGATTGCAGTTTACACCATGATTATTTAAAGATCAAATAGTCAATTAAGCATGATTCATTAGTATCTAATCATATTATTTTTGGTTGTCTGGTTCATAATTCATAAACTCTTAATTTTCTTCTATTCTATCTAGATACCATTTCACCCAATTATGACTTTGTTGAACTTATCTTAAACAGGGCTCATTACTCAAACAACTTGCTATTGCTAATCAAAGCTTAGGAGGGGGTGTTGTAGTTGTTCTTGCAGAACGTGATAAGGAAGAAATGGAGCTTGATATTGCTAAGCTAGAATTTGACTTCATGGGTACTTCTGTTATTTGTAGGAGTGGAAGTCCTCTCATAATGGCAGACTTGAAAAAGGTCTAATCTTTTATCTATGTAGGCATTTAACATCCACTTTAGTGCAAAATCCCCAATACATACGTTTTTGTATGTGATATTGAGTTTTGTTTCATTTCTGTAGCTGGAATTTAAGATATATTTCTCTGCTGGTTAAAATACATTAATTAACATCTTTGCCATTTTGTTAACAGGTGTCAGTTTCAAAAGCCCGAGCCATCATTATTCTTGCAATTGATGGAAATGCAGATCAGGTAGGATATTGCTGTAAGATTTTTTTTGGTATTCGAAGCTTCATTGCAACCTGAAGTTCTTTGTTCTGTGATTAGTAAATAGGTGCCATCTATTTGCTGAAGCTATAATTTTGGGCAGAGTGATGCACATGCATTGAGAGTCGTTCTAAGCCTTACTGGAGTTAAAGAGGGATTGAGAGGTCACGTGGTTGTAGAAATGAGTGATATTGACAATGAGCAACTTGTGAAGCTTGTTGGGGGAGATCTCGTGGAGACTGTTGTGGCACATGATGTTATTGGCCGCTTAATGATTCAATGCGCTCTTCAACCAGGCTTGGCTCAGGTTAGTGCTTGGTAATGCAGATTATTGTTTGCCTTCCTGACTTGAAAATTTATTTCAATTTGCATTTTACACATTTGTTGGCTTGACAAATCTTTGATCTATCGTGAAGACATAATTCACATCTTTTTTATTATTTCTATTGTGTAATTCTTGCCCATGAAATCCCTGCAAGAGTGTAACTGAATCAAAGATCTTTGTTGTACCTACATGAAACTTAAGATTCAGATTACTTTTGTTTGTTTTTTTGTCAATTAATCATCGTCTTTGTGTTAAACCTAGTCAGTTGTGATTGCCTTCTTAGGGTTCAAGATTGCCATATCATGGCCTTTGTATTTTGACTAACAGATCTTGTAGGATGATCGAGGATGCAGCAGTTTCAAAATGAAATAATGAGGAAGTTTGAGATCGATGATGCCTGTGGGGGAGAAAGAAATATAGAAATAGTTAACTCATGAAGGTGATGAAAGGAAATGATGACACTGAATTCAAGTTTTGTTTGATTCTTTGCCAACATGTTAAAAAGGACTTGTGAAACTTCACTAAACATCCTGAGCATGCCCAAGGAGTGGTATAACAATTAGTTTAGACATGGAAAGTGGCTCAAGTAGTGTTGGCACAGGTTTTTGACAGCTGTACCACTGTACTTTTCTGCCTGCTTGTTAAAGATGGGTTTAAGTCTGTTTTCTTGCTCAGCATGCATATGCCATGGCTAACCAAGGCAGAGTTCTGCCCGTCATGCATATGTGGTCGCTCAGCTGTAGGTATTTCCATGGTTTGCAAACTTTGCGAGTACTCTCCGAGTTGCTGAGTACTCTCTATTTTTTTGCTGGGCGAGTTTTCACAACTTTAACTCGCATTTTTATAGTCGCAAAAAAATGGATAAAAGTGTTGACACAAGTAAAATGCTAGTTAAAATGCGTTTTCACATGCTTTTGCAATAAAACCTTGCATTTTCTCTTTTGAGATGTCAAGTTTTAATTTAATACATTTTGTAATTGAATTTTACAAAAAGTAATCTGTTTCTTTGAAAGATTTTAATTTTTAGTAAATTCTAAGTTGCTGAGTTTTTCCCAAGTTTTTGTCAAGTTTTTCCCGAGTTAAAATTTTTGGGCTTGCCAAGTACTCTCTGAGTCCGAGTTTGCGAACTATGGGTATTTCTACCTGTCTCAAGTTGATGAGGTAAACTGTAAAACACAAAGGTTGCACACTTTTCGTTGGGTTAAACAAATTCTCTTATTTGTGACCCCCCTTCTTCATTGGCCTAATGTTAATGTCCCTAGCTAGGATATTATCTTACTTCACAATTATTCAAAAGAAAACACAAACCCAAGCACTTTTTGATTACCAATATTCCGGTACTGTTGCTGGGATGTGAACAATAAGCAATATATTTCACTTACTGGTGGCAAGTGGCACAGTTTACAATTCATGCAAAAATGAGAAGATAATATGTAGACTCCACTGGCAGGTCTTGTAGAGAAAAGCATGCAACTATCAATTTGAAATAAGGAAATGAAGATCTTCATAATTATGCTATCCGATATCTGTTACTATGTCTGTGCAGATATTAAATAAAATCTGGTGGCTGAACCTTCCAGATTTCACAATACTGGAATCAGCCACAAAATCAATATCCTCTCTGGTGGTGAATCACTCAGATATGAAGAGACTATGAGTAATTAATTCTGGGAAAAAATGTATTAAGAATGCACAGACAGCAGCATTAATCCATATAATATCATGATTGTTACAGCTTTAGCCAATATTATCAGTCAAATCCAAGAAATAATGACCAACTTGCATCGACAAATTCCTGAATAATGTTGTTACAGACTAACAAACCTTTAAATCTGCAAACTGGACAGCAGAAATTGGAGTGTACATTACCCAAAAACTGTACAGCAGTCACTGAATGATATCAAACAGAAGTAAAATGAATTCAGTAATGCTACACATTGCTTAAGAAGGAAGTTATGGCAACCAAAAAGCTGTTATAATCCAAAAAGCTGATATAGTCCAAACAAACTGATTTTGCTTTCAGAGTTTGTCCCCTCCAAAAATAATTCGAAAACTAATGACTTGGTGAATGGTACACTCCAACAATGGTACACTTTTTCTTTTTGTTTATATTATTTCATGTCTTTTTCTAACATATCTGGCAGTCTCGAAAAAGACCATTCAACAAAATTTAATGAATTAACCAAATTCCAAACTCCTTCAACATCTGTATAAGACTCCCAAACTAGTATGGCATCCTTCAAAGACAAAGTGAGACTTGTACAGATAATAATGAGTGGTATGGCAACAAGGAATTAGTAGGGTAAAACAAAAAGAAGCTGAGTCCTTCAAGGATTGGTATGGATGTCTGGTATGACATGAAATATTGCTGATTAGGATTTTGATTTTGATTTCTAATTTATTAGACTCCGTTTGTAATGTCCCCATTTTTACGCCTTCCTATTCTACTAGGTCTGGCTAGTTTTTAGGGTTTCCTAGAGGTTTCTAGTTTTGTAGGGATTGTTCTTATTTTCTTAGTGAGCTCAGTTCTCAGTTTCAGCGGGTTTCGTCGACAATTGCTATTTATTGTAAGTGCTTGCATGGCACTAATCTTTCTGGGTTTTCCAGGTTTGTTCTCTTTGGTACATGGAGAACATTGCTATTTACAGTAAGTGCTTGCATGACGCTAATCTTTCTGGGTTTGTTCTCTTTGGTCATTGGAGAACACTGCTATATATAGCAAGTGCTTTCACAGTGCTAATCTTTCTAGGTTTTTCAGGGTTTGTTCTCTTTGGTCACTGGAGAACAATGCTATTTATAGTAAGTTCTTCCATGGCACTTATCTTTTTGGGTCTTTTGTAGTTTTGTTCTCTTTGGTCCTCTGAGAGCACTGCTATTGAAGTGTCCCACTGCTATTGAGGTGTCCCTGATATGGAGCCAAGGAATTAATAAGGGTATAAAATGAATAATTAAGTACAAGGAGGGAAAAAGCTTAAATTATAAGTTTGGACACTTAATTCCCTAAGGCTAGAAAATTAATTGAATAGTAAGGGAATGAATGAATAATTAAATAATAGCCCAAAAAGCTAAAGTTGACCAGCAATTTATTTGTTTATTCGTTATGGACTAAAGTGGGGGCCACTTTTAGTTGCAAATGATTTTACTAGGCGACAACTTCATGCTGGGATTCCTAATAATTAATGGTAATATTAATGCCTAAGTCAAGTCGCTTAAAATCAAGGATTTATTGAGGAGTTCACAGCTTTTTGGAATGGAGATTCGTAAGAACAAGGTTCTAACTCTGACAACATTGGACTATGGTTTAATTTTGGATGTTTGACATTTTGTCAAACACTTTGCAGGCAAGCTCTGGTACCACTGTAAGGATCCTTTCTGGATTCCTACTCTGATCTCTACTGTAAGTTGTTTTGCTTTTGGAATTTGTATTTTCAAGATATATGCTTTTATGAATTTTCAAACAAATATTGAAATTTAAAAGACAATGCTTGGAAATAGATAAATTTCATTGCAACACATCACTTTCAACTTTATGCTGGGAGATATTTACAATGTCAAGCAAACGTGTTACAAATTATTTTAATTAAGTTATGAACCTGGAATTCTGACTGCTTCTACTACCATTGATCTTCCAATATATAAGTCGCAGCTCCCTGTGATGAAGCCTTTTGTGACGCCAAAGCCTGAAAACATTAAGATGGCACCCCTTGGTCAAAAATGTGCCATTCCATTCACACGAAGACCCCAATGATTATTGCTGCCTCTTTATACAAGGGTGATGCCCTCTATTTAAATGCTGCAGCAAAACCTTATTCCCAATTACAGCCACTAAATGAAAAACGATGCACACAACAGCCACCCGAACTGGTATTACTCCTAGCTCATACGCAGACTTCAAACCAGAATCTCGCACAATTAAGCTCAAACCCAGCCACAGGTTTTAGCTGGAGATAGAAGCACAATTCGCTGGAATAATTCCACCTACTTAAAGTGCCGATTCCTGGGAGAAATTCTCAATTTCTCACAGCTGGTAGCTCAAACCCCCGCCAAGACAAACACAACAATTTCTCAATGCCCATCAATGAACGGTTCAAACTTCTTATATTTCCATCGATTCTGAAGCTTCAAGGAGACTTCTCATAACTCAAAATTAGTTTGGCGTTGCAAACCAAAGCTATTTCAAAATTTTTGAAATAATATTAACAATGATATCCTTTATTATGAATTGGCACCTTATTATAAGGTCATTAATGAATATTTAATGTCTTGGTTATAAAACAAAGTTTAGACCAAATTATTATTAATTAAGTTAGACTTAATTAATAACATTAAACCATTAATCTTTTCAACCACCAAATAACCAAGTGACCAAGTCAAACTGCACAAATTTCCTGACAAAGCCCAATGCTTGAACGTCCTGCCACAAATAGCAAATAGTCGGAATTGACTTACTATAAATAGTAAGTCTCCAAAATAAAGCTTTGCCAATGCCACTTCACTCCATGTTGCTACCACTAGTTCAGGAGCCCCCTTCTCAAAATAGTAATCTTAACTTACCCAAAATAGTAACTTACTATAAATAGTAAGTATGCCAATTTGACTCGAACGAAGAGAAAACCTAAACAACCCTGGCCACTGGAATAGAAAAACAAACCTCTGGCTTGACCAACCGAGACCCCCTACCCAACTGATTAGCCTTCGAGGGTCAGGAAATAGGCTAATCCCTCAAGCTCTGATGCTCATGAAAATGGGGACATTACAGTCCGCCCTCCCTAAGATTGCTTGTCCCCAAGTAATCACGGCTACAAGGAACCTCTACTGCATTGGAAGACCAAAGGAAGATTGAGAACTGTCCCACACTGAAACACCACAGCGACACCAATATAAAAACAACTGCACAGAAGTGAACAATCCATTTGTCCAAACTGCGCACATTGAAACTGTGCATCTGAAACAAATCATGTACATGAAGATCAAAGGTGAAACTGCCTGTAACCGACACCATGTACACACTGCAATACTCCCCAACGAGCCCAGACTGGAATCCTGATGCATGCGTAGGACCCCACAACACTCTTAAAAATGTCAAACCAAATATACCTAGATCCCAAATCCAAAATAAAAGCCTGCCAAGAAGATCGCTCCCAAACTTCTATTGCTCAACACTGATCCCAACTTCACCATACTAGAAGTGGTGAAGCAATCCTATGGGACCCACCCAACTTGCAATACTAACCTTGTCACCACCTAGATCCCAGTATAAACGAAACCCACATCCATCCATCACAAGGAGGTGAGAATATCCATAAGCATCTGCTACACTGAAACCCGTACCACACTTTGTCAGTCCCCCATGGATGTGAAAACCTACCAAGGCATCATGGCCACTGACTCTATCATCACCTTGTAACCATGTATCCGTAAGAAATCCCTGTGGTCTAGAAGTAGAAAACCCCGTTGGATACATAAAGTGGATGGTATGATCTCGAAGCTAAACCGCACTGACGCATCATCAAGTCCTCCACCTGTGGATCAAAAGAAAAATGACGAGCACTCCTCGCCGTGTAGTTACGGTAAAAGGCTCCGATCTTTGTCAAAGGCTCATCACTGACAACTCTAGAATCAGAAGATGGCTCCAAACTCTAACCCTGAATGTTTAATTGGGTAGATGCTCTGCCAAGTCTCTCTGCATACCCAATACCATACTCTTTGTCATGAAACAAGTGAAGGTATTCTAATTTAAATGCCTCTAAAGCACTCTGGATGAACCTCAAATTGCGAATATGAGTAACAACCCCGACCCCATATTGTCTCTCTTCAAATTCTGCTTTCCAAAGAAGGTACTCAACATACTTATGCGTGCAGTCAAAGCGAGATAAGGTTGAATCGACCTTCTCTCCAGTAACCTTGAACTGATCACTCCAACTTTGTGGCTCAAGAATTTGTCGAACAAAATCAACTGCATGGGATGAAATAACAGGATTGTTTCGAGAGGAAGGAAACAACCGAACATGAGAGTCAATCTCCCAACCAGATGATACTCTGCATATATCTCGTGAAGAAGATGTAGTGTCATAAACTGTCACACAACTCACTGATGAATCCACCTCTACATCACAAGACCTCTCAATGAGCCTTCCCTGCATAATCTGTCAATGTGCTGACTAGTGGAGAACCTGACATGACTAAAGGCTCTTTGGCAACTCTCTACTGAGGTACTCATCCCAACTGTGTCCACGACACCTAAATACGTGATGGATGTAGCCACATCCTCACTACAACCCGTGGGTGTCAACACATCACCAACAACCACTGTAGGAAGCTGAACTGAATCTGTAGCTGGTGAAGACTGCACTCGGCTCAACTCCACGGTAACCTTATCCAACTGTAATTGGGACTCCTGAAGAGCCAACTATGTGCTTTCTAACAACTCTGTAGTCACCTCAAGCTCATGAGAGAGCTCATCTACCTCCTCTTCCTTTCCTATCAATGCATCATAACAAGTGCAACCCCACTCGAGAAGGTAGTCTCTGTCAGCTAATAACTGCAAGTAATTATGTTTCATTATTTTGACAGCCTCTCGTAATGAATGGATCTCTAATAGGGAAAAGTTACTACCATCGTGCTCATCTAACATAGGAGCACTCCAACCAGTTATGGCTAACATTTGACGGGTGGCGTCATAATGCTCCAAGGCTGTAGCAATCTGACTGTCACTCACCTTCAATTGCCCGGTCAAATGATGTCCCTGAACTCCTTGAGTCCCATGTAATCTCTCTGACCCACAATTCGCACTGCGAAATGAAAGTGTATCAGCATCGCTCACCTCATGATAAATTACATCATGTGTGCTATCATCTCCCCACACATCATCAATCGAGGTACTGCTACTGGGCACCTCAACGAGTGGCTCATCTGATAAAGTGGAAGCTGTTGCTATATCACTCTCCTCACACACTCCCACTTCCCATACAACTGTAAGTCCCTGCAAGTCGCGATCCTGGGACCTATTACCAACCATTGAATTCTTTGAATCATTTTCTAAAATCTGATATGAAAAATCAGACTCGCTGAAGCATGAGTCTTCCTCATAAATATCATCAGTAGTACCCAAATCACGAGTACCAACATCATCCACCAATAAATTCTCTGCAAACTCATGCTAATGTGAACACCACTCATTGCTGTCCTGAAAATCAAAATCATTAGAGCTCGAATTTTCCATGCAATCCTCATAATTGACACTCCCATCATGCGAGTCAAGACTCAAGGTGACACCAACATCTTCTGCACTTGCCCTGTCATCAACGCCATCAATAGGCTCAAACAAAGGACTGCTGTCATAAAAATCAGAATTGTTGTCATGACTGATAACAACTTCTGGAGCGTTGAAAGTACCAACATTCTCCTCAATCTAGAAGTCATCATGAAGTGTCTTGTGCCCAATATCTTCCTTAACGCAAATCTGATTTTTAATCTCCATGGGATCAGCTGCATGCTGGTCACTAACTGTTGAAAATTCATTGTAAAGATTTCTAGACACATCACCTACATAAGCCTCTTGTTTCTCTTCCTTTTTATTTTGTGATGTAGACCCCTTAAAGATGGACATCACATACCGTGCTAAAATGTCTATGGTTGCCGGGTTTGAAAGTAATTCATCCATCCTTTTTTTATTCTGTTTAATCTTCTCCAAGTTTTCATTAATATCTTCCTTAACGCAAATCTGATTTTTAATCTCCATGGGATCAGCTGCATGCTGGTCACTAACTGTTGAAAATTCATTGTAAAGATTTCTAGACACATCACCTGCATAAGCCTCTTGTTTCTCTTCCTTTTTATTTTGTGATGTAGACCCCTTAAAGATGGACATCACATACTGTGCTAAACTGTCTATGGTTGCCGGGTTTGAAAGCAATTCATCCATCCTTTTTTTATTCTGTTTAATCTTCTCCAAGTTTTTCATTAAGCTGTTCAACTGGTTTCCCTGTTTAGTTAATCTCCTGGATTTTTCCATAACTGAGACAACTGCAAGAGTGCTAGACACTCAAGACAAACAAGTGAGCTCAATGATTTCCATCCCAACAGGATGGCAGGAAACCGCTCTGATACCACTGTAAGAACCCCTGAGGTTCTAACTTTGACAACACTGGATTGTGGTTTAATTTTGGATGTTTGACACTTGGTCAAACACTTTGCAAGCAAGCTCTGGTACCACTGTAAGAACCCTCTCTGGATTCTAACTCTGATCCCCGTTGTAAGTTGTTTTGCTTTTGGAATTTGTATTTTCAAGATATACGCTTTTATGAATTTTCAAACAAATATCGGAATTTAAAAGACAATGCTTGGAAATAGATAAATTTCATTGCAACACATCACTTTCAACTTTATGCTGGGAGATATTTACAATGTTAAGCAAATGTGTTACAAATTATTTTAATTAAATTATGAACTTGGAATTCTGACTGCTTCTACCGTTGATCTTCCAATATATAAGTCACAGCTCCCTGTGATGAAGCCTTTTGTGACGCCAAAGCCTGAAAACGTAAAGCTGGCACCCCTTGGTCAAAAATGTGCCATTCCATTCACATGAAGACCCCAATGATTATCGCTGCCTCTTTATACAAGGGTGACGTCCTCTATTTAAATGCCGCAGCAAAACCTTATTCCCAATCACAACCACTAAATGAAAAACTATGCACACAACAACAACCACTCGAACTGGTATTACTCCTAGCTCATACGCAGACTTCAAACCACAATCGCACACAATTAAGCTCAAACCCAGCCACAGGTTGTAGCTGGAGATAGAAGCACAATTTGCTGGAATAATTCCACCAACTCAAAGTGCCGATTCTTGGGAGAAATTCTCAATTTCTCACAGCTGGTAGCTCAAACCCCCACCAAGACAAACACAACAATTTCTCAATGCCCATCAATGAATGGTTCAAACATCTTAACAAGCTTCTTATATTTCCATCAATTCTGAAGCTTCAAGGAGACTCTTCTCATAACTCAAAATTAGTTTGGCATTGAAAACCAAAGCCATTTCAATTTTTTTGAAATAATATTAACAATAATATCCTCCATTATGAATTTGCGCCTTATTATAAGGTCATTAATGAATATTTAATGTCTTGGTTATAAAACAAAGTTTAGACCAAATTATTAATAATTAAGTTAGACTTAATTAATAACATTAAACCATTAATCTTTTCAACCACCAAATAACCAAGTGACCAAGTCAAACTCCACAAATTTCTTGACAGAGCCCAACGCTTGAACGTCTTGCCACAAATAGCAAATAGTCGGAATTGACTTACTATAAATAGTAAGTCTCCAAAATAAAGCTTTTCCAATGCCACTTCACTCCATGTTGCTACCACTGGTTCAGGAGCTCCTTGCTCAAAATAGTAATGTCAACTTACCCGAAATAGTAACTTACTATAGTAGTATGCCAATCTGACTCAAACGAAGAACAAACCTGAACAACCTTGGCCATTGGAATGGAAAAACAACCTCTGGCTCAACCAACCGAGACCCCCTATCCAACTGATTAGCCTTCGAGGGTTAGGAAATAGGCTAATCCCTCAAGCTTTGATGCTCATGAATATGTGGACATTACAAGAGTCTTTTATTGAGAGGTCTGATGGGAATTAGAGGTGATCATTATGCATATTGAAGTTTTTTTATTTTCTTCTCTGCAAGAAACAACTAAGAGTTTTTTAGGACGAAACGTCTGGAAAATCCAGAGCTCGGACGCAACCCTGGGCTCTCATGAACTCTCTATTCAACAATCTACAGGAAAGGTGATATAGTCTGCAATCTGGTATCAGTTATTGAGCTCCCGTCTATAGATTTTCCTCTGTTCGTTTCAGCAGAGATTAGTCTGCCCAAATACTCCAGAAGGCAGCGATTTTATATTTCGCCGGAATTCAGCACATGAAGGAGGAATCACAGCTGGTGCATAAGGTCTGCTATACAGCATAGTTTGGAGAAAAATCAGTTGACAGTAATGGTCAAGTTTGGAATAAATCCCTGCTCTTTGTTTGCTGAAATTAATTTATAGTTTACCAGGCTTTCAATTTGAAAATATTTGCAATTTCATTTCAAATCTATATTGGTTGTTGCATGCAATTGAATGATAAACATTTATGATAAATGATTGCAAAAGAAAAATCTTCTTGAAACTGGAAAAGATCATTTCAGCTATTTATAGTATGAGCTTGTGTCCGCATCAGTTGTCACCTTACAGATTCAGTTGGTTTTGGCAGTGTTACTATTTTGGGATGGTGATTGCATCAATGATCTTGACAACTCATGGTCCTCAGAGAACACTTCTATTTATAGTTTGAGCTCGTGTCGACGTCAGTTATCTTCTGATAGCTTCCATTGGTTTAGGCAATATTATATTTTGGGATTGTCGGCAATTAAATTGATAGTGATATCTTGACGAATTATGGTGTTTGAGGTATTATTTAAATAATGCTAAAGTGTTAAAGTTAAATTGTTTATTTAACTTAACTTTATTTAATTTTAATAAAGTAACTTTATATCTGTGCGTAGGGAGTTATAAGGTTTTATATTATTTAATCAAATGCTTTTTCGAAGTGGGCGCCAAAATAGGGAGACATAAGGAGTTGATAGAGTTAAATTTAAAAGATTGTACAACCCTAATTAGGGCATTGAGCTTGAAGTTATAAAAGGGTATTTGGAGCCCATTTGCTCATGCTGAAGACAATTATATCTGATATTTTCACCGACGAGGACAAACTGTGCGTGGTTTTTGGAGTTTGTTCAACTCAGCCTTCCAGAGGACGAAATCCCTTTTGAAGAAGATTGGCTATGATAGTGGAAGATCTACTCTTGCTGATTGTTGGAAATATCATACAGGCATTTCACATGTGCATTTGATTGAGATATTTTGGTGGTTTCTTTTAGTGAATGAAATGCAGGTTGCAAACAATCTTTTCTGCCATTGAATAATTTGAGGGTTAGTGATCCTCTTGTGGCATTGGATTTTGAGGGTTTTGGAGAAACCCTTTTCTTTGGCTTTGGTGGGTGCTTTCTTCAATCTCTTTTTGTGAGATTCATAATGTGGTGATTGTCGGTTGCTAGAGTTTATGTTGAAAGAGCTGTGTCTCTGTTTGGGCATTGGTTTGGCAAGGGTTCTTAAACCCTAGCATGAGCCCTCCTTATGGGAAGGTTCCTCTTTTGGCATCAGGTTCTCTTATGTGTTGGGCATGGACTTTGTGCTTTAATCAAGCACTACCTTTAGGCATTCAGTTTAGCCTTTGCTGGCCGCTTAAATTGCTAGACATTCAAGTGAATTTTGGAGGTTGTTTGGCTCCTTGTTGGGCATTGGCTGTAGCAGCACTGTAACGTCCCCAACTAGGTTTAGGCCTGTTATAACCAGAATCTAAGTCACAAGGTTTGAATTCGAGTTCGAGTTCGGCGACAATAAAATTCGGATGAAGTTCGAATGAGGTAAAAAATTCGAAAAAAAATTCGACATTAAATTCGCCTTACATAAATTTTCTTTTTAAAAAAATGTAAGTAAAATATCCACAAAATTATCAAAATACTTTATCATTACTAAATAGATTTAAAATTTGAAATAAAATAAAATAATTTATAATTTTATTTTAAGAAATATAATAATATTTAAAGAATTTATTTTTAACTATTAAAAAGAATGTAAAATTATTAATTTTTTTTTAAAAACATAATAAAAACACTAAACCTAGAAAAACATATATTGTTTAACTTAAAAAAATAGTAAATTTTATTCTATTTATAAAATATGATTAATAAGTATATTAAAAGATATGATTTTTTAATACCATCATTATAAAAATATAAAATCAATGTGATTTTCTTTTGTTTTGCCATTTATTCGATTGTTTTTCTATCTTCCGAACACAAAATATTTCATTTCTCTGCAGCTGTGAATCAGTCTTCAAACCCATCTTCCAACTCATATTTATTGACGAAAAGGAAAAACTAAAGAAACTGGAGGTATTTGTATTGCCTTGAAGAAATCGCAAAAACAGTGAAAAAGACACGAGATCTTGTTCACGTTGTATTCACGGTCATCCGGAATTGTTTCTTTTGTTCTTCGCCTGGACATGATTTTTGATAGAATGATCATGGCAGGCTCGCAATTTCTTGATAAGAGAAGAATTATTATTTTTAAAGTGCTGGACGAAAAATTATGGCTCGTAATTTATTCGTAAACAAAGATGCAAAATTGGTTGTTTTATTCTCCAGCCCTAGATGTGATTTTTTTGTTTCTTTCCTTTGATTAAATGATTCTTTGCTCCAAGAATACGTGATACGGCGGAGGTCAGAAGACTTATTCTTTGCTGCCGCAGCTTTTACCGTTTTCACCGCACGAATTTCAGACGAACTTCAACGAATTTCATTGCTTCTTTACAAGTTCGCCGAATTTCGAACTTGAAGCCAGAAATTCGCCGAACCTTGTGACACAGACCAGAATTATCCCGTATTTACTATTCTTAGGGCCTAAACTGAATGGACTAAGTTGCATTGAATCAAATCTATGTTATTCCATTATTCAAAGTAAGGAAGGCTATATCTTCACCAAACATGTTAAGCAATCTTATTATTTATGATCCTTAATGTTCATACTGCCTTATTACCATTTTAGTCCGAGAGGAAGATTAGGACGTAACCAAGTTGCTTAGATACCAATCACAATAGCTTCCCTCAAATTTTACAGAGCCAAGCCCTTATCCTCTCGTGGGACTATACCTGCAAGGCGCTTAGGGTCCCTGATCCCTACCCTATCTTGGGACTCGACCTATTGGCTGGATTTAGACAGGCCTCTCCTTGGAAACACTTTAGTCCCTTCTTCAAGTACTAAATAGTAACAAATCTGAACATGGACATATATGATTATGACCCTATTAATAATTTAATACTGAGTATATTTAATACAAATGTAAATATTAGATCTTTCAAAGATAGATATATACATTATATATAGATGATTCTGATTTCATCCTTATTAACATATAATGTATATAATAGACTATATAAAGGCTCTTTATTCCATATATATATATATATATATATTACATATGTATACATTTAATATAATATAAATGATTCTGATAATTATTATTAACAGATGCACATATATATATATTAAAAGATGCCTCTCTCTCTATATATCCCTTGTGTTCTGGCTGTCAGACTTGTTGCCAACGCTGAATACAGATTTATTAATCTGCCAACATACTTGTAGTTTCCTCTATATAATGTCTTTTTTATATATCATAATCCTTATACTTTTATTCCTTTCCTATTCGATGCCTGGGAAAGGTCAGAATGATGATTACTTATATCTGAAGAGAAACGATGAGTTTCAATTAAGAGATGTGTCTCTTGTCTAATATCAATGCCTCCCTTTACCAATCGTTACTTCCTAATTGTTATCGCTGATTACTTTATGGTCTTTATTAAATAATCTTCAGACATTCCCATGTCCTTCCACACTTGCTAAATCGATTATTATATTATAGGCAACATAATTGCTGCCTTCGTAATTTCCAAAATAATCAATATTCCAAAATATAGTTAGTACGCAGCAGAAATGATATTAATATTAAAGTTACATAAATTACTTTTGAGTCAAGTTATATAAGGAATTAAATATATATTTTTATATTTTGAGCCATGTATGTATTAAAATATATTTATATTGTATTATTATATTTATTATATTATTAGATAAATAATATATTATATTATTATATTAATATATTATATTATTATGCCTATCAAAAAATATATACTATATTATTATATTCATTCATTAAAACTAGAATATTATATAACGTCATTTTATATATTATATTAATAATAATAATTTATATTATAATATATTATTATTTATTCATTCGTTAGTTTTTTTTTTATTAAATCCTATTCTAGAAATGGGGACATCATAGTCCGTCTTTCCTCAAAATTGCTTGTCCTCAAGCAATGCCAATTTCACGAGTCTTTCAATGTGGGTGGCTTTTGCTGCGCAACCCAGATTTATGAATTGCATGGTTTGTAATTTTCAAACAAGTTTTCTCTCTTCATTTTGAAAGAAAAACAAGGTCATATCGTTAAATTGATTTGGATTGACCCAATGTATACCACGTCTGGTCTCCATTTATTGATGCAGAGGCACAAGGGAAACTAGGTGTTTCTAGGTTCACAACCTTCAAGTAGACCCTTATAGTTCCTAACACAACCACTTATCCCTCTTAGAACCACTTTTATCAACACATTTGGTCTTCTTTAGGACCCACTAGTCTTCACACTCCTAATTTGTGTGACAAGATCCATATAACCCTTTATGGCCATACCCTTGCTTGGGCTAGAACGGCTTCAACACAACAATGGTGTCCAAACTTGAGGGAAGTGGATCAAAACACCTACCATCCAATTAGACTTTGATAAACTCAATTCAACAAACCCTTGAATGGTATGCACACAAGTTTGCATAGTAGGCTAGGAAGAGGCCTAAAACAATTAGTTCGACCTAATAGGTTTTTCTGACTTAACTTTCCAATCTTCCAAAGGACTTACAAAACAGTCTAGGGTTCCAGATACCCTTTTGGAAGTTACATCAGATTCCTAAGTTTTAGACTTTGGCCCCCTTTTTTGATGACCTAACCCACTACTAGGTCCAATTAGTCTTGTAGGCCTAATTAGGCCTGATTTACAAAGCAAGTACCCCTTAAATGCTTGATCTCTGTACAACACAGTTTTCACCAATGCTGCCCCGCTCTATAGGCACCAATTCCACCATTTGTTTGAACATATCCACTCCCCTTGTATTCTAACACATCAATTTGTTCATCTTCACAGGTCGGTCACATTGAGATGCCTAGCTAAATCAAGTTGGTTCGACCCTTAGACCAAATTCTCCCACTCTGATCTTCTGGAATCACATAACATACACCCTTCCCTTGCATTCCTCCAATGGCCATTAATTTTCCATGGTGGAATTGCGAGGAAGGATCCAAAGATGGGGAAACCCTAGTACAGTGAGGGTTTCAGAGCCGTTGTTAGGAAAATGAATGGATCTTCCTCAAATCTTCACCAAAAAGAATCAAAACACTTCGAGGATGGTCCTAAAACATATCCTTGTCCATCCCAATACTTATTCTATTCAAACCAATCAGAACACCAAAGTACAAAGCATGGGAACAAGAAAGTTGCAGGAAAATTCAGACTTGTCTTATTACTCCAACTCCAAAATCACATCATGAACCCCTCCAACTGATCAAAAGGCCTTAATATAGCCCAATACATCTGTTCCAACTGATTTTTGAAAGAACTTAACCGTTGGAGGTAGTTTGTCGCCTTATAGATCAATTTTGACAAAGTTGTCAAAAAGTTGCAAAATAACTTTTTGACAACATTACAACTTTTTCTGCCTTGTGAATTACTTGGACTCCTACCTAGGACCTAGTCCAAATACTCCTAAGTGACTCAAAAACTTGTAAGGGCACCAAATTCTACTCCCTTAACATACTACTAACCCCATGACTAGATTCACTCATGTTGGCTTATCATTGCCATACATGGTAATGGTCTTACAAGTGGGTTTTATTACATTGAGATTCATGGTTCTATTGACCCTCCTAACTCATCTTATCCCATTACATCATATCCACATGGCATCCCATGGATCTTCAAGGTTCTTCATCATGTTCAACGGGTACTCCTGCACCATACTCCCTGGGTGGCTTGATCTCAAGTCCACTTGAGATGAGGTCTACTATGGTTGACCCATGTTTCTTGATCTCTGATTCATCCATCCGCATTGTCTCCTCTGGGAGTCCATGCCACTTTACCAAGTATTTTTTGTATATATTCTTCCTTGTCTTTTTGACAACCTGTGTATCCAAAATCTTATCAAGTTTTAAGGGCTCTTGTGGTGGAAAATCCCTTAGCAGATCTTCATCTTCCTGTACCTGTACATTAGTACCTGCATTGACATCTCCCTTGTAGGGTGTTAGCTCTGCAACATTAAAAATAGGATTAATACCAAGGTTAGAAGGCAACTGAAGTTCATATGCATTCAACCCAAACTTTTGTAGTATTCTGCAAGGACCTAACTTTCTCATCATCAATTTTGTGTATTTGCCCGTAGACAACCTCTCCTTCAGATTAGCCCACACCAAATCTCCAACTTGAAACTGAAAGTCTCTCTTCTTCCCGTCTGCTTGTTCCCTGTACTTTTCTGCAGATCTTTGTAAGGCACTCCTTACTTGATTGTGGGTTTCTTTCATCCCCTCTGCAAATTGTTCTCCATGTGCACTGTTTTGGCCAGTACTAGGCAAGTCCCTCAACTCCAAGGTTCCTCTAGGATTGAGTCCATATACCACCTGAAAGGGGCTCTTTCCTGTGCTTCTATTTACCAAGTCATCATAGGCATATTCTGCCTGTGAGATTATAGTGTCGCATTTTTCTCCATACTGCTTTGTGAGGCATCTTAGCAAGTTTCCAAGTGACCTATTGACAACTTCTGTCTGTCTGACCATCTGTTTGGGGATGGTAGGCAGAGCTAAAGGACAATTCCTAACTTCCTCCACAAGGTCCTCCATAAATGCCCTACAAACTTCACATCTCTATCAGAGACTATATCTAGAGACAGTCCATGTATCCTCACTATTTCTTTGAAAAATTAGTTTGCAACATAAGATGCATCACTAGTACTTTTGCATGGCAAGAAGTGTACCATCTTTCTGAACCTGTCAACAATAACAAAGACACTATCAAACCCCTTTTGAGTTCTAGACAAACCCATAACAAAATCCATTCTGACACTCTCCCATGGTCTAGATGGAATGGGTAGGGGCTGATAGAGGCCAACATTGGTGATGACTCCTTTAGCTCTCTGACAGACCATACATGATTCAACAAATTTTCTTACATCTGGTGGCATCTTTGGCCAATAATAAAACCTTTTAACTTGCTCAAGTGTCTTATCTAGGCCAAAATGCCCACTGAGACTGCCACTATGTTTTTCTTTGATAATATTATCCCTCATTGAACACCTAGGTATACAAAGTTGACAACCCTTGAACAAAAGTCCATCTTGGATCAAATAATCAGAATACTCAACATGATATCTGCTATCAAAATCAGAACATACCTTATACACCTCCTTGAAGTCTTCATCTTCTTGGTGCATGGTTTTCAAGGAATCAATCCCCACACTTTGGAGTTGCACGTCTTGAGCTGTTAAGGCCCTTCTACTGAGAGCATTTGCAACCTTGTTGGAAACACCTTTCTTATTATTTATGGTGAAGGTATAGGCTTGAATGGATTCCACTCACTTCATGTGCCTATGATTGAGTTTATCCTGACTATTCAAATAGCTGAGAGCTTGGTTGTCTGTATACACAACAAATTCCTTTGGAAGCAAATAGTGCCTCCACTTCTTAAGTGACTGTACCAAAGCATATTGTTCCAAATCATAAGAGGAATGTTTGCTCTTGGCCTCATTGAGTTTTTCTTTGAAAAATGCTATATCCCTGCCCTCTTGACTAAGTATTGCTCCTATAGCCATGTTTGAGGCATCACATTCAATAGTAAATTTTTTATCAAAGTCAGGAAGAGTCAAAACAGGTTGCTTAGATACCTTTTCTTTCAACAACTCAAAGGACTTGTTGGCTTCTTCTATCCACATAAACTTGCATTTCTGTCCACCCTTTATGGTTTCCAACATCGGGCTAAAGTTCTTTATGAACTTCTTGTAAAAGGTGGTGAGACCATGGAAACTCCTCACCTCACCCATGGTTCTAGGGGTTGGCCAATTAAGTATGGCCTCCACTTTATCAGGATCCATCCTGAGATTTCCCTTGGAGATCACAAAGCCTAGATATATTAGCTCTTCATGCAAAAACACACATTTCTCCAAATTGATCATTAATTTTTCATCATGTAACTTTTTCAAAACCAAATCCAAATGCCTCAAGTGGTCTTATTTAGACTTCCTAAACACTAGAATGTCATCTAGGTACACCACCACAAATTTACCAATGAATGGTTTCAAAACCTCATTCATGAGCCTCATGAATGTACTAGGGGCATTTGACAACCCAAAGGACATTACTCCATTCGTAGAGGCCTTCATTAGTCTTAAAGGCGGTCTTGCACTCATCATCTACCCTTACCCTTAGCTGATGGTAACCACTCTTTAAGTCCACCTTGGAATAAAACTTTGCACCCCCCAACCAGTCCAACAAATCTTCTATCCTTGGCATAGGAAATTTGTACCTGATTGTGATTCTATTAATGGCTCTAGAATCAGTGCATAACCTCCAATTTCCTTCCTTTTTAGGGGCCAACACTACAGGGACGACACACGGGCTCAAGCTCTTCCTTATGAAGCCCTTATCCAACAATTCTTGGACTTGCTTAGCAATCTCTTGGTTTTGTGTTGGTGTCATTTTGTAAGCTGGCTTATTAGGCAAGGTGGCTCCTTGTATGAAGTCTATATTGTGGCTTATTTCCCTGATTGGTGGAGATGCTTTAGGCATGTCTTATGCTATTATCCCTTTGAACTTGTCCAACAAATCTTTGACCTCCTTAGTACCTATTTCCTTCCTTGGTCTTGGCTTCCTATTCTCAGTCTCCTTCTCTTGTTTGGGTAAAATCACTAAGGCATAACATGGAGTGTCTTTCTCCTTCATCACCTCTAGGAACTCCTTTCCCTTTACACACATGACCTTAGGCTCTTTCTGCTCTTTTGGTTTATCAGGCAGTGGTCTCAAGGTAATTGTTTTCCCATCCTTAGTAATGGTATAGTTATTTTTGTGGCCATCATGGTATAGGTATTTTTGTGGCCATCATGGTGTGCCTTCAAGTCATATTGCCAGGGCCTTCCAAAAAGTAGATGACATGCATCCATAGATACTATGGTACAATGGATCTTGTCCCTATATTCCCCAATCTGAAACTCTACCCAAGCTTGCTCTTCTACCAAGGTATGCTGACCCTTTGTAAGCCAAGAGAGCTTGTAGGGATAGGGATGGGGTGTCCTTCTTAACCCTAACTTTTCTACGATCTCAATTGAAACAAGATTCTCAGTGGAACCAGAATCAATAATGACTTTACATACATTCCCTCCTAACTTGCAGGGGGTCTTGAAGATGGTCTTCCTTTGTGGTGGTTCTGGTGTAGCAGGCACCTTGAGTAGGATCCTTCTCATCATCAAATTCTCCCCTTGTTCAGGGTCTGCAAAGGTATCAAGTGAGTTCACACTATGACAATCATCTTCTCTCACCAATTGTGTCCTCCTTTCTCCCTAGGAGCTTGATCCAACCGTCTCAGGGCACCTAGCAGCAAAGTGTCCTTCTTGATTGCAGTTGTAGCACTTGAATGGTCCAGAACCTCTTCCCCCAAACCTGCCTCTTCCATTAGGCCTTCTCCCTCTGAAACTACCCCTTGAATGGGTGTCTCTTTGATGGCCCTCTTGACTGTTCTCTCCTTGTAGTCTCGACCCATTAGATCCTCTTCCATTATATCCTCCTCTACCCCTGAAGTTCTTTCCCTTTCCTCTATTGTTCTGATCTTGTTTCCTTCTCAACTTTTCCTCCACTCTCAAGGCTAACTGATAATACTTGTGAACAATATCAAGGGCTAACAAATTCAATTCATCTTGAATTTCTAATCTCAGTCCATTCAAATACATGACCACCTTCTCCTTTTCTCCCTCGTGCTTGTTCGATTTGAGACTTAATTTGTGGAATTCCTTAGTGTAAGTACTAACATCCATTTCCCTTTGTTTAAGATTTTGCCTTTTTCTATGCAACTGAATTTCATAGTCCTCAGGGATGTACACCTCTGTAACCTTAGAGGCCATCCTATTCCATGAGGAGATCATGCTTCTCCCTCCCCTTACTCTCTCATTCCCGAACATAGTTCCACCATGTAAGGGCTGAGCCCTTCATCTTAGACTTTTCTATCTTCACCTTCTGGTTTTCTGGGACTTCTTCACATTCAAAATGTTTGTTAAGGGCCTCCAACCAATCCATTACTCCATCTGGATCCAATTTGCCACTAAAAATGGGGATCTCTGATCTGACTTCTGATGCTCGCCTTCCAACTGACTTGAGGGCATCTATGAGACGTCTCTGTTTTGCATGAACTACCTCTTCCTGCCTAGGGGTTTCTTCCTCATCCCCTTCCTCTCTCTCTTCAGAGCACTGCTCATCTTCATCACCCCTCTTTTTCAGTTTCTCTACCTCTGATTTCAACTTCTTGTTTTAACTTTTTATCTTTAACTCTTGGAGTCTTTTGGCTAGCTCGACATTAGTCCTCGTAGGAGGCATTTCCAAAGCCTCAAACTCTTCCTCTTTAGTGGACATACACCACTTCTTCTTTTCCCAAAAAGACCTACTGCAGCTCTGATACCAATATGTTGCAAAGGCACAGGGGAAACTAGGTGTTCTAGGTAAACAACCTTCAAGTAGAGCCTTATAGTTCCTATCACAATCACTCATCCCTCTTAGAACCACTTTTATCAACACATTTGGTCTTCTTTAGGACCCATTAGTCTTCACACTCCTAATTTGTGTGACAAGATCCATATAACCCTTTATGGCCATACCCTTTCTTGGGCTAGAACAACTTCAACTCAACAATGTTGTCCAAACTTGAGGGAAGTGGATCAAAACACCTTCTACCATCCAATTAGACTTTGATCAACTCAATTCAACATACCCTTGAATGGTATGCACACAAGTTTGCATAACATGCTAGGAAGAGGCCTAAAACAATTAGGTTGACCTAATAGGTTTTTTTGACTTAACTTTCCAATCTTCCAAAGGACTTACAAAACAGTCTAGGGTTTCAGATATCCTTTTGGAAGTTACATCAGATTCCAAAGTTTTAGACTCTGGCCCCCTTTTTTGATGACTTAATCCTCTACTAGGTCCAGTTAGGTTTGTAGGCCTAATTAGACCTGATTTACAAAGCAAGTACCCCTTAAATGCTTGATCCCTGTACAACACAGTTTTCAACAATGCTGCCCCACTCTATAGGCACCAATTCCACCATTTGTTGGAGACTCCCCTTGTTTTCCAACACATCAATTTGTTCATCTTCACTGGCCGGTCACATTGAGATGCTCGCTAAGTCAAGTTGGTTTGACCCTTAGACCAAATTCTCCCACTCTGATCTTCTGGAATCACATAACATACACCCTTCCCATGCATTCCTCCAATGGCCATTAATTTTCCATAGTGGAATTGCGAGGAAGGCTCCAAAGATGGGGAAACCCTAGTACAGTGAGGGTTTCAGACCCGTTGTTAGGAAAATGAATGGATCTTCCTCAAATCTTCACCAAAAAGAATCAAAACACTTCGAGGATGGTCCTAAAACATAGCCTTGTCTATCCCAATACTTATTCTATTAAAACCAATTAGAACACCAAAGTACCAAGCATGGGAATAGGAAAGTTGTAGGAAAATTCAGACTTGTCTTATTACTCCAACTCCAAAATCACATCATGAACCCCTCCTATGGATCAAAAAGGCCTTAATATAGCCCAATACATCTATTCCAACTGATTTTTGAAAGAACTTAACCGTTGGAGGTAGTTTGTCGCCTTAGATCAATTTTGGCAAAAATGTCAAAAAGTTGCAAAACAACTTTTTGACAACATTACAACTTTTTGTGCCTTGTGAATCGCTTGGACTCCTAGCTAGGACCTAGTCCAAATACTCCTACGTGACTCAAAAACTTCTAAAGACACCAAATTCTACTCCCTTAACATACAATTAAGCCCATGACCAGATTTACTCATGTTGGCTTATCATTGCCATACATGGTAATGGTGTTACAAGTGGGTTTTATTACATTGAGATTCATGGTCCTATTGACCCTCCTAACTCATCCTATTCTGTTACATCATATCCCCATGGCATCCCATGGATCTTCAAGGTTCTTCATCATGTTCAAGGGGTGCTCCTGCACTATTTATGATCTCCAATATAATTTCATATCTTTGATTCATTCTAGCTTATATTCTAGATCTATCCAAGATAAAACACATGGACCATACACTTGGAAAAATGAAGACATGAAGCATACACAAAGTATACATGTAAATGCATGAAGACGCAAAGTATACACATTAATGCATGAAGACACAAAGCATAGACGAAGTAGACAAATACAAAGCATACATATTTAAACATAGAGCAAACACGAATATATGCATAGTTTAGTTTGGTCACAATAGGCAGGAGCGTGCAACCAGGACCAAAACCATCTCTTGGAGAAACCGATCCACAAGAGGCATAATGTCCAGCAAGGAATGATCCATCTCTTGGAGTAATCCTTCACAAATAGTGCCTTCGTATGATGTAACTCATGCCCATTCCACCATAGGACTTATTTCTTTCCCATTGTATGATGTAGCACATGCTCATTCCACTGCAGGACTCTTACCTTTGTATGATGCAGCATGGCCCATTGTACCTCAGGCCTTATTCCTTGCCTTTGTATGATGTAGCATGGTCCATTCCACTGCAGGACTTAGCTATCTTGTGAGGTATTAATACCACCTCTCCATAACAGTCCTACATTCAATGCAGACTATGGCGATCCAATCAATGCTCGAATGAGCAATCTAATACTAGATACAATGAGAGTAAAAATACGCAATCACCTTGACAAACTTTCTCTCATCTTCCTCAAGAAACGACTATGATGCCAATTGAATTTTGCCAAAACCATATTTGGATGATAGCATGCCTTGAATTCATCTCTCTCTAGTCGCTTTCTTATTCTAGATAAATCAAGTTAAATAGATTCATTGTTTCATTTTTCACCCTGCAGGATGGCAGGATCATGCTCTGATACCACTTGTAATCTCCCCAACTAGGTTTAGGCCTGTTATAACCAGAATTATCCCGTATTTAATATTCTTATGGCCTAAACTGAATGGACTAAGTTGCATTGAATCAAATCTATGTTATTCCATTATTCAAAGTAAGGAAGGTTATACCTTCACCAAACATATTAAGCAATCTTATTATTTATGATCCTTAATGTCCATACTGCCCTTATTACCATTTTAGTCCGAGAAGAAGATTGGGACGTAACCAAGTTGCTTAGATACCAATCACAATAGGTTCCCTCAAAGTTTACAGATCCAAGCCCTTAGCCTCTCTTGGGACTATGCCCGCAAGGCGCTCAAGAGTCACTAATCCCTACCCTATCTTGGGACTCAACCTATTGGCTGGATTTAGACAGGCCTCTCCTTGGAAACACTTTAGTCCCTTCCTTTTCAAGTACTAAATAGTAACATATCTGAACATGGACATATATGATTATGACTATTAATCATTCAATACTGAGTATATATAATACAGATGTAAATATTAGATCTTTCATAGATAGATATATACATTATATATAGATGATTCTGATTTCATCCTTATTAACATATAATGTATATAATAGACTATATAAAGACTCTTTATTCCTTATATATATATATATGATTTTGATAATTATTATTAACCAATGCCTCTCTATATATATATCCCATGTGTTCTGGCTGTCAGACTTGTTGCCAGACACTGAATACAGATTTATTAATCTGCCAACATACTTGTAGTTTCCTCTATATAATGTCTATTTTATATATCATAATCCTTATACTTTTATTCCTTTCCTATTCGATGCCTGGGAAAGGTCAGAATGATGATTACTTATATCTGAAGAGAAACGGTGAGTTTCAATTAAGAGATGTGTCTCGTCTAATATCAATGCCTCCCTTTACCGATCGTTACTTCCTAATTGTTATTGCTGATTATTTTATGGTCTTTATTAAATAACCTTCAGACATTCCCATGTCCTTCCACACTTGCTAAATCGATTATTATATTATAGGCAACGTAATTGCTGCCTTCGTAATTTCCAAAATAATCAATATTCCACATTAATCAATATTCCAAAATATGGTTAGTACGCAGGAGAAATGATATTAATATTAGTGTTACATAAATTACTTTAAAGTCAAATAATATAAGGAATTAAATATATATATTTTATATTTTGAGCCATGTATGTATTATAATATATTTATATTGTATTATTGTATTCATAATATATTATATTATTATATTTATTCATTCGTTAGTTTATTATTATTATTTTTAAATCCTATTCTAGAAATGAGGACATCACGGGTCCCCCGTCCCCAGTGGGTGTTGCAACACTAGAGAATTACCTTAATAAGTAGATATGTAAAGCTAATGTTTCCCACCTTTCCAGTAGTTTTAACTATTCCTAATCTCCTAGTTCCTAATTCTTGCCAAAAACTGTGTGTATCCTTACAGTTTCTAGAAAAATTAATGACAAAGACTTAACTCGAGAAGTTCAAAATGTTGTGAAATCAAGATCATCCTATAGAGAATATATATGAGTGTTGTACTGAAAATAGATTACCGTTGTGATTGATCTTTTCACCAGCCATCGATATGCATTTATATCCTTTGAATAGTCATGTCTATGAAGAGCCATAACCATACGTTGCTTATGCTACGTAGGGTCATGACCCTTCATAACCGATTGTTAATATTAACTGCATTGTAACATATACAATTATCAACTGATATATATATATATATATATATATATATATATATATATTGCCATATCCGATTGTAGCTATATCTTAACACTCCCTCTTAGCAAGAGAGGATTTGACTAGGTGTCATCACAATCCCTGACTTATTCGGAACTGGATTTTAGTGATAACTAAAACATAACTTCATATCAAGATATCCGACACAGCTCGGGACATTAATATAATGTACTCATCCTGATAGAAGAGTTATCGCAATCCCCGACCAATTCGGAACTAGATTTAGCGATAATAATCAAGATATCCGACACATTTCGGGACAACAACTTAATGTAGTCTAATCTTGATTTACATGTTATAATCCCCAACCAATTTGGAACTGAATTTAACAACTCCAAAAATTTAGTGTCAGGACTAGTGACTACAATACATAGTCATACCTGACACTAGGTTAAGCTATTGTCTAAGTCGTCACCTAGCAATAGTAACCCAACACATATGAAAGATCGT
>MU223137.1:1179546-1198580 GCA_018584345.1 Thuja plicata | reverse complement strand
AATGGGGTAGATATCTAGTTAATTAGTTTTCTTTGTATATATTTATCTTCAAATTGTTCTTGCTAATATCTCTTCTGCAGGTTTACCTTTAATAAAAATGAACCCGGAATACTGGGGACATTACATAATATTTGCTCAAACCCTAAGGCATGATCATGTGCTTTTGCTTTTTCAAGCCGTCAATATGTTCACCATGGCATTTAGCTTGAAGGATTGGCAATGTTAAGTTTTTTTTTGTATCAGGTCATTAAGATTGGCAGAGTGTTCATCAAGTCATGATTTTTTAACAATATTACATTCGGTTAAGATAAAATTTGCCTAGTTTAGAGGATTCTATCAAGTTTGCATGTAAAGTCATTTTAGATTTTCAAAAATCACTAAAATGACACATTTCTTTCTTTTCAGTACAACTGCAAATGGTAGTTGTCATCATTGGCAGTGGCTATTTTAGGGAGATAGAGGTGAACTTATTATTAGGCCTTAAGTTTAAAATTGTTTTAGAATTAGATTGCTATAGTGTAGTTTTATTTCCTATTATTAGTAGTTAGGATAGGATTGCTTTAAAGTGATACTTTATGGGAATATTTTGTTATTATTCTATATGTAAAAGCTACCTTTGAGGCCTTTGGCAAACTCTAAAACTTGTGGTTTAAACAATTTTGCCACGGGATATGGTTGTAAGAGATGAGTTATATGCTCTTAAAGTTGTTTGATTTCAGCCTTCATTATTGTTGGATCTTAATGTTTGTCATTTCTCTCTTTGACGTTTTCTATGACAGTTTCTAGCATGTTGAAATTTTCTTAGTGAATACTTGCCAAATTCCATCCTTACAACCTAAAAATCAGCCACTTGCATATCTTGAGCACTTTTGTTTGAAAAATATTTCTCAGCAATGGTATGTCTATTTTTATCAGTCATATTGGTCTTTTTGCTTGCTTCTTTTATCATCTTAAAATAAACCAGATGTTGGAGTCAAATTAAAGAGTTTTTTGTCATTATTCTTCACTTCGTGACTATTGATGTGCAAATCCACTTGGAAGTGCTTGTATTTGGTCCTGCAATCATTGCCTCCATAGTTGTTACCGCTTCATCAAGTAGTACTGGTTAAATATTTGATGTAGGGAGACGGGGCATATTAGATATGGAAAGAAATTTTGGCTGAATCAGTTTTGAAAACGAAGGAACCAAAACCTCTTCATGGAAATCTGGAAGAATATTTTCCAGTTGCATTGAAACTAAAGATGAAGGATTTTAACTTTTGTATGAGAGTCTAGGAGTGAACTAGTTTGAACAAGTGAAGAAAACATTTTGTCATTAACCACTGCTACTTTAATTTTCTTGAGCTTTGCAACTGTTGACAAATCCTTTATTACACCCTTGTTGAATTTGATCTTCCTTTTTCGAAAATTTCTAGTTTTTGATTAGCAATAATGAATCTTTTTCCATTTGTGATTGCTACTACCTTTTCTGCTAGTTTCCTTTCCAAGAATCCGTTTGATCTATCTTGACAATCTTGTTCATCCATTCTTTTTAAATACTATCCATGATGGTCCAATTGACCAGTGCCAAAGTCTAAATATCTCCTTTTGATTGAACAAAATGAGGAGATGAGATTTGTTCATTTTGAATCTCTTAGATCTTGAGGTACCTGTTCTTGTGTGTAAATCATTAGCCAATCTAAGGCTATCAGTTTTTCCTTCTATCGGCTTCATACTCATCAGCACAGGTAACCCATAAATCTTCAATATCAGGTTCATGTGTATAATTGTCTCCTAGCCTCTCAGTCATCATATCTTTAGAGTCAGAACTTCTGCTTTTATAATGAAATTAGAATTTTGAGTATTCATAGTTTTTGCATCAACTATATTAAGGCACTTATTTGGCCCTTATTTGTGCAGAAAATTCATCTCCCAACTTATGCCTTTTCCTGCAATGTCTATGAGCCATTTGATGATTGCCCACAATACTTCATAAAGATTCAAAACAACTTGGTCACTTGTATATCGAGGCAACTTGGATGGATAAGAGTTGAAACCACATACTCTAATATAGTTGAAGGTAGGAAATTGAATAAATCAATCAGGTCACTTATGAATAACATTTTTGGCATTATTGGAAATATGGACATGATTTTCATTCTCCAAACCTTTGATAGTCAACATCAGAAAAGCATAGTTTACTTTTTGTTAATTTTATAATTGAATTTCAACTGCAGATATATTTTGAGAAAGCGGTCACTTAATTGAACTTTGTCAAATGCATTGAATGTTGGAGACTGAATCAATGCATATACTAAATATGACAACATTTGAAAATAACTGGTCTTGAAATTTTTTATCGAGTATTGATGCAATGATTGATTATAGAGCCCCAATCATTTGACTTTTTCTCTTCGTAGATTAGTTTGATCAAATAAACTCCCATCTTTTGAAAGTCATGTTTCAACTTGTATTGTAACCCTGTTCAACATTATGACAATTGAACCAAGTTTTTCTTTAAAATCATGTTGATGAAGGTATTCTGGATTTGACTATCCATTTTTTGGCAATCTCATTTGAGAATCTTGCTAATTATTTTCACATATTTCTTCACATTTCTGAAAGTTGATGAACTGGGTTTCTTGAAAAGGTTGCAACTCAAACGTCAAATTAAGACCATTTGCATCAAAACTGCATATCACCTGATTATCCAAAGACATGATGAGCCTTGTACTAGGCAAATAATGTTGAGTACATGCTATTACCAACTCAAGGAATTGAAAAGTGATTGTGATTGAAAATGAAGCTGCTTGGATCCATCAATTGCTAGCCAATTTTTTGGCCAAGTTACTTCTATCTTTTATTTTTTCTCTGATCTTTAAAGCAATAAAATTGTTGTGACCTTGAATAGTATTTGTGAATTCATGTGATGAATTCGATGAACTTGTCTTGGGCTCTAGCACACCATTGTGCAACGCCATCACTAAAAAAAGATTTTTTATAGCCTGAACCTTTGAAAAACTCCAAAGTGAGAACACTTTGCTGGAAATAAGAATCAGAATCTTGAAATTGGAGTAATCAGCATGGAGTACACACCAAATTATGTCAAATAGAAAATGTCAAACTCTGAAAATTTTCAATCCCAGCTGTTACCACTAAAAAAATCTTCCCTACAATGCTTGGAATCAATCTCAGAGACCTTCAGAAAATCAAAAGATACTGTATTTACTCATGAACAGCAAAAATTAGCTTACTTAGGAATAATAGATGCAACTTCTTTATAGACTTTTACTTTGATTTAAAAAAATTAAATTTTAGTTTGGATTTGTTTGAAAACAGTAATTACTAGTTAATAAAAGAGTTATCATTAATTAATATTTTATTATAAAAAAGAGGAATAGGTATACTTTGGCAGCTCACTGTTTTTTTAAAATACACCTCAGACATAAAAATGTGTGCCCAAGGAAAAATCAGTGCGCTTTATGGAAGCATGCTGTTGCCTTTTTTTAGTTCAACATTTTTAACATTTTAATTTTTAACTTTTGAATGAATAATATAAAAAGTTATTAATTTAAAATTTACTTTTTAACATATTAATAACTTTGAAAATAATAATAATATTTTAATTTAAAAAAAAAACAAAACTATAATGTTAATAAATAGTTATAATTTAATATGTAATAATAATACATCTTATTAAAATTATTAATTAATAACCAATAATAATCAATTAATTACTTCATTAATTTATGATCAATTTATTTATCTTGGCTGTCTGTGGAGGTAGGAATACCAAAGTTGGGGTTTGACTTAGGCAAGCCCCTAAACAACCACCCCCAAGCTCTCTCTATTCTTGTGTGTGCAAATTTTGTGGAAGCCCTTCCTTGAGCCACTTACAGATTTAAAATATTCGTTGAAATTTCTTGGTCTTTAGGAACTCCCATTTTTCTGTCTGTATGGGATGACAGTGCACCGTGCTATAGTTCACATGCAGTGCTCATGTCCATCGCAATGGGCTCGTCCTGGTTACAGAAGACTCATCTCTTTGCCTGGAATTGTTTCTCAAAGGACACCTCTCCTCTTGCAAAAAGTCAGTACCTCCCTTACACTTTGGTGAACCCGATGTTCAACATTGCTTTTAAAAATCTTGAAAAATAAAACAACATTTCTAAAACAACAAATTGTTCACATCTTTCTCTTTTTCTATAGGAGTTAGTTGGACTGTGTGTTGTGTTTCTATTATGAGCTTCATGACCCAATATAATTCTTCTAGGAATATAATCAGAAGGGGCTTGAGAAATTTAAACATGTCTGAATCTAAACTTTCTCATAGTCCTCAGCTGGGACTTACTTTCACATCATTAGATCTGTTTTCTTCAGGTTTTACCCCTCCAAATTTTCTACCAATTTCAGGTGTGTATACCACCTGAATACCCTCCTCCCATTATTTTAAATCTATTCTTAGGTACCCTTTGAGAAAATTCCGAGTCTAGAGGAGAACGTTAATGATTTTCAGGACTTTCTATCAAAATATACTTTCACTCAAGAGGCCCTTGGTGGAAATATAAGACACTCTTATCTCAAATCACAAAGGCCTTGAACTCTTAAGCATATAGTTGAAAGTCATGTTATCGAGTGATTCATAGTTGGATGTTATTGACACACAACTCACCTTGCTGATGCTGGCGGCTTTTCTTCATATCATGACTGCGACACCAATGATTACAACTGTGATCATTGGTGGTCCTATTAGATTCTCAACTTCCATCCCTGCTGGTCCTCTTGGTACCTCTCAACCTATGCATGGATATCAAACTTTTGTTGCTGTTGCTATGCTTCCACCACTGTCAACCATTCCTGCTACCACAGTTCAAACCTCTATCTGCAAGCTTCTGATTTGCTTAATCCCGTTCTTAATATCCTATTGTAAAACATGGGCCAGATATAATTGTAGTTAGAAAATATTACAAATACCTTCTAAAATTTTTATGCAACCTTACTGCAGTTATAGCCCCTTAGCCTTAAACATTCTAATATGCCTTTACCCCAGGGTTCAAGGTGCCAATATTTGACAAGTATAATGGGAAAGAAGACCTGCAGACACATGTATCCACCTTTACTGCTTTATGTAGTGATTTCTATTGAGGATTCCTTTATAGAAAAGCTCTTCCCATGGTCTCTTAAGGATACCACATTGGATTAGTTTTTCTCACTGCCTGATAATACTATCCTTTCTTTTGATCAACTGATTAATGAGTTCCTCCAACTTTTCCAAGCAAAAACTGGACCTTAGGTCCCCTTCATTGACCTGGTTCATTGTAAGTAGGGGAATGATGACTTTGAAAAATAAGGTACAAACCTTGGCAAGAAAATGACTTTGCTGAAAAAGGTATACACTTGTATTGCTAGTTGGTAGAGATAGACTATGAATAGCATCAACTGTCTCTTAGAAATTATGTGGCCTCATTACTTTCCTTCAGTTATTGCAAAAACATATTTGTTTGGATTCAAAGAAATACCTGGAAACATGCATTTCTCAAATACATTTGCCAAGTGTCGGAAATGATCATTATGTTTTTTTTCAGAAGATTATAAGATCACCCAAGTATAATACAATTTTCTGGTCTTTGAAGTCACTAAATACCGAATTCATTGCTCGTCGAAGAGTAGCACCTATATTGATGGAATCAAACAACATCCATTCATTAACCAAGGTACCCCATGGAGTAGTGATTGTTTTGATTTCTGATTCTAACTGCATTTTGAATGTATTTTGAACATCCATCTAGTAATAACATCTTTGAGCTTGGCATTGTTTGAAGATTATGGTCATTGACTGGCAAAGGATAACTATCCTTCAAGGAAGCTTGATTTAGATTTCCTCTCCGTTCTTCTTTTGAATAGGAAAAATATTTGATACTCACGTCGAATGATTTATTGGAAATATAATTGTTGCTGCTAACATCTTTTGGATCTCCATGTAGACGGTGCCTTGTATTTTCAGATTATAGTCTGTATTTCTTGATTAGTGCGATGAACTTTTTTCTCTTCAAGAGAACAATGTTTACCCAAATTGACAACTTGGGGCTCCTCGGTTGTACTGATACTGACTTGATCATATTCAACCTCTGACCCACCTCTTCTTAAATTGATTCATGGTAAGGAGAAGAAGCTCCTTCAAAAGATAAGCTGCTGGAATGATTATTAATTTCTAGGAAATCAACAATCTGAAAGTCATTGTTGAAAGCCTAGCAATTCTATGAATTGTCTGGTAGTACTGGTCGATAGATCAACTCAATTGTGAATGTGTTCTGATGAAAATTTGAATGTGACATAAATAACGAAACTGAAACAGCAAGAGCAGCAGATCAATTGTTCTCTATACGTGGAATATGTTCAATAGAAAAGGCGTGGAACCACTCTATTGCATCCAATATTTGGCTTCTATAATGTCATATGAAATTCTTCTTGAGTTGGAATCACTGAATTGAGACTTAGACTCAGCACAAACGTGGCAAAGACGACCCAACTCAGGACTCGGGGCTCGGGCAAAAAACTCGGCAAGACTCGCCAAAGTGAAAAACCCAAGAAATTTAGAGATTTTTAAGGATTTAAAACTTGTTTTATGGACTCTTTATTAAATAAACCTTAAAGACACAATAACATCATCAAATAGAAGCTAATTTGATCACATACACAAGCATACATCAATTACTTAAGTATAAACACAAATGTAGTCGAAGGAAATAGAAAACTTAGATATATAAATATTGTCAATGTATACAAAACTCATGGAATATAAAATCAACGATATCAAATGTTCCAAACATGTATCAAAACAAAAACTATAAGTCTATGGCTCGGAGGAGCCTGCATCCTTCCTTCGAAGGTGTCTAAGGTAGGTCTTGGATGATTCAACAACCATAGTCTCTTCGTGTGACCCTGTGTAACACTCACCAACAACAATTGTGCTTGTGCCTTCTCATGCTCTATCCTCCTCTGCCATGGCTATAGACTCAACTTCTCTATCTACCTAGTTAATCCAATCAAGGTCCTCGTCACTAAAGACAGGATCCTTAGCCTCAGTGATCCACTTAGATTGTAGATTGACCTCCTCTAGCATGATCAAGATGGAGTCATGGTCCAAAACCCGTCTTTGTCTAAGATGGAGGTTGTAATGAACAAGGACTAGATCATTCGACCTCTCCACAGACAGTCTATTGTGCCTCTTGGAGTGTATGTGCTCAAACATACTCCAATTGCACTCACAATAGGAAGCATTGCATGGTTGGTTCAAAATGCGAATGGCTATCCTCTGAAGATTTGGTGTTTTCCTCCCATTTTGCCAATACAATGAAATGAACTCACTTTTAGGGTTGTACAGGCAATATAGATTAAAAAACAACTTAAAACAATCACTTTTATGTTTTTTAAGTAATTTATGCTACTATGCACCGGCCGAGTCTAAGCATTAGGACTCTCCGGGTCCGGGTCGAGTCCGCGAGTCTCGATTTCCAACAAGTCTTGTCCAGGACTTGAACGAACCTGAGTCTGGGCCCTTGGGACTCTACTAGGGTCACCCGACTTGGAATTTGCAGAGTCTTGGCAAGTTCGTGATCTCTAGTTGGAATTGTTCCTTGATTTGTTTGATAATCAATTCTCATATCATGAACATTTCTAAGACCTAACAAAAGTGCCAATATTTTGCAGTATTGCTGGTACCATAGTTCACAGACTCAGACTCAGAGAGTACTCGGCAAGCCCAAAATTTTCAACTCGACAAAAACTCAACAACTTAGAATTTACTAAAAACTAAAATCTTTTAAAGAAGCAGATTTTTTTTTGTAAAATTCAATTAAAAAATGTATTAAATTAAAAATTGACATCTCAAAAGAGGAAATGCAAGGTTTTATAGCTAAAACATGTGAAAAATGCATTTTAACCAGTATTTTATTTGTGTCAACATTTTTATCCCATTTTTTCGTCTATAAAATTGTGAGAATTAAATTTGTTAAAACTCGCCCAACAAAAAAATAGAGACTACTCAGCAACTTAGAGAGTACTCACAAAGTTTGCAAACTATGGCTGGTACAATCAAATTATGTTAGAGTGGTGAACCTCTTAGAATCATCAATCTTCTATAAACCTTCACGAAGAGGCAAATATTTCACCAAAAGATGAAAATAGTATTGAGATGCTTTACAATGTACAAAACCTTGCTTATAAAGGCAAGGATTAATTTGGTAGATGGGAGTAACCGTACAACTACTTTGAACTAATATATGCACCTAATTACTTAATTATGCCTTCATGGAGGCAAATATTTCGCCAGAAGATGAAAATAGTATTGAGATGCTTTACAATGTACACAACCTTGCTTATAAAGGCAAGGAATAATCTGGTAGATGGGAGTAACCGTACAACTACTTGTAACTAATTAATTAATTATGCCTAAGTAAAACTTAAGCTATGAGTAAATATTAATTTACTCCAACACCGCCCTTAAGTGCAACTTAGGGGGAAGATTATTATGCAAAATGAGCGAGATGCAAGATGGGTCCTAGCTACAAAACCATTTTAGGTACTTGTTGATGTGAGTTTTGTTACACTACAACATGTAGAATCAAACATTAAGGTTTCCAAGATGAAATACCAAATACTCAATCCTCTCTTGATATAAGTTCATTTCCCATGCTAAGCTTGCAACGTAAGATCATGAAATGACTTAAAGGTTCCTTCTATTGTGGACACTCGCTCAGTGAAATAATGTGATTTACTAGTAATCACTTAGGGGGACTTATGCTATTCATTCAATTGATATCAACTTACTTGCACTTCTAAAGACTTGGCTTCACAATGTGCAATGAAATTATAGTTTTGTTTTTCCAACTGTTCAACTTCAACTTAAACTTAAGCTTAACTTCTACTCCTACTTCTAACTAGGAATGCAAGGAATTACAGATGACTTGGACTCTACCAAGTGAAATCTTATCAGCGACCTCAACTTCACCTAGTGCAAGCTTCTAAGGATCTCAAATGGTTTTCATATCAACACCTTCTCCTTAATCCAACGTGGAAGTATAAACTAAGGATCAAATGCCAATTGAACTTAACTGCAATGACTAGCTTACCACACAAGGCTTCCTCACAATCAGCAAGGAGGCTAGTCGCCTAGTATATTTAAGTCAAACAAGCAAACATCTGCAATTGCTTTCATCCATCTAAGCTACTTCTAACAACATGAAATGAAATCTACTCCAAATAAAAGATTTAAGAAACCATGCAACACTTCAAAGCAATATTAAGTAATTCACCATGATGAACCAACAATGAATTATCCATTACTTCAATAGCTTCATAACAACAATTTGATCAAGTCTCTCCCTTGGCTAACCTTCTCTAATCTAACTTGTCTCCTACTCTAATCTAATGCTCCTTAGCTAACCTCTTTCTAACTGTTTACAAATGAGAAGGCCTTGGGCTTTTATAGATGTCCAATTACAACGAAGGGCCAAGATTCATTTGAAATTAAGGGCCAAGATTCATCCCTAGAAACCCTAATTAGGGTTGCCAAATTTTCAACCAATTACATGAGGGCACCAAATCATGAGCCAATAAGAAAATTACAATGATTTCTCAACCAATGAGAAAATAAAACGCTTGGGCATGTTGTGATTGCTTGTGCTTGAAATTTGAATTTTTTGATTGCCATGATTCGAACTTGATTGAAGTTGTATCTCTCTTGAACTTGATCTTCATCTTGCCTTGAACTTGCCTTCTGATAACTTGGTGTGAACTTCCTTCCCACTTGAGATCTTTGAACTTGAGCTTGAAGCACTCACTTGTTGGCGTGATGATGGAGGATATGTATACCAACAACGCTCTGATGTTCTTAGTTGTTCCAAGGATGAAATTCAATTCTGCCCTTTCTCCTTCATATCCACTTTTTGCTTTGGTTCCCCTTCCTCTCTTTCGTGAAGTCCTCAAGCTTGAACTTGGCACCATCTCCCTGTCAACCTGCAAGAGCCAAGAAAGCATATCATAGTCCACATGATTTGATAAAACATTGCCATTAAAACCTGAAATCATTAACCAAGTTAATTGAGTTGAATTAAGATTGTGGTTGTATTGCATTTCAATCCAACTAACTTGCAGACTTTATCCTTTGATTATCAGTTCATTCCTCTTAGAATCATTCTAACTTAGATTGTCAATTGATCTAGCCTTTGATTACCAAGTTGAATTTGCCATGAATCGTTCATTGATTAACCATTGAATTGCATTTGATTGTCAAATTGATGTTCATTTAGCCCTTCCAACTAGTTAGCTTAGGATTTGCATTTGATTGTTAACTTAGTTGAAATTAGTGTGTTACTTCGTTTGATCAATCAATTAGGAAATGAAAACAACACTAAGATAGGAAAGCAATATGAAACCAAGGGAAGTTCACCACCTTGTTGGCGAACTTCGATCAATGGAGGACCCTCCTCAACAAAATCAAATCCAAATCCCAAAATCAGAACCTTACAAGGTGTCAACAATTCACACCCCTTTACCTTGGAAGCTTGAGATTTGAAAATCAAAACAAACAACTTGCTCGTCTTTGGTCTAAATCAGTCAACTTAGAGGATATGGAAGTGATGTCAAATTGTGAGGCTCCCACCAAATCTTGCTTCAAAGTCCTTCCAGAATTCTGTCCTTAATACAATTCATCAATCAAATGCATTCCAAAACTGAATTCACCCACAATGCTGTCTAGAACAGTCATCAACAACATCAGACCTGCCTCCTTTAACAAATCAAATTCGCATGGCCTTCAATGGAAAAACACGGAACACAGGCTTGAGGAAGGAATTCGCACTCCAAAATCTCAGACCTGCTGATGAAAGAATGAAGAAAAAGAAGACCCAGCTCGCTGATTGCATAAAGTCTAGGGCATGGAATGGATCTTCACCAAGATCGCCACCCTACAAACATCAAAATTGCCCTCCAACAAGAAGAAGATCAGGCCTGCAATAAAAAAAATCGTGGAGCTTGCCCATCTGGAGAGAAGAAATTCACACTCTAACAATCAGATCTGAAAATCAAATGCCTGAAACAAGATGCCCTAGGCTGTGGCTTGCTTGGGGAAGAGACTGGAAATGGTGTCAAGAAAGCTACAAGATTGATTTGCCAATAGAAGATGTTCAGATCTGAATGTGAATCCATGGAATTTGATGCCCTAGGTGCCACAAAATGATGCCAAAAGAAGTCGCTCAAGACTGGAAATGGAATTTCAGACCCTAGGCATGGATAGTTGATGAGCTTGAATGTTGAAAAGGCCTCCAAAAAGTCTGCCCTAGCTGCAAATTCGACCTGCAATAATTTAATCAGAGAAATTCGCTCCAAGTAAATGATGAAATGACTTCCAAAATGCTACTTAAATACCCAACTCTTGAATGCCCAAAAAGGGACGACTTGCTTGGGGGGGTTTAAACAATTAAAATTAAATCACCACCCTTAGAAATAGGGCCGACTTGGGGGATTTAAATTAAATAAATCCGAAATTGATATAGGGCTGGAAATTAAAATTGAAATTATAAGCATGTAGGCCCTCAATTAAATAAAAATTGCCAAGGCATGGGGGTTTAAAATTGTCTCGATTTTATCACCATGTAGGCTCCTAATTTGTATAGAATTTATCACATAATGGGGCCAAAAATATGAAATTTAAATTTGCCACACAAGGCCTCATAATCAATTTCGAATTTCAACACAAGAGGCTTAAAATCAAATCGAAATTATAAGCAAGCAAGAGGGCCCCATAGTTAAATCAAAATTAATGCTTCTTTCCTTTCATAGAAATTACAAATCACAAGCCCCAAAGATTATGTTGAACTTAACATGGACCACTTGGTAAGGAAATCAAAATCAATGGGGAATTGTTTGCCCAACAAGGTGGCCGAAATGCCATCTTGGCATAGAGATTGTATCGAAATTTGCTAAGGTTGCCTTGGTGAAATTCGAAATTGCTTAGTCCAAATTTGCTAGAGGTCCCACTCCAAAATTGAAACTTGTCTTTATCGCCTTAGTAAAATTTGTAAGAGGTAGCTTGTTGAAAAAAAAAGGGCCTGTAGGAACCACCTTGCCAGAAATGAATTTGGGCAAGGGAGTTGATACCAAAATTTGACACAACCACCCTTCCCAAATTTAAAAGATGTAAGAATTAGCATGCCAGGAATGAATTTGGGCGAAGGGGTTGATACAAAAATTGACACAACTACCCTTCCCAAATTAATTTCTCTAATCTTTAAGTCCAAATTTTTCTCTTTTTAATTCAAAAATTTGCCTTGCAAAATTAAATCATCCAAAATGCCTTAGGCAAAATTTATTTCACCAAACATAATTCGTCAACTCCATGCCAAAATAAAAAATTTGCTACTAGCACCTTGCCAAGATTGAAAGCTTGTAAGAATCATCTCGCCATAAATTAGAATTTTGTAAGAGGTAGCTTGCCAGAAAGTAAATCTTATAAGAGGTGGCCTGCCAGAAATGAATTTGCACCAAACTCTTTGTCCAACTTTCCAATACAACTTCAAATTTCAATTTCTATTTCCAAATTTCCCTTGTAAGATCCAAAATAATTAAATTGCCTTAGCCAAAATCGATTTTTCCAAAATTTTCACCACTCAAGCCATGCCAAAATTCAACACAATCACCACTTCCAAATCGAAATCTTGCAATAAGAGGCCTGCCAGAAATTAAAGGTGAGGTTGTCATGCTGACGAAAAAGTGTAAAGGTGAGCTCATTGAAAATATAAACTTGTAAGGACTAGCTCGCCGGAAATTAAAATTTGTATGAACCACCACGCCAGAAATTCCAGACTTAGACAAATTTCCAAAATTAATTCCAAATTTCCATCCAAGATCGATTTTCTGACATTTAAAGCTCAAATTTACCAAATATTTGCAAGTTAAAATTTCAACTCTCGAAATCATGTCATAGCTATCATGTCGAAAAAACGACATGACCACCATGCCAAGAATTACAACTTGTATGAATTGCCATGCCAGAAATTAGAAATTTGCATGGGTGGGCTTGTCGAAAATTAAAACTTGCAAGAGCCTGCTAGCCGAAATTTCCAAAGCTGGGAGATCAAAATTCTCCGCGTAGAAAATCCAATCTTCACATTTAAGCTCAAAATTTCCAGGATTTAGCCATCATCACAAATCCAAACCAATAATCCAAATCCTTAATTTGGATCTGCAAAATCGCCATCTTTAGAAAATTACTAGACTTAGCCAAAATTTTGATCTTGCAAATCGCTATTGTTTACATTCAAAATCTCCATCCCTTATGTCCAAAAATCTGAAAATCGCCAATTATCTCCAATTTTGAAAAAAACAAAATTGAAGTTGATCTATCATCATTCAAAATCCAGATCGACGTCAAAATACCAACCTCAAGCCAAGGAAGAGGCCACTAAGGGTGGAAGACAACAAAATTTTCCAATCTCGTCAAAATGATCTAAATCCACCCATGGTGTTGAAAAACACCGATTGAAGGCAAGAAAAACCTCAAATCCTCAAGCTTCAAATCTCTCACTTAGAGGCTTCGAAAAGAGCACTAATGCTTGTTGGCCCACTATTGGTCCTCCTATTTAAACTTTTTTTAAATCAGATTGTCTCCACAAACATGTTTCACTTTGACAAACATCTTTCCTCCAAATCTGTGTGCTAATATTGATAAGTGGAAGCATAAATCTTTGAACCCCTTTGAACTTGGTTCATTTTGGTTCAAACTGGTTCATAGTGGTTCGAGGGGGTTCAAACCGATTCAAACCGGTTCATAGAGGTTCAAATCAGCTCAATATGGTTCGAGATTTCAAGCAAGTTCAATAATCTCAACCAGCTTGCAGAGTTTGATGGATTCAAAGGTGCAATTTTAACAGGAAATCCAAAGGGCAAATCTTTCAAGGCATGAGAAGTATAGTTTCACGATTCAAGTTTGCATATCTAAAGGTATAGGTTCAAAGTAAAGATTCAGATTCTATCAAGGTCAGTATGGTTCGATAGAGTATAGAAAGCGGTTCGAGATGGTCCATCTTGGTTCTTGCATAAAACCCTTCAATTTGAGAAAAACCTCTAGCAACAAGTGTAGCTTTAAACTTACTAATTTCATTATTGGCATTGAATTTTGTTTTGTCTAACCATTTGCATGAAACCAAATTCTTACCATGAGGTAAACTTACTAAATCCCAAGTGTTATTAGAGATCCAAGTATCATATTCTTCATTCATAGCTTTTTGCCAATGAGGTTGTATTTTAGGCTTTAGTTTCTTCAAATGTTTGAGGATCATTAGTATGCATAATAGAAGACATCAAAGCATAATTGTAATAATTAATTCTCCTAGGTTTAAGTCCACCCATTCTAGTAATGTAATCATCACTTTCATAAAGTAAATTTTTTAACCAAATAGGATTTCTCTTAGAAGTAATGGACTCATCACTAGATGAAGAATCATTAGGAGTAGAGTTAGTATTATCATTATCACTATCACTAGAAGGAATAGAAATAGATTCATTAGGATTAGGGTTTAGAGAAGGAGGTTGGTCCTCCACAACCACAACTTTACTTCCACTAAATTCAAAATCTTGCACTTTAGAGCAATCATGAACTCCATTTTCTGCAATACACACATCTCTTGCAACTTGAACTTTGTTAGTAGAAGGATTATAAACTCTATATCCTTTAGTGTGTTCATCATAGCCAACAAATATATAAGGTGAAGATTTAGCATCTAATTTGTGCCTCTTTTGTTTAGGTGTGTGAACATGTTGAGATGCACCACTCTCAATAATCCACTCTAAAGGGCTAGAACCATTATAACTAACAGTAAAAGCATGATGAGATAGATTACCATTATTCTTCTTATGAGACTTTTGATTAGTTCAATTATTTTGATTCATAGGTTGCTTATCACTTTGCTTTTTAAAGCAATTGTTAGTCATATGACCATCTTTCCCACAATAAGTGCAATGGGGTTTTCTATTAGGACTATTCTTTTGATTATGATGATTATTATTATGATTATTGTTATGATTATTATAATTGTTATGATAAGGCCTAGAATTGAATTTATTAGTGGAATGACTATGATGATTATAACTATTATTATTATTATTATTATTTGATCTAAAATGGTTTTGATTTTGAATTTTAGACATAAAAGCATGTTCATTAGATTTAAGAGTATCAAATTGAATCAACTTCGCTTCCTCTTGACGCAATAAAGTTTGAAACACAATATAAGTTAATTTGTTAAGTTTTGATCAGATTTATATATTAAAGGAATTTTTAATTTAAATCACTGTTCTGCAGATGTAGATGTTTAAATATTTTTTTTAAAATGAGAATGAAAGAAAAAGATCAAGAGCAAGGAAAGTAAATAGTAATCCAAGAGAGGTATTGATGAGTAAATAGTTACCATGAGAAATGCAAAACTAGGAGCATACACCAAAAGAGCCAACAAGGAGACAAGAAGTTTTGAAAGGGGAAAAGCAAAGAAAAACCCCTCGTGATATTAAGAATGAGGCAAAGCCTGAGAGAGAGAGAGAGAGAGAGAGAGAGAGAGTAGCGCATTTACAATAACTTCAAGAGTAGAAATGAGAAAGAGAGCATGTTACTAAGTAACTCACCAATCTATGAATGCCAACAGCCATAATAGTTGTGTGCAAAGTGCCAATATTCTGTTAAGGAGGATGAGCTAATTTCCTTAATAAAGGAATTACAAGAAATGACATGTCCTCTCACTTGGACTAGAGGACAAAATACATGTAGGGATTCCATAGAATCTCCTAATTAAATAAATGTAGGATACCTTGGTTTATCTTCAAATAAATAAATAAATACAACCAAGGAAAGATTAACTATTCTAATAGAGAATAATTTTGAAGATTGTATGGCTTGACTTGTATGACTTGACCAGATTATCTAGTACAAAAATTTCAATTACAAGTTTAGTCGAGCATCATCTAATATTAAGGTTGAATGACTCGGGTTGGGTATCAAACTTTAAAAACTCTGGAATATAAATCGAGAAAATAGAGAAAATTGTATATAACTTCTCCATTCAATCCTAAAATCATATGATCCTCCATTAGATCCTTGACGAGGTTAAAGAAAAAGATTTAAACAAATTGTTCTTTACAAACTGAAACAATCCAACTTCTCTAATCTTATGTTCCATGGAAGTATTTTGCCTAGTTACATTAAATCCTACAGCAAAATATTTTTATCTTAATCTGACATATTTATTGGAATATGCAATTATGAATTTTCTTGAAAAAATATTGATACCACTTTCTACAAAAACCTTGAAATATATTTTAATTATTATTTCATGAAATAGTTTCAGAAAGTAATGTTTTCTTTCAGGATTATGTGTTATTTGAGTTCTAACTTCAAATTTTTCAATTTTGCTGTCTTCATTCATACAACACTTTCAAAACAATTATCATGGCTGCATGGTGTCATGATTTTCTCATTATGCAGGTTTTTAGGCATTGCATTGATGTTTTGTGGCTTTGATCATCCAGACAAATGGAATGGCCTTAACAAACAAGACAATCTTACCAAAAAGTCTTCTGGAATGCAAGAAGCTGAGCTAATCAAAAGGTTCCTTGGTTTTCATGTTGGAAAATTGCTTCCATGAGGAAGGATAAGGATACAGCTTACAAAAGTAACCTGTGAATTTTTAGGCTAGAGAATGACTACTAGCAAACATTACTAACATAAGAAAGGATATCCTTAAACTAAGAAGGGTATTCTAAAATTACTGGTGGAAGGTTATGGGGATTGATAATATGGTCAAGGACAGCACTTGTTGTTACAGGCCATGAATTATTTTGCTTATCTCTTCCAATAATCTGCAGGTACGAAGGGGCTATCTACCTAAAGTTTTTATTCCTCCCAAATTTCCAGAGAAGATCCTTTTTTGTGGCTGGCGTCGTGACATTGATGATATGATTTTGGTAAGAGAGTAGGTTATACTATGCAAAGCACAATAATTACTTTTGATTGCAATATTTTGACAGCATTTCTATGCTCAATATCTTAAAAAGTGGGTTTCCTTTATTATCATCAAATATAGTTTGTCCTCTAATATTTGAGGCTCTATTTTTTCATGATCCCACAAAACCATTCGTCATGTTTCCTTTTTGTTCAACTTACGCTATTTTAAAGCATTTGATTCCTAATAACTAGTAGATAGTTACCATCTTTTTTTGTTGCCATTCAATATTTTTGTCCATTTTCATTGAAATAGCTAGCAATAATTTTGTTTTGCAGGTGCTTGAGGCTCTGTTGGCACCAGGCTCAGAGTTGTGGATGTTTAATGAGGTGCCCGAGGAAGACAGAGAAAAGAAATTATTTGATGGTGGCCTTGATCTATCGGGGCTAGAAAATATTACGCTTGTTCATAGGGAGGGGAATGCTGTTATCCGCCGCCACCTTGAGAGTCTTCCACTAGAAACCTTTGATTCAGTAAGAATTTTTGATAGTTGCATTGAGGAAATGTTTTGCTGTGATTTTCTATTATATTTCTCAAGTCATATAACAAGGCTTCATGATATGCTATATAATACTCTATATACTGTGGAAAAGTTCTGAAAGGCTTAAGTGTTTTGTATTATGGTGTCTTATGCATCAGGGACTAAGGATGTACTTAGGATAACTCCATGTTTTTCTTCTTATGCTGGTCACCCTACTCAGAATGTTAACTCTTTCTGTATTAAGGATGGAAGGTTGTGGTCTTACTAAGCAACTTTAGGAGGGCATCAGTATTATTGCTCCGATGACATCACTTTTGGCCAAATTTCATGTTTTATATATTTTCACATCCTTGGTTTTACATTTGACTTGAACTTCTCAGGTGTATTTATCCAGCAGAGTCAGTGGACTGCAACTCAGCATAAATGTAGTGTCTTAGATCTATCCTTGTGATTTTCTATTCTTTGTACACTAGTTGACAAGCTAATTCCGAACATTGTCATGGTTTGATTCATATGGGCTATTCGATAGGAACAAGCTCTCAAACAGTTTTGCAGAAGTAAACACAGACAAGGAACTATTGTCCTTTTGACAGAGTTCTCAATAATTTGAATTTAATTGTAGATGGAATACACAGTTACTGGAACTATAACATTTTCTTTATGTGTACATGTTGTGGAAGAGTTATACAAGGGTAATATTTGTTGATATTTTGGCCTTTACGGCAAAGATCAACGTTTTGGACAAAATTAGTGGCAACAATAATAATAATATAATGGATATATATTTATTATTATTGGTATATTTAATATGATAAGATCAATTTAATAATAATAATAAATATAAAGGGGTTATATTTATTATTTATTAACGATCGATTTTAATTAAATATGAAATAAATAATGCATATATATGTGGCAATATTAATAATAATAAATAAAGGCTATTTATTATTTATTAATTAAATACTTGGAGGGCCCAAGTCGGCCACCTCGGAGAAGTGGAGTTCAGCATTTTGAATCTATATATATGCATGATCGATCCTTGAGGATAATGGTATCAAAACATAACATGCGATTTTCCTCAAGGATCTATAATCTGCGTTTTCCTTCTTGGAGTGCAAATTAGGTCTGCATTATGGTGCGATTTACCCCAGCATTAGTGAGTGAATTATCCCTGCATAAAGGAGCGAATTCAAGGATTGATAAGAGCGAACTCCAACAGCAAACCCTTGCATTATAAGAAGCGAATTTCAGAGCAGAAATTCGGACATTTAGGGATCAAAGATCATTGGTCTTTGTGATTACAAGCAATCCATACATCTGACCTAGGGCAGATTGCATATGAGAGTTCAGATCGGTAGCAATTGAAAAGAAGCCCTAGGTGGGCAGATTTGGTTTTACATATTGAGTACACATATCGAAGGGTTTGAAGGCACAGATTTGAGGACAATCTCAGAGCCACAATCTGGGTATTTTCTCTCCTTGTTTGTGATTATCATATTATATCCTGTGCTTAGCCTTGA
>MU223137.1:1153796-1175787 GCA_018584345.1 Thuja plicata | reverse complement strand
TATTAATTAAATACTTGGAGGGCCCAAGTCGGCCACCTTGGAGAAGTGGAGTTTAGCATTTTGAATCCATATATATGCATGATCGATCCTTGAGGATAATGGTATCAAAAACATAACATGCGATTTTCCTCAAGGATCTATAATCTGCGTTTTCCTTCTTGGAGTGCAAATTAGGTCTGCATTAGTGTGCGATCCCAGCATTAGTGAGTGAATTATGCCTGCATAAAGGAGCAAATTCAAGGATTGATAAGAGCGAACTCCAACAGCAAACCCTTGCATTATAAGAAGCGAATTTCAGAGCAGAAATTCGGACATTTAGGGATCAAAAATCATTGGTCTTTGTGATTACAAGCAATCCATACATCTGACCTAGGGCAGATTGCATATGAGAGTTCAGATCGGTAGCAATTGAAAAGAAGCCCTAGGCGGGCAGATTTGGTTTACATATTGAGTACACATATCGAAGGGTTTGAAGGCACAGATTTGAGGACAATCTCAGAGCCACAATCTGGGTATTTTCTCTCCTTGTTTGTGATTATCATATTATATCCTGTGCTTAGCCTTGATTGATTTCTATAGATTAAATATTCCTTATAATAATCTGGAAAATATTAACAATATTTGTAGAAATAACTTATTCAAAGAGTTGTAAGGTTTTCTTGGATGGTTTTAGTGTAGAGCACCTGGTCTTCTATCATCAAGCTCCTCCCTGATAACTCTCATTTTCGCACAAGAGTTGTTGATGCCAAGATGGTGTTGAAATTCTAACCCTTATGGTGCTGATCACCTTTCCAATTCAAACTTATACCTTGGTGCTATCGCTCGTCTGTGATAGTTTATTGTTGAATGAGAATCAACTAGCTATAATACTTGGAATTTTCAAATTCTCATGCATTAGAATGCTGTCATTCTCAAACTTTTACAGATCATATGTTCGGATATTGTTGGTGTCTCAATATGATTCTTGAGGGATTATGAATTTGTTATCATTCTTCTCTATCAGCGCCAAATGTTTTCTTATATGAGGAACATTTTGTCATTTCCATTGAATACCATGGAATATTTGGAGATTGATCCTTCCTATTTGCGACAATTTTTCTTTGACCTCAATGTGTAGCTCTAGTCCTCCTTGATGGATTATGTCTCACCGTGACAACTTTGATATTCTGGGATGAAGTGTCTCTCTCTTTGAAAAATAGGTTCCAATTTGTTGACAGGGTGAAACATTTTCAGATTATGTGCACTTACTGTAGAGTAGATCATTGTGTAGCTTTACAGATGAAGCTTAAAAGGTTTCCAGAAACTGATATGGCCTTGAATGTCAATGGATCATATGTGATCAGCATGAAGTTTTGATGTTCAGCCTTAAATGGCTCTTTACTCTGGTACAACTATGTCATGTTACTTTTCTAAAACTTATGCTACTTGATGTTGAAGTTGGGCATCTGCAACTTTTGGATTCTACTATATCCCAACTCCAACATTAATTACCGCAACAAGAAATTCTTTATACAACCCAATTCCAACTATTTATCAATGATGTAGACAGGTTCTAGGAGGCCCCTGGTAAGCTACAAAACACCTTGACTCTAGTTGCCCTTGGTTGGGAGAGATGAAATTTTTGTCTTAGGTAGGTAAATGCTGGTTTAATTTTAGAAAATAGTGAAACTTTGGAAGCAATGTCTGTTTACAAGCTGAGACGGTTCAATAAAAGAAGCTGAGAGTTGGATAAATGGTGTGCAGCAAGCTAAATGGTAATAAGTCTCCTAATAATGAAGGCGTAGATAGCTTTTGAACAACAACCTACCTTGAGATTTAAAGATAAAGCATGTTGATTTTGCATCATAGTTTTGCCCATGTCTGCCATGTTTCTGCAAATAGCTTTATTTGTGCATGGAATATAACAATATAGTGAAATTTTTTCCTTGGTTGACTTGTGTTATGTTTAATCTATTTTATGCTGCTTTGAGATTCCTTATTTGTGATGTAAAATTATAATTAGTGGCCATGCAGCAATTCGTACTTATTAGGTTGAGGTTAAGGTAACATGATTGCTTAACTAGTACAGATTCCTTCAATTTATCCCTATCACATTAACACCATGGTTGTTGACTACAAGATTGTCATCATCGTGGACTACTTCTGGTGTAGATAATTTTAACACATCATGTTCTGGTTTGGTGTGGGCTAAGGAGATCATGACTCTTCAAGTACATTAGTCACTAACACTTGTATTTGAATAACAAGTTTGGTCATAGGGACAGTTGTAGGGATGGCTTACATTTTCTTATTTGATCAAATGAATAGGATATAATGACTTTGGCTTCTTCAAGTTCCAAATAAATCATCCAATTCATCTACCACATTCTTCAGCTTGATTCGAGTACGAAGAAATTTCCATAGCTTATGTTCTAAATGTAAACCTCTTTTTGAAGAAGGCAACAACACCATTTTCATACAGGATAAATGATAGTGTAATGATCGCCATCATATGTGGAATATCACCAAATTGACTTATTAGATATCACATGATGGTAGGTAATGTTTATCCATGCTCTGTACAACACCCATCATGTGCTCAGATATGGCTATTCAAATCAGAATCTGTAATGGGATAAATATTACAGAATTGAAACTGAGTTTGTTTTGCTTCAGGATTTTACAAGTGTGTTAGCAGGTAAGCTAACTTGCTCAGAGACCAGTCTAATTGCAAAAGATTAAAATTAAGATTGTATTGAATTTGGGAAGGCTTAGAAATATTCTTTTTTGCAGTCAAGCTGTGTCTTGCACCCTATTTAAACATGCCATATCTTTTTCAGTAATTTGGATCCTGGTCATGACTATTTAATATATTTGGATTTAGTTTGTGACAAAAATTAATAGTTACCTTTTCTTTTTGTCTAGGAAATCCTAAAAATGATGTATCTGTATAATTATTGTTTTCCTAAATGCCAGAAGATTATAATGCTTGTTAGAACTATGAAGTTGGTACTTAAATTTTTTTCTAGAACCCTTGTTATTCACAGTATACTGATACGTTGTCTGATTTCCAGATTTTAATTCTTGCAGATGAGTCTTTAGAAGGTTCAGTTGTGCATTCAGATTCCCGATCGCTTGCTACTCTCTTGCTAATACGTGATATCCAGGTTATTGTTTTCTTTGGGAGACATTTCCTTAATTGATTTTAAAATGGTTGAGTCTTGACATAGATGGATGTATATGAATTATGAAGTCCAGTGCTCCACAGAGTTTCAGAACATGGGCCTCATGGACCTATATATATATTTCTGCTGCTAGCTACTGTCCCCAAACCTAGGTGCATGGTCCAGTGTGTATATATATATATATATATATATATATATATATATAGAAACACTTTCTAATTTTGAAATATTCTGCCTTCTACTTAAAAGTTCAAAACATTTTTCATGGACCAACAACTTAACTGGAAGTTACCTAATATTCTTAGAAAATGCATATTCGTGATGACTCTATATAGATAGATGGTGTATTTTAAAAATTTACTGAATACAATATAGTATAAAATTTTAGCAATATAATCTTGGTTACTTAATGATTTGTTCAAATTTGTTACAGTCAAAGCGTCTTCCTTACAGAGAAACTAAGGTAACTCAGCTTCGTCAATCAGGGTACTCTCATAGTTCTTGGATTCGTGAAATGCAACAAGCTTCTGACAAGTCTATTATAATAAGTGAAATTTTGGACTCTAGAACAAGAAATCTTGTGTCAGTGTCTAAAATAAGTGATTATGTGCTATCCAATGAGCTTGTTAGTATGGCATTGGCCATGGTAGCTGAGGACAAGCAGATAAATCGTGTACTGGAAGAGCTGTTTGCAGAAGAGGTAAGAGTCTGACGTTTCTTACAATTTGAACTGTTCCAAATTGCATTTTCTTTCAACTTGGCAATGTATTTTTTCTTCTCAATTTTGGCTACAACTTTTAGAAAGTTTCTGATTGTGGTTTAATGAAAACAGGGCAATGAATTATACATAAGACCTGCAGAGTTTTATATCTATGATCAGGAAGAGCTGGATTTTTATGAAATTATGCTTCGTGGTCGGCAAAGAAAGGAAGTTGTGATAGGTTATCGTTTGGCTTCTGCTGAACGTGCGGTCATCAACCCACCAGATAAAGGCACAAGGCAAAAGTGGTCACTAGGTGATGTCTTCATTGTTATTTCTCAGGAATGAACGTGCCAAATCAAAGCTATATGATCAGGCACCCAAAGCAGACGACCAACTATCTATTCTTTTGATAGACTAGTTGAATATTATCCCCACGAGGTACTCCATAGATCTAGTCATCAATACATCTCAGTGTCTCACCCAAACAAGGCTTTTCATGCATTCAATTCAGATTTTCTGCTGGGCAAAGCTTTATCCAGGATTTCAAAGTGAAGATAATTCAGCCAAGGTATTCTTGATTGTTGTCATTGAATAGGCTCTTTCTTCTATTAATTGATATTCCTGCACTGGCCTGGGAATCTACAAGGCAGAGTTAGTGTCGTTCTTTTCAGGTGGCAGTTTGGAACCCCCATATTTCGCGAAGTGAATCAAACATCTTAACACAAGGAGGAAGATGTCGAATAGAACTATAACCGACTCAGTTTTGATAAAAGAATGGTAACATCTTAACATTGTATTGAATTGAACAAGATGTATACTAGAATCGTTTCTCTCCCGTTACCTTTTGCCAAACCATGGCATTCCAAGCAAAGCTTTTATGGTTGGATAAGCCACTGAAATGGACAAACATTGTTCATTGAGAGGTCTTAATAATTTGAAATCTTATACTCATTTCAATGATTTGGCAGAATTTTTTAATTCTAGCCCATTGGCCTTGGCCACAGTTGGCAATGATTTCTATAATTACGTTTTGGATTTCGTTTCTTTCTTTTCATTTGGCAGTTTGGAAACCCCATATTCATGAAGTGAATCACACATCTTCACGCAAGAAGGAAAATATCAAATTGAACTAACCAACTCAATTTGTGATAAAAAATGGAAACATCTTATCATTGTATTTAACTGAACAAGAAGATGCATGCTAGAATTTTCTCTCTCCCATTACCCATTGCCAAACCAAGGCATTACAAGCGAGGCTCTATGATCGGATAAACCACTGAAATGGATAAAATATTGTAAATTGAGAGGTCTTACTAATTTGAAATCAGATGCTTGTTTTCAATGATATGGCATAATTTTTTAACTCGACGCCTTTGGCCATGTGCACAATCGGTAATAATTTCTATAATAATTGCGATCTAGATTTCAGGGTTTCCAATTTCTTATAATTAGGGTGAATTTGAGTATTGCATTCGTCCTACTCTATCCAAAATCAAAACATACTTCTAAACATCTTGTGAGAGGTATGTGGTAAACACCAAAATTAAAAAAATATGCCAAATTTATCCTCTAGAAGCAGGTGGAATTGATGTTCAAGTTTGTCTCCGTAGAGGATATACCTTTTTCTAATAATTGTCCTCTATTGCATGTGAAACATTTCCTAGGTATAAGTTAGTTGTTTTATGTTGGCCAAGAAGAGTTGTATGCATTTATATTTTACCATTTGATGATTAGGTTACGGTGAAAGGAAAATACTTGGCTTCCAACAACTAAACCAAGTTGTATCTCCAATATTACTTGGAACCGAAAATTCTTAAGAATTTGCACAAAGAATTTTGTAGAACAAACAAAACTAAATTTCAAGTTATCATGACTAGGAAAAGAACTAGGTAAGATAATCATACATGTCAATGTTTCTAGTTGCATAAAATGAGAGATAATGGAAGGTGGTTGTCAATTTTCTCTTACCTAGAAGGTGCTATTAGCCTAGTATTATTCCTGCTTATGTACACCAAGTTAGCACCAAATGAAAATTGCAGTGAAAAATCAGAGAAATCAAATACACAGGATTTTGGACAATTGTCCCTTGTAAAACCCCAATTTGGGGAAAACTAGTTTTGAAGTCCGAGGTATATTATTCATATGTTTAGCCAACTACTATTGAGGAATTGTTACAACCGTTTGCCTAATACTGGCAATACAGACAACCTCCTCTCTGTCACTCGTTGAACTGCTGGCAATCACTTGTCGAACGTCCTTATGTAACTTAGAAGCTTGAAGTTTCTCCTTACTAAACAACTCTCCTATGTCTAACTGAAAATTCAACTGATTCCCATCAATCTCCTCTCTTACAATGTGGCTCAACGATCCCCTACAAATACTTTTTCACTTGAAGCAAAAGGGCCACGAAGTGAAAGGCCTTGGAATCCCAACATGTGTCGGTTCATATTCTTTTGTGTTCCTTGTTGGTTCCTGTTGTGAACTAATCACACATCGCCCATTGAGCATGGGACCCCTCTCTCTTTTTGCTCTCTTGGCCTGTTTTGGGTTGCGTGGTCTCAGTGGCTCTTAGTGTAGTCTCTTAAAGTTCCCCCCTGAAATGTTGAGAAGTGGCAAGCTTTGGATAGGTTAAGGGTGGTGAATTTTTCCCCTTTCCCTTATTGTGTCAATTTTGAGGCATTTCCCCCTTGAAAATCATCCGAAGAAGAGGAAACATAGATTTCTCAAAGAAAGTAGAATTTCACCAAATTTGCGAAATTCTATCAAGGTGACCGAGTATGGATCAAAAGAGCATGAAATGTTGAGGAAAGGCATTTCAGAAGTACACAACCTCCCCCCTGTAATCTACCTCATTGCATTCTTACGACTTTATTTAAACCAAAATTTCATTCTTATGCAAACATGGTTAGGAAGGTATCAAATATGCGCCAAATCCTTATGTGTTGAAGTGTGTCAAAAGACAAACAAGGAATTCACCAATAAGTTTAATCGGTAAAATAACAAGAGTGGTTAATACTCACTCACCAATGAACTTTGGGGCTTGCGGATCTGGAAATGAGGATTTTTTGCAAAAATTTCAAAATATTTTTTTAAAGAATGGAGCTCCAACCATTGGTTTTTACTGTCCAATGAATGACATACGTCTGTACCTGAAAGCACAATCTTTGTTATACCACAGGCTCGATGAAGGATTGCATGCATCAAAATTCACGGGAAACCTCATTTGCTGCCTCCCAATCCCGGGAATGAAAAACTCGGCCATTGAACGATGGATGAAGGGATGCACATGGACTGTCCGTAAAGAAGGCTCGTTCGTGCCCAAGCTTGGACTTCACGAGTTATGAATATTTTTTATGATCATCCAAAACATTGCTATTTGTTCGAAAATATGGAAATCTTTAGCAAAGTACAATGAGGAAATGACGCCGATGAAAAAGGATCCAAGAATCTCATCCAAAGCGCAACATATCCTCGAGTAGGGCAAAACACAGACATCAAGCAATGAATTCATCAAATCCACTAGCTCCAAAGCGACATCATCCGCCTTAAGCACTGAATCTAACCAACAACAACAATTACTAGTAATAAAAGAAGATGTAAGGATAAAGAGGAGTTCACTGCAGATCTTCATGAAGACTTGAATCACGCACAGGAAGGCACCCATACATTTATCGAAACTAAATACGCAATTGGCTGTCTCTTCGTACAACAAGCATTGTAGCATCAGGTTGGCAAGCTGGAATTCTGGATACCAAAGAAATAACACAACCAAGGAGTTGTCAAACACAAGGGACTCTGTCGGGTACTTTCAACAACGCTTGAGCTAAAATTCGAATTGATCGTGGAATGCTTCCTGAGAGTCAAGGTTCGTTGAATGATGCCCAAACGCGCTCAGGGCGTTAGTCCATAACTATGCAGGAATCGTGTTCAATGAAACAAGGCCTGCACACTTACATTGATTGTGCCCGTTCAGGGAATCCATCACGGGGCAATCCAAATGAGAACCCAGCCGATTGGAAGAAAATAAAAGAGGGAGGTCATAAGAATCACTCCAATATCTCCCATGACTACAAATTCACAACCACATGCTAGTCCCGTCCAAGCAAGGAGTCCATCGTTGAAAGGAGGCATTTCAAAGCGCAAAATACCGGAAATGAAGGTAATCCACGATAAGGATCCCAGAACAAAACATGCATAGGTGAAGAAATGTTTTGAAAAACAGAGTCCACGGGAGATGCAGAGAATCCTAGCATAAAATGCGGTAGCCAAGGAACATTGAAAGTGAGGCAATCCGACATGAAGAAGAAATTACGCCCAACACGATGAGGAAACTATCCCCAATACGATGGAATGAGGGAAAGTTCAGGAACAAATAAAAAGGTCCACATGTCCTCTCTGTTTGCGTCCAGCGCAATTCCAACGACATGGAGGAATCGGTCAAGACGAATAGTCCGCAGGGAGCATCAATTCCCGTCCAACGCATATCAGAGTAAATCAGGAAGCTCATTTGGAAATAGATACACAAAAGTATTTGAAATCCTGCGAACTATCAAAACTTGTAAGCTCAAACTATCCACGGTAATAGAATATGGGCCTTGGTCGAAGGAAAATCCTGCTCCAAGCAGAATAGTCCACGATGAAACAAGGCCACGATACATTTCAACAATCCGCCACAAGCTTGAAACACACTAGGGCACAACAGACGACTAAGTTTGGAATCCATAATGAGAATGCATGCGCGCTCTGACATGTTGAAGTTTAAAATCCATGATTCCATCCATTCTGCGCCCGAGCGCAGTGAAAAAGTCTTAAAATCCTCTTCGAGCGCATATCCATGCAAGTTAAGGAATTTTCACAAAAGAAAAATCCACGAGAACACGAAAATCCCACTGCAATGCAAAACACCTTAGTCATGGATTTTTTTCTAAAAAACCATTTTCCACGGGATAACCCAGATCGTGCTCGGGCACGATTTTACAACAGTGAGGGAAAATTTAGAAATGAATGAGTCTGCCACATGCTTCGCAATGCGCTCAAGCGCAAAGTGAAGAGAGTCGGGGAATTTGGGAAGTCAAGGAAAAATCCTCTCGTGAGCCCAAAATGCGCTCGAGCAAAGGTTTTGATAAAGTCAAGGAAAATTCCCAAAATAAAGAAATCCAGAATCAAAGTGAATGTGCGCTCGTAGGGTGGGGAGGAGTATTAAAATACTAAAATTTGAATCTTCCCTTCATGTTCGTGAATGTCTTGAGAGGTAATAAAAAACCGGGGTGATCATGAAAAAATGGAAAATTTTGAAAAAAAAAGGGAAAATCTTGGAAAATGGGAAATTTCTTGAAGTCTTGGAAAATTGGAAATCTTGAAAAAAATGGAAAAAAGTGAAAATTTTTGGAAAAATTGAAAATCTTGGAAAATGAGAAATTTCTTGAAGTCTTGGAAAACTGGAAATCTTGAAAAAATGGAAAAAAGTGAAAAAGTGGAAAATTTTGAAAAAATGAAAATTTTGGAAAGTTGAAAATTTCATTTTTTTTTGGAAAAGTCAAATTTCGAAGAAAAAATGGGAAACTTCGGAAAAGTTGAAAACTAAGGAAAACTCGGAGAAATTGCAAACTTAAAAATTTCGACATCGTGAAAATTGGAAATCTTGAAAATTTCGAAAATCTTGGAAAATGGAAAATTTCAAAGAATCAGAAAAGTGAAAAATTTTAGAATCTTGAAATCTTGGAAAATTTCGAAATCTCGAAAAAATTGGAAGTCTTGGAAAATTCTGAAAAAGTGAAAATTTTGAAATCTCGGAAAAATTTGAAGTCTTCGAAAATTTCGAAAGTTGAAAAATTGGAAAATAAGAGGTGGATTAAAAAATATGTTGTGCATGGATGATAAATTTTAAAAGTTGAAAAGGCGACAAAGTTAAAAGAAATGGCAAAGTTGATCAAATTGATGTTGAAAAGAATAAATTTGAATTTTAACGTCCATCATTTGATTAAAAGGTTGGAAATATTTAATTGTCAAAGTAATCAAATTCCAACCCTCCTTTGAAGTGCACACATGAACGAAGCTCATCGATAAAGGAGATTGCAAGAAGTCCAAAGTTTTGAAAAAAAATCATGTGAATTCTAGAGGAGAGAGAAAATCTCTTTCTAGAGAGAGAGTGGGGAGTTCATCACAAAATTTTAGAATTTTCTTCTCCAAAAATCAGAATTCATTCTAGGAACAAAGAAATTTAATCTTCTTTCTTTTCCTCGTGCAATCCTGTGTCATTTATTTTGTTTTGTAGGAAGAAGAATTCCAGTCCCATATGTTTGAAGAAGAAACTCATGTTCGAGAATTCCAATTATCATGTTGAAGACATCCAATTTTCAGTTGATCTAGTTCGAGACATTCAAGGTTCAAGATTTCGAAGATCAAAGTTTAGTCCATAGATCTAGAACCATGACCGACATAGTTCTATGTGAAGAAGTCTGAGAATGGATGAATCATCTCAAGCCATCAAGAACAAGAAGAATTATCGAAGGTAGAAGTTATTTCAAGACACACCCCCCATCGTCGTGCCATCAACAAAAACTGGCGCTAGGAGAGCTGAATTGAAATTCATTTTGGAACAACTTAGAAAACTAGATCATTGGTGGTACGTAAACCCTCCATCGTCGCGCCATTAACAAAAACTGACGCTAGAAGGAAGGCATGAATGCGAACACTAAATCATCAACAAAGGAGTTCAATAATTTTAAGAAGATAAATTCTCAAGCAGGTGCATCAGAGGCAAAACATGATCAAAGGAGAGATAATATCAAAAGAAGTAATCAGAGTTGGATTTGGATTACAAAATGATGCATTGCTGACATTGCACCCGATCATCTACACTAGCTAGTCAAAGATCTTCAAGTCAAAGTCAACACATTTAAGAAAGGGAATCAAGAATAATCTATTCAAGGTAGACAATGCATTCAATGCATAGTGGGCATACATAGTGGTCATTTATTACACATCACTTTCCTTATGAGCATGCATGCATAATGAGTATTTATTATCGACTATGGTAGTGGAATCCCTTTGCATTAATGTAGATCCTTTTTTCTTTTCCCTAATCCTATTTAGGGCCGAGGTGGCAAAATTTGGGCCATTTGTTATTGTTTTGATTTGGGCCACCCGTTGTATTCGAGGACCTAAATAAAGAACCCACTTCTCATTTGTAAGCGGTGGAACTTTGAGATTGTTGATAAAGGGCTATTCAGACAATAAAATTTTCATTGAAGTTTGGTGATTATTTGATGTATCTTGAAGCTTGTTTGGTTTCATCATTCCCTCATTTAGATTAAGTTGTTATATAAAAAGTTGCGATTGCAATGGAAAATATGATGGTGTTTTGATGAATTCCTTTTGTTTCATACTTTTGATGTTTTATTGATTGTAAATCATTGTACAAAGTTAGCTTGAACCCCATTCCTGGATATGCTTAACTTCTGTCATTCACGTACATTGTTCTTCATGATAGTGTTCGTGGTGATATGAAAATGAATTGCGTAACCCCTTTAAGATTGCACTGGTTCACGCGTAGTTGTAGTTTAATTTGGTGAAGTGGAACGTGGCTATTCAAGAATTTTTCCACCAAAGTAGTATTCATTGCTATCATTGGCCTTAGGAGTAGATTACAATTTCAGAACCCTTTCCTATTTGTTTTTCGCATCTCGTGAAAATAAAAAGAAAAAGAAGAGCTTCGTTGCAAATCTTTTGATAGTTCCCATGTTTATCATGATGTGAAATCATTACAAGTTTGAAAATGTAAGGCCCCTTGTGATCATCAACAAATCACATTTACCACTGAGCTTATCCACAGTCAAGACTTGACATAAAAGAAACCTTGGAGTCATCATATGATCTTCTCACAATCTTAGCATACACGAGACTTTGATCAAGAGAGGATAAGATACCTCAGTATTTTTTTCTACTGTTTGGTGGGTCATAAAACACACATTTACAAAAAACTAGCGCTAGGAGGGGTAATTCATTTAAGTATTGAAAGATTTTACATCATGAAGCAAGATGATGCTACCACATAGAGGCATCGTACTTGTCCTACAAGCAAATATCGGATTTGGAGACGATCAAAAGGACATCATTGTAGGATTGAACTCTCTCGCCTGGAAAGTTAAGAGAAGTGCAACTGAGTATATGCGAGTGAGTTTTGTGTTAGAAGAAGAGAAAGCTTAGAGGATTGAAGCAACCATTCAAAGAGCATTAATCATTCAGAGGAATCAACAACTTCTAACATCTGTAAGAAGGAATTAAGGAAGATATCACATACTGGAGCGTATTAATTCATTCTCACCTGAGGTACATCAAATAATATTGAGGTCCACTCCGAGAGCAAAAGAATTACAAGAATTAAAATTTGATCCAAAGCCTAGGAAAAACAAAAAAGAAGCATCGACAAGTCAGGATTCACCAAGTGTAGCTGATCTTACAAGGTTGTTTCAAACTCCACCTTCGCAGCATCGAGTGCAAGAAACTGCTGACGTAGAACAAGGATTAAATCAAGGAGGAGTTCAACAAAGAGCTACACAAGTTCAACAAATAATAGTTCAGATACCTATACAAGCAGTTGCGCCAATAGCCATTCAACAACAAGTTCCAGTAATGGCCCAACAACAGTAGCGTCCGCAAAATGCATCACCTCTCGCAACCTTTGCAACTTATCATAATATGCTGAAGAATTCAGAGCATTTCTGTTCCAAATTCTTCGTTAATGACATCAACCACATTGCTGACGAACATATCAAGATTTTTGAAGAAGCTCTCCAAAACAAAAAATGTTCAGGAAGAAGATGTTGCTTGAAGACTGTTCCCCTATTCACTGGGCGAGGAAACATTTTACAGGTACATCAATCTACCTCCTAATTCAATCTCAACTTGGTAAGAATTAAAGGACTCATTCCTAGGAAACTTTAGATTGCCGATCACTCTAACTGAGGTTTATATGTAGCTCATTGAGATAAGAAGACAAGAACGTGAGCCGATCGGTGCCTGCAATAATAGAACCAGAGAGCTTATTCAAGGTTGCGTTATCCCTACCGCATAAGTGATGATGCAACATGACCAATTTACTATGAAGCTCTGGATTGTTTCACTTCCATGTTTGTCCAGAAGACTCATCTACCTCCTGCCAATTTGATACAAGCATATGCAGAGGCCGAGAGAGTGAGCTTACAATCACCAGCAAATGCTACTGGAGCGCCAAATTTCTTTGGGAATCCTAATGCACTGAATCAAGGAATGATGAACTACGCGTCTGCTATTAATCAAGCTCCTGCTCCTTCTAATCAGTTAGTGCCGCATCTAGGAGCTCCTTTGTCTCAGGGAATGCCTGCACAACCTGTTTATCTCCAAAACACGATGACTTCTAAAGAACTCAAGAAGAAAGAGATGAGATAAAGGATTTGATAGAACGAGTGAAGAAGTTGTTCACTGACATCACCTACCTTAGAAATCAAAATAATCAATTGCATAATTAACAAAGAAATTATCACTCGCATCAAGGTAACAACCAAGGACATCAAGGAAATCCTCCAGCTAATCAAGATAATCATCAAGGATACAATTAGGGGTATCATGACAATAATTCCAGATATTGGAACAACAATCAAGGTTATCAAGAGATCAATTTCGGGTACCGTAATAACAACCAAGCACACAAGAGAAGGTCATGGAACACAAATCCAAATAATTGTGGTGCACCCTTGCCATTAGATAATCCACCGGCTATTGAAAACTGACCCGCCGATAAAGTTTTCCTAGTAGAAGAAACGTTGTTCAGATGGTGTAGGTTACATGAGACGAATCAACATTCTAAGTTACAATGCTAGGAATTTCAAAGGGTTGCCCACATTTTCAAAGGAGAAGTAAGATACACTACTGCACCTGAAAATCCTCCGCCTATGGTATCGGTTCCTTCACCGAGGTACAACCAGGTGCTAGTCTTTGATGATTTCATGTTTCCTCCTCCTGATACACAAGATTACATGCCCGTGCAGAATAATAAGAAATTCGCACCGATATCAGAAAATAATCCTATGGAGACGCCCATGTATCAACTCCCACCAGGAAATCAGCCTCCGCATACCTCCCCAAATGAACCAGATGGTTTTATTTTCACTCCTTTGTATAAAAGTGTCCTAGTGGAAGGAGTAAGCAAAGTTCAAGCATATCAACAGACATCTGAGAATGTCGCACCACAAACTTATCAGAGGAAATATAGAAACCAAGAGCCATTGATGACATCTACTCCTTCGAATAATTTTTTGACGCCCCCACATCCCAATGTGAGTAATGTTCCGAGTCCTCTGAGAGACTCGCTTGAGTATCGACAACCCGCTAATTCACAAGGTGAAAGAAGACAACCTACAATGACAAATGCTCCATAAAATGAAAAAGGGCAACTTACTACGCAATCTACCAGTCAACCAGGAGAACAAAGACAAAGAAAATCCTCCCAGGGAGGAATTCAAGAGGCTGAGCTCTTTTGTATTAGAAGAATTCAAGAAGATCAAAGTTAGTTTGTTGTTGTTTGAGTTGATGAAAGTTCTAGAAATTAAAGATACATTGTTGGAAAGTCTGACTGATACCCCTCAAAGGATTATTTCCCAAGGCACATCATAACCACCTAGAAGCACTCTCAACAACTCCCAGTCCAATTTTGTACATAATATCAATGTTGTCGAAGATATGCAAGCAAGTGCGCTTGATACCTCTCAACATTCTCCAAGCTTTATTGGAATGGTACAAGATTTTTCAAGTAATCAAAAGACTACAACTAATAACAGAGTCATGACACAAAGTGACCCTGTAGCTAAAGGAAAGAAGATAAATAGAAATACAGATGCTCCGATGGAATAAACAACAATGCAAAAAGGGAATATTGTTCAACAAAATACGAAGAATGAAGAATTTAATCCAAGATCATAGAAGCCTGTATTTTTCTATCAAGGAAAAGAGGAACCTGCCCCTTTCCTCGTGTTAGTCAGAATTTTCGGAAAGATGTTGCATAATTGTTTGATTGACTTTGGTGCGTGTAGTAATGTAATGCCTTTGGATATATGTAGAAAATTGGGATTAATACCACTGTAAACAGATAAGAAGGTGACATAGATGGATAAAATAGAGGTTCCAGTTGTGGGAGAGACGAATAATATTCATATGCAGTTGGCTTCAAATCCGTGGATTCAGAGTTGTATTTACATATCCGTTGTGGATATTCTGTAAGGATACGATATGCTATTGAGTCGAGATTAGTCAAGAAAACTGAATGGATACATAGCCACTGACTTCTCGCATATGTGGTTACCATGGAAGGGGATCACAAATAAGATAAGGATAAAAAGAACATCCAAGCTCCGATTGTTGATAACTGAATATGGAGAAGATAATGAGGTTTTGTTCATGGAAACAAGTTTGGGATCATATGTTCCCAAAACAGGAGAAATTTTGATGTTACAAGGATACAAGCAAGGAGGATGTCCAGAAGTGATTCCCGCGTTCACTAAAACACTAGTTGATGATAATCCAGAGCCAACACTGAATGAAGGGATGTTTGAAAACTTTAGGAACTTTGTCGTGAAGAGTGTTAAACAAGAAGTTGAATTGGGTAAAGATGCTTGCATTCAGGATTTGTTACTACCCAACTGGTGCAGAATCCATAATGCTTTACATTTAAAAATCTCATGCACAATGTGTAAAGTGACAATTGCGCAAGTATCAAAGATGGTCCTGTTGGTACTATCAATTTTTTGAGAGTACCATGTTAAATTTTTTTCTAAGGCTGAAAAGTGCACCCTTATAAACTATTTTCAGAGGCCTACTTTGAGAGCCCATATCATGAAATTAGCTAATCGTCATGAGGAATCACTTGGGGAATGTGTTCATCACCTATCATGGAGAAACTGTATTGGTTTGCAGCTTTCAAAAGTCAAATTGAATATGTTTTGGAGATAGCTATTTGGAGGTGATAACCTAAACCTACACTTTGCACATTTCTAGATTTTATTAAGTGGCTTACTTTGGAGGTTTGCATCTTAGGCCTAGTTGAGCCTTATGACATAAGGAGTGTTCTGAGATATTGTAGACATGAAAGTGAATCTCGATGTCCATTTTCAGATCCCTGTGACTTCATATGATAAGTTTTCTAGCGCCATTTTGTTTGAAATTTATTTTGATTTCCTAGGTGTGGAGTGCAGAATTACAGAGTACCTTACTTGGGTTCTTACAAGTTGCACCCAGTCGAAGATCACAAGGAATTGAATGTTCACTTATATTGTAATCATGGAAATGTTCCATCATGAATATTTGTGGACCATGGTCAATCCATTTGGTCATTTTTCTCAACAATTCCAAATCTAACTTGCGCTTTTTTACTCTGTTTGAGTTCAGGAAGTTATTAGAAGGATGACTTGGAAGAGCGATTTTGGTTGACTTGTTGAAAATTGGAACAAGCTAATTAAAGCCTCATATTATTTAGGTGAAAGTGAATCCATGTCCCGGTTTTCAAACTTTAAGGTGTGCGTTTGATGAGTTTGTGAAATCAAAATCAAAAGCAATTTATGCAGATTGCCAGAGTTGGCAGAGTTAAATTTGCAGAACAGTCACTTTCAGAGGATTGTAACTTTGTATCAAATGGTTGTTTGATGATGTTGGTTGTGGATATGTACTCCTTGTATGAAAGTCTACTACCATGATAAATGACAGGGTCTCTTTTTAGTATTCTTTCGAAGCCGATTCTAGAATCAATTTTCATCATTTCAACAAGTGCTTTTGCAGTTTGTGATAAACGATCACCTTTGGATATTAAAATATCACGCCTCAGGAAGCATTGGGGAGTTTTTTTTGCAGCATAGTAATAAACATGGAAATCTCACAGTCTGCCGGTTTTGAATGCTCCAGGAAGTTATCTGATCATATTTTGAAGCCAGTTCCAGAGGCTAGTTATTATTTATGGGACCAGTTTGCAGAGGTGTAAAATTTTGATTGTTATGACCGCCAATTCAATATTTTTTGGTCCAAATTGCATAATAGATCACATTTGGGTAAATTGTGTTAGTAATAACTGAGAAGGGAGGGGGGGGGGGGGGANGTGTTAGTAATAACTGAGAAGGGAGGGGGGGGGGGGTGAATCAGTGGCCTCAAAAATATTCCAATAATCAACCCAAACAATTAGTACCACAATATTAAGCCTCTAGTTATCTTCAGTCCTATAAGATGAATGCCTTCAAATACAATTGTCAAATTACTACTGCTCGGAATGCTTTGTTAAACCTTATTTTGTATGTTTACCGAATAACAGTCTGTTAATTTACCGAAAGATAGTAAATTATCTAGAGTATACCGATCAATCCAAGTTAGCTATGTGTAATGCAAAACAGTAAAGTAATGACTCAAACACATTGACACATGAATTTTTAATGTGGAAACGCTGTTAAGGGAAAAACCACTTGGGACCGGCAACCCAAAATTTTCACTCATCTGAAGTGAGCTCGGTGAAGAGCTAACCCTGTTAAAGGTTACAAACACACTGTTAGGTGTGACCTTGTTAGAGGGTTTAAAAGTTTAGTTTGTCACTTGATATCGGGCATCTCTATGCTACCTTTCTTGATCAAACACTCACTTGGCCTATCAATAGGTATCTAGCATCTTATGCTATCTTCATGATCAAACTTTTTGATACTCATTGGGATGTATTTCAATATAGAAAGGATCTTTAAATCCCGCTCAGTTAAGAGACTTTATGAATCAATGGTTAAACTGAAACAATATGATCTGTTCACATATACAACTGATACTTGCAGATTTTTTAGATCTATTGTAATCTCATAAAACTAATCTGATCAATATATCTATGTTAATTCTTCTCGGTGATGCTGTGCTCTGTTAATTGGTGTCTGCAAAAAAATTTAGCTCTAACCTTAGCTTGATTGATTAGGACTATATGAAGTTGCTCTTCATCAATTTCTCTTCAGCATCCTCTTTTCATTCATTCACCCTCCTCAATTCATAATGAATTAAGTTGTCTCTTTATAGACTTGATATCACCATTGTTAGGTTCTTGATTTTATTGATCTTGGCGTGATCTGCAATTTTAGCCAATTAGATTTAAAGTAAAACTCCTATTTTATCTCGTAGAGATCTTCTTTCCAACTGGACAAAACAACTTTAAATCCTTTACTTATCTCTGGCTTTATCTTGTCGATGAAAACAAAGATAACTACCAATCAAGTCCATATTTAGCTCTGCTAGCTAGATATTTTGTTATTTCTGAACTCAAGTTAATTTTGGTGTTTTAACTCTTCGATAGCTTCAGTCAACACTCCATTTCTCCTCGGGCTTCTCTGTCGGTTTACACTGTTTCTGGCCGTCGGTTAAGCTTGTGATTCTGCTCGTCGGTATTGCTCGTCAGTGTTCTTGCTCGGGCATCACTGTGACTTGACTTTCGGTGATCTCTGTCCATTGGGTTCCACTAGCCGTCGGTGTTTGAAGTCACATTGTGAATGATTGTCTTTTATGCATTGCTAAAAGCATAATCTTTTACTCTCTGATTCTCTGAAGTCTTTGACACTTTGATTATAACCGATTAGATTATGTCAAGTTGACATCAATGAAAATACAATCCATTAACTGATTTAATATATTGCATTATCTTTCTGCATTTCGGCGATCAACTTAACATCTTCAAATATTCAATCAGTTACATGTCATCAATCTCTCCCTTTGGCATTGATGGCAACATACTACATTATCATACTATACTATCATTAATACAATATAAAATATGACAGTTTCATCAAGCTTTCCTACTGTAAGTATTACAAATGTCTGGCTTTCGGTAAGCTCAAAATACCTTAGATTTATTTCATGCAGAATGATTGTCTTCAATCTTCAATCCCTTCTCTGGATAGATGTATCATTTGATATTTTTGATCGGATATGTGCTCTTCCTTGACTGTTCCTCTTCTTGATAATTTCTTTTTCCTTTGACAACAATCTTTCTCTTTGTCTGAACTCTCTCCCTTGGTTACTTCTCTCCCTTCGATGGATATTTCATATGTAATCAAATTCTCTCCCTTTGAATATTGATTAACTCTTTCTTTTTGATTTTTAGGAACTTCACCTTTATGGATAATGATATAATCTCTCCCTTTATCATATCTCTCAATAAGATAATCTCTCTATTATGATTCAATGAGATAATATCTCCCTTATGACAGTGAGATAATCTCTCCCTTTTGATTCTTTTGATAATGAGAATAATCTCCCCCTTTGACAACAATGCCAAACAAAAATTGTCTATATCATGTTCCATCCTTTTACATAATATATTCCTTGAATTTCCCTTTCCATCAACAATACAATGTCTCTGGTGTTCGGTGCTTACTTGTACCTTACTGTGTACAAATGTATCTATTGATGTTCATCTCAGTGTTTGCATCAACATGACTGATCTTCAGATTTGGTATAGGCTGATGCAACCTCCTAGTCAACTTACTGACCGATAGACAAGGGTTGGACCCCTAGTCTCCATCTCAAGCACTCAAATGTATCCTTAGGTAATGGCTTGGTGAATATGTCAGCTAATTGTTCCTTTGATTGAACATATTCCAGTGTCACTTCCTTTGCTTGCACTTGTTCTCTTAGATAGTGATACTTGATAGCAATATGCTTAGTCTTAGCATGCATGACTAGAATCTTAGAAATGTTAATTGCACTGTTGTTATCACAGTAGATAATTACTAGTTCAAGAATCTTCATATTCATACCTTCCAGCAATTGTTTGATCCATGCAATATTGGAGCAATTTGCTGCAGCAGCCACATACTCTACTTTTGCAGTAGACTGAGAGATGCATCCTTGCTTCTTGCTGATCCATGTGACAAGTCTGTCACCCATGAAGAATGATCCTCCAGTTGTGCAGCAGCCACATACTCTACTTTTGCAGTAGACTGAGAGATGCATCCTTGCTTCTTGCTGATCCATGTGACAAGTCTGTCACCCATGAAGAATGATCCTCCAGTTGTGCTCTTTCGATCATCAATGTTTCCAGCCCAATTAGCATCTGTATAGACTTGTAGATCAAATTTTATTTCTCTTTTGTACCATAAGCCATAGTCCTCGGTGTTCTTCAGGTATCTCAGAATTCTCTTGACAACAGTCATATGTGATTCTTTGGGATTAGCAAAGAATCTTGCAACTATTCCAACTGCATGTGCTATATCTGGTCTGGTATGAACAACATACATTAGTTTTTCAATCATTGATCTATATAAGGTCTGATTTGCCTCATTGGATTTGTCTTCTTTTGTTAGCGTACATCCGGTAGCCATAGGTGTTCCAACTGGTTTGAAATCTTCCATCTTGAATATCTTCAACACTTTCTTGATGTAATTGGACTGAGTGATATATATGCCTGCATCTTGTTGAAGAATCTGTAGACCAAGAAAGAATTTGATCTCCCCAAACATAGACATTTCAAATTCCTTGTTCATTTCATTAGCAAAGGATTTGCATAACAATTCATTTCCTCCAAAAATGATATCATTAACAAAAATTTCAGCAGTCATAATATTACCATCGGTATCTTCTTTTAAGTACAGATTGCTATTTTCACTTGTTCTAACAAATTTTATGCTAATGAGATATGAGTGAAGTTTTTCATACCAGGCTCTAGGTGCTTTTTTCAATCCATACAAGGCTTTATGTAGTCTACATACCATGTTTCTCTTGTCTGGATTAACAAACCCTTCTGGTTGTTCAATGTATGCCTTTTCTTCCAGTATTCCATTTAGGAATGCAGATTTGACATCCATCTGGTATACCTTGAATCCTTTAAATGCAACATAAGCAAGTAAGATTCTAACTCCTAGTCTAGCAACGGGTGCAAAGGTTTCTTCATAATCAATACCTTCTTCTTGTGCATATCCTTTGCATACTAACCTTGCTTTGTTTCTTGTGACTTCTCCATTCTCATTCAGCTGTTTCTGAATATCCATGTGGTACCGATGACATTCTTGTCATCTGGTCTCGGTACTAGTGTCCATATATTGTTCTTCTCAATCTGTTCTATTTCTTCATTCATAGCACTAACCCATTCTTCATTCTCAAGTACAGTGTTAACAGATTTAGGCTCAAAATCACAAAGTAAACATCTAGTGTTTAGTGACTTACTTCTTGTTCTTGTTCCAACTTTCTTGTCTCCTATGATTTGATTATGTAGATGATGTCTTCTGACATACTTGGAAAGTTTTGGTTCAGCTCTGTGTTCATCATTCTGATCATCTTCCTGACCTTCGTTCTGATCTCCATTGTTCGGAACATCATCTTGAGGATTTTCTTGATTTTTGGTAATTGTAGCCTGATGCTCGGGTGCAATAATCTGTTGCTCGGGAGAAAGACACTGTTGCTCGGGTATAGTGTCAGGTTCTATATAAACAAACCTGTTGTAGTCCTCTGATTCTCTTATGCTTTCCTTATCATTCTTTTTTGCAAATTCATCTATTTTTACATTTGCACTTTCAATGATTTTGTTAGATGACTTGTTAAGACATTTATAAGCCTTTCTTTTGGTTGAGTGCCCTAGAAAGATACCTTCATCACTTTTGGATTCAATTTTTCCATTTCCATCATCCTTTAAAATATAACATTGACTACCAAAGATTATGAAGTAACTTACATTGGGTGTATGACCATACCAAAGCTCATAGGGTGTCTTCTTTGTGTCCTTCAATTGTACTCTGTTTAGTGTGTAGACAACAGTACTGACAACTTCCCTCCAGAAAGTTTGAGCGATGCTCTTCTCAATCATCAATGTTCTTGCACAGTCAACAATTGATCTATTTCTCCTCTCAGCAATTCCATTTTGCTGTGGTGTTCTCGGTGCAGAAACCTGTCTTTTAATTCCATGCTCATTGCAATAGTTAGTGAATTCTTTTGAAGTAATTTCCCCTCCTCTATTTGACCTTAAGCATTTCAATTTCTTTTTACTTTGTTTTTCTACCATAGCCTTGTACCATTTAAACATCTTAAATACTTCTAATTTATGTTTTAAGAACATGACTGTCATCATTCTAGAATAATCATTAAAAAAGAG
>MU223137.1:1113712-1146864 GCA_018584345.1 Thuja plicata | reverse complement strand
AACACTTGGTGAAGGTTTTGCAAATGAGGATGCAAGTAGAGTGGATTTAACCATGGAGGAAACTCTGTAGTTAAGCGCGCTCGAGCTGGAGTAGTACTGGGATGGGTGACCTCCCGGGAAGTCCCGGTGCTTCACCTCTGTGAGCATCACCTAGATCCAATGAGTGCTAAGTGTTCCATTTATTCTCATGAGAGATGGGTTCATGTGAACCACTACTCATGAATTATGGGTCAATGAGTTTGACTCAAAAACTACACAGTTGAATCCTGATAGCAATATCACAATTTGACTTGCTGTGGAAAAATATCTCCTACTTATCTCTCCTCTTGGCATATGCTGCTTGTTTATACTTCTCAGAGCTTTGTTGCAGTCTGTCCTTCACTAGTTGATGAATGTTCTTCATTACCTCTGCAAAATCCTTGGCTTGGGCACTCCTTTGGCCAAAATCTTGAATATTTCTTAGCTCCAAGACACCCCTAGGGTGTGATCCATAAACAATTTGGAAGGGACTGAGTCCCGAACTTCTGTTGACAGAGGCATTATAGGAGAACTCTGCTTGTGGAAGGATTGAATCCCATGCCACTCCATACTCCTTTGTCAGGCATCTTAGAAAGTTTCCTAGAGACCTATTGATGACTTCAATTTGTCCATTTGATTGAGGATGGTAGGTAGATGACATAGCTAAATTTGTTCCAAGTTTCTTCCACAGGGTACGAAAAAATGTCCCACAAACTTGGGGTCTCTTTCTGAAACAATGGTGAGTGATAAACCATGGAGTTTCACAATCTCCTTGAAGAATAGCACTGCAATATTTGAGGCATCATGTGTAGTCTTACAAGGTAAGAAGTGGGCCATCTTGGAGAATCTATCTACAACCACATAAACACTGTCATAGCCTGCCTTTTTCCTTGGAAGACCCAATACAAAATCCATGCTGATGGAGTCCCAAGGCTTGTTAGGGATGGGTAATGGTGTGTACAATCCTACATTTGAACTGATGCCTTTGGCTTTTTTACAAACTAGACAACACTCCACAAATATCCTTATCTCAGTCTGCATTTTGGGCCAGAAGTAGAACCTTGTTACTAGCTCAAGTGTCTTGTCAAGACCAAAATGGCCTGATAGACATCTACAATGCTTCTATTTTATGATGTTCTCCCTCATGGAAAAATCAGGGATACACAATTGACTCCCTTTAAACAACAATTCTTCTTGAATCATATATTCTACAAATTCAGTGTGATATCTATCTCCTAGTTCCAAACAAACTTGGTAAATTTATTTGAAGTCTGCATCATTGGGATACATGTCTTTGAGGAAAAAGATACCTACACTTTCCAAGGCCACTTCTTGTATAGCCAAATTCCTCCTGCTTAATGCATCATCTACCTTATTAGCTACTCCCTTTTTATGCTTTATGGTGAAAGTGAATGCTTGCAAGTATTCCATCTAATTGAGGTGTCTATGGTTTAATTTCCCTTGCCTGTTAAGAAAACTCAAAGCATGATTATTAGTAAATACAACAAATTATTTTGGCAATAAGTAATGCCTCCACTTTCTTAGAGATTGGACCATAGCATACATCTCCAAATCATATGTAGAATATTTCTGCTTAGCTTCATTAAGTTTTTCACTGAAGAATGCCACAGGTCTTTCTTCTTGACTGAGAACACCCCCAATGGCTCTCTTACTAGCATCACAATCAATGGTGAACAAACTTGCATTTCCTTCCCCCTTTGATAGTGTCTATCATTGGTGCACTCACCCCACTGAAATTCTTCACAAATTTCCTATAGAAGCTGGCTAGCCCATGGAAAATTTTGACCTGATTGAAAGATTTTGGAGTGGGCCAATTTAGTATGGCTTCAACCTTGGAAGGATCCATTTTCAAATTACCTTTGGAGATGACAAAGCCAAAAAATATCAGTTCCTCTTGCATGAACACACATTTTTCCAAATTTATCCTCAACTTTTCTTCATGTAGCCTCTTCATTACGATATCTAAATGGACCAAATGCTCTTCTTTATCTTTGCTAAAGATCAATATATCATCTAAATAAACAACTAAAAAGTGGTTTATGAAAGGTTTAAGGACCTCATTCATTAATCTCATAAAAGTACTAGGAGTATTAGAGAGGCCAAAAGGCATCACTACCCATTCAAACAACCCCTCATTGGTTTTGAAAGCTGTCTTCCACTCATCCCCTTCTTTGATCCTAATTTGATGATACCCACTCTTTAGATCAATGTTTGAGTAATATTTTGCCCCTCATAGGCAGTCCATGAGATCTTCTATCCTTGTCATAGGAAACCTATATCTGATGGTTATCCTATTGATGGCTCTAGAGTTAGTACATAGCCTCCATGTACCCTCTTTCTTAGGTGCTAGGACTGCAGGGACTGCACAAGGGCTTATGCTCTTCCTAATGAATCCTTTTCCCATCAACTCTTGAATCTGTCTTGCAACTTCTGCATTTTGGTCAGGGGTAAGTTTTTAAGTAGCCTTATTTAGCAATGTGGAACCAGGTATGAGGTCTATATAGTGGCTAATATCCTTCTGTGGTGGTAAAACATCAATACTCTTGTCTACAACTATTCCTTTGTATTTGTTCAACAAATTTTCTACTTCCTTGGGGCAAACACTTCTCTGAGGTTCTTGACCTTTTGGTGTCTTCTTAGGCTCTGTCTTGGGCTTTACTATGATGGAAAAACAAGGTGTGCCTCTCTCCTTAAGGACTTTCAAAAATTCCTTGTCTCTCACCAAGGTAACACTGTTTGTTAACGCTTTGTCTTTCTCAGAATTAGGGAGAGGTGTCATAGTGTAACTAATCTCATTCTTAGTCAAAGTATACACATTTTTCTTCCCCCCATGTTGGGCATCAACATCATATTGCCAAGGTCTTCCTAGGAGAAGATGACATGCATCCATATCCACAACTTCACACAAAACTTTATCTTTATATTCTCCTACTTGAAATTCTACCCAACATTGTTCATCTACCAAAGCTTGTTGATCCTTATTAAGCCAAGATAATTTATAGGGGCTTGGGTGGGGTATTTTCTTCAAACCAATCTTATCTATCATTGCATTAGAAACTAAATTCTCTATAGAACCAGAATTGAAAATAACTTTGCAAATCTTACCAAGTACCTTGCAGTGAGTACTGAATAGAGTCTTCCTTTGTGGGGGCTCCTTGGGAGTTGGCATATTTAGGAGTGTCCTATTGAAAATTATGCATTCTCCTTGCTATGGGTCTGCAGGTATGGATGTAGTGGTGTGGTAGGAGGTCATGCTTTTAGAGTCCTCATCTTGAGTGAGTTGGACTCTTCTATCTCCTCCTAATGTACCAACCTTTTTTGGACATCTAAAAGATTGGTGACCAATCTGATTCCAAGAAAAACACTTCCTAGTGAATGTGGAGTTGCTTCTACCTCCTGACCTTCCTCTACTACTTCCTCTACCCCCTCTGAAATCACCTCTATTATTCTTCTCTCTGTCATACTCTTGGTGATTGGATTATGTTCTCCTCTCCTTTGTTTTTCTTCAATCTTCATAGCCATATGATATCATTGGTGTATAGAATGTGGACAAAACAAACTTAGTTCATCTTGGATACTGTACTTGATCCCATTCATGTATCTAGCAAGTTTTTGTTTCTCACTTTCAGGGGCCTTTGCCTTCATGGAGATCTTGTGGAATTCAACAGTGTAAGATCCCACATCAAGATCCTTTTGCTTCAAATTCTGTAACTTCTTGTGCAGAGTAACTTCATAGTCTCCAGGAATAAATTGCTTCCTAATTTATCTTAACATCTTCTTCCATGTGGTTATAGGGTCCTTTTATTTCTCTACCCTCTCCCTTTGTAGGAAGTTCCACCAACTTAGTGCAGGTCCTTTCATTTTGGACTTGGCAATCTTTGTTCTTTGTGAGATAGGGATATCCTCACATTCAAAATAGTTTTCTAGGGCCTCCACCCAATCTGTGCATTCCTCAGGGTCTATCTTACCCATAAACATTGGTAGGTTTGGTTTTTTATCTCTCCTACCCACTCTCTCCAAAGCTTCTAAGATTCTTTTCTCTTATGGTACCTTTGTCTTTTCTTCATCACTCTCCTCCTCCTCCTCCTCTTCTTCTTCTTCTTCTTCTTCTTCTTCTTCTTCTTCTTGGTCTGACTCTGAGTCATCCCCATTAGTCCTACTTGTCTGAGAATTCTTCAATTTCTCTATTTCTGCTTCCATCTTGTTATTCTTAGTTGCCTTCTCCTTCACAATCTTGGCTAGCTCCATGTTAGTGACCCTCATAGGGATCTCTACATCAATATCATCAATCTTCTCTGCCATTCTTATTCCCACGAGCTTTTCTAAGCTCTGATACCACCTAATGCAGAGGTGACAGCAAGAAGTGTAGTGTTCCTCCTTTGTCTCCAATATGGGTTCTCCTAGGATCTTAGATCCTTTCCCACACAATGTCTTCTACCTATACAAGGTGGTAGAACCAAATTCCAACCTTTCCAAAATAGATACAATCCAATTCAATTTCTTACACTTTTGAGCTTTAGGGACACTAGCCCTATTTTAGGAATCAACCTAGAAGTCTTCACTAGTGACTTCACCAACTCAAACAAGCTATTGGGATACCTTACTTATGTCCTAAGAACCAAGAATCACCCTTTGGTTTAGTCCTCTAACTTCCGTACAATACCGATCTAGGACTGTCCTAGAATCCCTCGTAGTACTATCCAGGAGGTTTTTCCAACTCAACTTTCCCTCATAATCACATTTTATAAAAATAAGGGTATATTCAGATACCCTTTATGAAGTTATGTCATACCCCAAATCCTTGAAGTTCAACTCCACTCCAACAACCCCTAACTCTCACCAAGTTTGCAGACCTAATTGGCCTAATTAGGCTTGGATTTCAAAGCAAGTACTATAAATTGGGTGCATGGGATTGAAAAATTTCTTCAGATGTCTTCAAATAACTCCCTACAACTCAAATCCACTCCTAATTCAGTCAACATATCTTTTAACAAACATAATACTCTTTCTCCTTCATTCTAGGCTGAATACATTGAGATTTTCAGCGTAGGGCTTGATGCATGAGGGATTTTCCCTTCAAGGCATTTCCTGAGATTGAATAATCATTAAATATGCTATCCTAACTTGCATTATCCAGGATCTTAGAGAAATCCACCAGTTAGAATGCAAGTTAGGACTCCATTTGTAAACTGTGCTCCAAATAGACTCCTTCCTGGATTGCTTTTTGGAAACTTCAAATAAAACTTATTAAATCAAAACTAGATGAATCCAAATCAATTTTAGAGTGAAAATAACACAAAATAAATTCAAGGCATCAACTTGGTTTTCCAAACTCACACCTTTCACGACCCTACAACTCATAAATGCTCACAAAACCGCTTCATATTCCATTTCTCATGCATCAAAATTACATATCAGAAATTCTAACAATGTTGGTTCAAATTAAGAACTTAATAACACATAAAATGTGAAGATGGATCGATCAAAAATTCCCTGTGACTGTTGGGCTACCATCTTGCATCTTTCGAGCAACTTTTGGAAGTTGCATGAGAAACTTTTTTGACAACTTTTGCAACATTTGGCAAAACTTGTCTTTTTGCACTCGATGACCTTAGGAATGAATCCAAAACTATCTAAATGACATAAAATGCTAAGAATAACATGAATCCAAGGAATTTACCACTAAGGCTCTAAAACACAAAATATGCTTAAAGAGACATAAGCCTAACTAGGTGATCCAAATGGACTAAGGTATCCCTAGGCTCATAAGGTTGCCTAAGAGATCCTTGACCATACACACATGGATCCCAAAACCAAAATAGGATGATCTTCTAAGATCAATCCCTTTATGAAAAACAAGATCCTCTAGGATCAAAACAGAGACAGTCATGGGTGCACTGCACCAATAAACCCATCGGTAGTACAGCATCACCGTAGAAAATGGGCATAAAAAAGTAGCATCTCTGACAGTTGTCCAGTGAAATTTCTGATGGTAAACCTGTTGTTTGTATAGCATCACCGTCAAAACTGGGCGTCAAAAATGTAGCATCCCTGATGATTGTCCTGTGACATTTCCGATGCTAAACCCGTCGTAAGTATAACATCACCATAAAAATGGGCGTAAAAAATGTAGCTTTCCTGACGGTTGTCCAGTGACATTTTCGACGATAAGCCCATCGGTAGTATAACATCGCCGTCAAAATAGGGCGTAAAAAATGTAGCTTTCTCGACGGTTGTACAGTGACATTTCTGACGGTATACCCATCGTTAGTATAACATCGCTATGAAAAATAGGCATTGAAACTTGAGCATCACCGACGGTTATCCAACATTGCTTCCAGCGGTAATCCTGTCGATAGTATAGCATCTCCATCGCAAAGGGGCATCAGAAATGTAGTATCTTCGATGGTTATCCAATATCTTTTTCCAACGGTAATCCCGTCGGTAGTATAGCATCCTCGTCAAAAAAGTTGCCAGGTGCGTCGAAAAAGTGATAGACAGACACACTAAAGATAACAAAGCTCAGTAGACCATAATAGTTGGTCTCCGTCTTTGGTCCATATTAACGACAAAATGGTTTACCTTTCATTAGCTCGTCAAATGCGAGGATTTGAAATATTTTAATAGAATATTTTCATGATGATGTATATTATTTAAGTTGACGTTGCACGAATTTATCTACTTCACGTACTTTTGGACTATGAGGACAGTGATAAAGAAACATCTCCTCCCGTGGCTTGCATTACTCAAGCCACGGGAGGGGATGCTTGTTTATCGATGTCCCCGCAATCCACAAGTGTGGGAAATAGATAAATTCGTGCAGTGTCAAACTAAAATAAAGTACATTATACATAGAAATACCATCTATTAAATTCTTTTAGATCACCGCATTTGATGAGCTAACGAAAGATAAAACATTTCCTCAATCATATGGACCAAAGATGGAGACCAACTATTATGGTCTTTTGAGCTCTTCTATCTTTAGTCCTAGCTACTAGGTAAGGCCTGTAAGACTTATACTTGCTGATCATCAAGAATAATCATTGCCTTGCCTTTATGTACACTACACAATATCCAATATATTACTAAAGATGAAGAGAAGGCAACAAATATGAATGGATAAACGAAATGAAAGATACAATAATATTATCTTGTTGTTTACCTTCTTATAATTGACTAAATAATTTATTCCTTCAGACATCCAGTGTTGATGAGCTGCATAAGCGTAACAGGTTTTGAGGGTTTCATGAAAAAAAGACTACGAACAATGTTTTTTGTCCCTGGGACCCTGAAATATTGAGCTTCTCTTTGTTTCGAGAATAGTTTAACAATCTCTACTTAACAGGGCCAACCACATGAAGGTGGAAGCTCATATGGCCCCTCCTAGGAGCATCTTATGACCCCTTAAGACACTTTAAGATCTCTAATATGTATTCTTAGGGGTCGTAAAGGGTCATAAGGGGCCATAAGGGGTCCCGGGTCACAACAATTGAGAAACATAAATGTAGGCATCATGGTCACAATTCTTCGGAGACACAACATAATTGAGTGGTATACCCAGACGATGCAACACAACCACTACTCCTCTAATTCTAAGTTGACACTGTAGGGTCCAAAAACCATATATAAGGATGGTTTTTGGATCCTACAATGTCAACTTCAAACTGGAGGAGTAGTGGTTACGTTGCATCATCTGGGTATACCACTCAATTATGTTGTGTCTCCAAAGAATTATGACCATGATGCCTACATTTATGTTTCTCAACTATTCTGAGATTAAAAGTATTCTAAGGAACATGTCATGTCTATGTATAACTGCGTAGGATCGTCACTAAGAAAAAGGTATTTTCTGGTACAAAAGACTTAGTAGCCTCTAGGGCGTTTTTCTTGAATGCATTATACCCATGAAATACTTCATGAAAACATTTTGCATCAGGATTACATGGAAATGTAAACCAAGATTCATATAGAGAAAGGTGTTTCTCTTGGAAAATGGTTGATGGTGATTGATGAAGAAGATTTGAAAATGATGATTGATCCAATTCAGATTGGTGCAACATTTTCAAATCTTCTTCATAATCATCATCTAATGAAAATTTTCAAATCTTCTTCATCATTAATCATCTCAGTATTCTACAATCATCTTCTATCAAATGATTATCCTTGAAAGGAGGATAGTATCAAGAAAATATCATGAGAGAGAGCTTTGAAAACAAGAATAGTGGTAGTGTAACATATTTTTAACTCCTTGGTAGGCAAATCCTTCAACTCGGCTATTGTGATTAAAAGTCTTGTAAGGAACACAGAAGATAGCACTAAGGATGCTAAGCCAAAATTTCTTAAAGTACTCTTAGAAAACCATTTGCAAGATAAACATGGTCTCAACACCCACAAAAAGAAGAATACATCAAGGAAAACCAAGTCTCATTGTGCTAAAGGATTGTAACTCCATTTGTGAATGTTTTAATAACTTGGTTGGGTTAATTTCAAGGCATTTGTATTGAATTTGGCGTCTTCAAGTCTGATTGTCCCATGAAAGTTCAATATTTTTGGTGTTGCTTTGAATCATGAATTAAGATTCATCTCCATACTATGTTGTCTGTGATTAGGGGATGAATCCTAACATTGTATTATATTAATCTAACCTTCCCAATGGAAGAATAACCATTGGATTGGAGGGTGATCACTAAAACATGCAGGTTGCAGGTATGAAGGTGAGTAAAAGTTGTGGCATGGGTATTGCAGTAGCCTACCTGCCTTAACAAGGAAAAATATGTATAAATAGACAGTTACATAGACCCCACAAATAACCTTGGATATCGCTGGTAAAAAGTTTAAAATTTGGGCTAGTAGAGAAACCATGGCAACAAGTTCAAAATTTAAAGGGTAGATGTTTGGTTCTGTTCATTTGTTCATTACTTGAGTGATATGTCATTAAGTGCTTCCAGTTTCAATATGAATGTAAATACAAGTAAGGAAATATCCATATTTTCAAAAAAGAATATCATATTATTTATTCATAAGTGTAAAATAATATTTTCCATAGAAGTCATGGGAATGACTAAACAATACACTATGAAAAATAAGTATACATTTAAAGAAATGACATATAAAAAGAGGAGAGGACTTGTCATTGTTAGATGAATGACGAATTCCATGGTTGCGTGGTTGAATCTTTATCTCCTTAGCTCTGGAAGCTGTCTTTGCATGTCCAAGTGTTTTCATAATGAAAGTGAATTTTGTTAGAGCTCAAGGATCGTCATCAATCTATATGTGAAATCAGTAAATGCATAATCATATTTCATAATGTATCAAATCATATAAGTGAACAAAAAATAAATCAATACTTTATCTTTTTTATGTAATGAGTTTGTTCAATGTGTATGTTTAGGTATCATTATTCATTATTGAAGATCTTAAGTTGATATCATAAGCATTGCAACACGTGGGATAAAATGGGCTCCAACAAGGGTTGAGCCTAGTATGTTGTTATTGGAACATTGTTGATCATGACAAGGTGTACAATCCCTGCATCAAACATGTTATTATAGTCCTATCAACATTCATAACAGTGAATCATCACGATTCACTATTAAAAACATGTATTTACTCAATGGGACTATGATGACATGGGTGATGCAGTCACCCTATCATGGTTAACAAGGTTCTCAGATGATCAACATTATCATACAAATGACAAACAAAGGACTATAACAGTGAAATGAGGTGAAGGGAAATGCTAATTTCGGGACCATAAGCATGTTGTCAAATGGCAAAGATGGAGTAGTCAGGGACACCAAGAGGAAACTATAGGATAATTGTTGCTGCAGGACAACATACTGCTACATGATTACAATAATCAGCTACAGTTAATATGTCAATCAAGAAAATCACAAACATCATGGTAATGATATCAAACAATGATCAAGTGCATGGATCTAAAAGAGAAACCATGCACAAGTAGTCAACATCAAAGTTGCATGATAGACATTGTCAAAACAACAAGAGAACACAATGAGCAGAGTTTTCCAAGAAAAGGGTATGAATGATCAAAGAACAATGTTGTCTTAGTAATAATTTGATTAAGATGCAAGTGCAATCAAATACATGAAAGAGACAGGGATACCACTTTAAGAGAAATAGTGCATAAGAAAAGGTGTGAGGAGGCAGTACACGGTGCCTTTTAGTTAAAAGATCAAAACATTGTGAACAATGTCAAACAAGATAATGACATGCTTAGGAGCACTAAAATGGTGACTAAAATGTTCAAAACTATTTTAATGCATCTCAACAGTGAATTAAATTGCACCATAGATATGACGATGTCAAATGCTTACATCACGGTCATGAAGATGCAAAGAAAACTATTTAAAGCGGAGAAATCCTTACATGATAGTATAAAAAAGAGAGAAATATACATTCTGCAAGTTGCAATCAGATTAGTGAGAGATAATGATAATGCAATCATCAATGATAAAGAAATTATAGAGCATGATAGAGAACATCGGAGCTAGATATATGAAGCTTGGTGGAAACAAAGGCCGTACAATGTTAAGATGATGTTGTAGCACAATGTGACAAGTTTCATAAACAGTCATGTTCAAACATGAAAGATCAATTATCTTGAGAACATGGACATGCCATGAGTTTGATTTCAAAGAAACATTATGCATATTGACTTTAATGAATGGACATAAGCACAAAATACCATGACAATGAAGTCAAAGGGAACTAATGAAGTACAATGGTAGTGATCCATGGATGTGTAAAGGACAATATATACTTATTCTATAACAAAAAGAAGCAACAACACAAGGTTCTCATCAAATATGTACAAAGGTAATCATGTCAATACAGACAATCATAAACCATAAAGGCAGTAACAATGTAGTTATAACAAAGCATAAGGACATGGTCAAAACAAGAATGTAAATAATCACTTTCAAGGTGAATAGTAGTGACAATATGACAATTCTTGATGACAATTTGTTATATAATGAAAATGAAATGAAATAATAACATGTTGAGACCATTACTATGCTATCTTAAAAGGGTCAAAACAATAAATTTTATAGCAACCAAGTAACAATTTTAATATGTGAACAAAGAATAGCTATTGGTCATAAACAGTGAAGGGTTTATGAGCTATAAAGAGTGAGGGACATGTTTTTATAAAAGGTGTCAATGAATATGATGAAAGAACAAGAAAAGATTCAAACATTATTAAATGTCCATGGTAGTGCTGATGACAAAATGGTAGATATTTTTAACAAGGAAAAGCCACAACTTGTTAAGTAAGGAGTGAAACCTTCAAGACCCAGGTTGTTGTTATAGAAAAATGCAATCAATACAATAAGGGAAAATATCTCAATGCGTAGAATATAAATCACGGTTTTGCAAAGCTAAGAAACCTCTCAAAAGGAATCAAACTCAAAGCACATTTGTAGGTCATAGCATTGTAAAGACAAAATAATTATTCAAATGATGTTATAATAGTGTTCCACCATGAAATGAAAGACTAATCAAACCGAGCTAAATGAAAATGCAAGAACAATGAATATGCCATGATCCGATATGCATAACAGTCACCATGGTGTTTGAACATTTGACCATGTTTTTTCATGAAAACATAGAGATCATTAGGATTTAAAGTAGCAATGAGGTTCAAACAGTGTTAAGCTCAATGATGTAACTAGGAGTAGTCATAAAATTATGAAGAGAGAAGACCACTGCATTGATATAGATAACATAAAATCAATAAAATGGTCACTGTCAATACAAAGAGGATCATCAAAAATTGTAAAAGTCAGTGAATTTTGTAATTGCAATGCCCACATTTAATATACTATATTGGTCATTACACAACATACTTATCCTACACCAAACTTAACTATTTTTATATATATATATTTTTAAATAACATACCATTTTAACAAAATCAACAATTTAAGATCCTACTTGTTATAATGATTATCTATAGTACAAGAAGGAAATGAAATAAATTTAAACAATAGCTTGCCTTAATATTCAAATAAAAATCATAACATTTTGTCGCATACCTGAGCTTCTCTTCCTTATTTAAATATTGTATTCATCTTGCCCCATCAATTTGTACACCTGCTTAAATCTCTACACAACTTGATGCACAACATAAGATCCCTCAAAATTGAGATTCATGAGGATAAAGATTATCCATTTTAATAACTTAGCTAGATAGTTCAGAATGTAGTTGCAAATGGAATATAAAAGAGGGGAAAAATATATACAAAATTAGGAAGAAGTGGAAAGTTCATGGGTGACACAAAAGTAAAAGACCTAAGGGCCTGACCTAATGCCTCAGGGCTCATCAGTGATGGCCTTGGCTACATAAATCATAGAGACATCATAGTTCAACAGTTCAATATACTAGTGTAATTAATATCAAGATTATTTTCTTGATGTCTTCAAACCCTATGTAAAACATTCTCAACACCTAACTATCTATGCTTTACTTGAACACGGTGGATGGGAAAAATGTGACATTTTCTAAATAAGAGGATTTCAATAGGATCATTGCTTTATAATGCCACTAGCCTTATTGAAAAGAATATGCAATTTCAAATTTCTATGCACAATTCTTATATCTACTTACTAACTACTTGTTATGCTTGCAAGAATGGTGGTTCTCTTCCTGACATCGAGAGGAAGAGATTATCAAAACAATCAAGAAGGAAACTCTCACAATAATGGATGGAGAGGGAGAGACTATCAAAACACTAAACTCCAAAAGAAATATTTCTCTAAGGTACAATGCTATAGATGTGATAAGTTTGGTCACAAAGCGAAAAATTGTCCTGATCAGAACGATCTTCAAGCATCTATTACAGAAGTAAAAGAAAAAAAATCTTAACACATTATATAATTTATGAACATTCAATAGCGCATAATTAAAGTTGTTACATAAAAATCAGTCATTATCAATTAAGATGCATAGATGACAAACATTTCTTTCTTTTTTTCTTTAAATTTCTTGATTTTAAGAAATCTTGAATAGGAGCAAAAGTGTCATCATGATCATCTCCCCTCTCATCAGTTATTCTACCCTTCTCTCCATATCTCAATGCACACCTAGTTCTTTGTTGATGCAAAGGGGGTCCTCTACAATAACAAATAAAAGGGTTAAAATAAACTTTTTTTTATTATAATTTGTTACAAGTATTTTAGTACTTTAAAGAACATAACCATGGTGCTCTTTACCTGATCTAGTCACATCAACAACTTCTAGATCATTTTGTCTGGCCTCAACCTCAACATGCTCATGAACACCTGCCTCTATATCCTCTGCAATTGTAATACAAATGTTACATTAATCCAAACACCTATTGCAATTAAATTTGTATTACTACACCAATCAATTTAAGATGTTTACTTGTATTAATAATTACATATGAAAATTTTAATAACAAATGTATACCTCAATCACTGTGATGCACACTCGAACCAACTTCATCATGCACAGGTGGTGTACCAGAATCAACAGGCTGTATTCCAATTTCATACACATTGTTATCATTGTTTTCTTAAAAAAAATATACTCACTTTATGTTGGAACTAAACATCAAATAAACTAATTGGTAAATTATTCAATTTGAAAAAATCATCATTTAGCTTACTTACCATGACGGATCCATCAGTAGAACCTTGTGCACTTATTTCTCATATTTGTTCAACCACAACTCTATAGCCCTCTTGGAAGCCAATTCTCTTGTACTCTTCTGAGAGACTTGTATTGAACTTCGCGCCCTGCATTTTTGCTTGGTATTGTAAACTTTTATTTCATTGTTACATCAAAAAAAAATTGATTGAAAATTACAAATATTTACATACGGTTTTTCATTTAATAAGACTTAGAACTCGTGTAGTAAGTTTTGAATAACCACCAGAGCCAAGCTTGTGTTGCCTGTGCTTTTCTAGTCTTTCTTTGTTTCCTTTGATGTGTCAGGAAATCTATGAAAAGTATGAAATATGTTAATTCATATAAATATAAAGTATTTAGTACATAATTACATTCTTAACAGTATCACATACCTTCTTTTGTTGTCTGGTGGTGTATTTCCTTTTTCTTTTTCTTTTTCTTCTCTCCTTCACATTCAAAATAAGATTTTGCCACTCTAAATAAGGAATATAATGCAGAAGGGATGCTCGTACTTTGGGTTTTTTTTGTTAATGTACTCCTATACAGGTCCCTAATATAGTTCAAACATAACCTGAATTTATCAAGGAGCCTATTTTTCTCAAATGTATGAGGTCCAAATAAGTTTTTTATACTCTCTATGAGATCATCCTTTAACTTTTTATCTTGGACATTCCACCTTTTAAGAAAAAAACACTGTTAGATTCATAAATAAAGTGAACTTACCTTTAGTATAGTTCAAGAAATGGATGAAAGGAAAACTATCCTAGCAATGATATGAAATCAAAATAGTGGATTGGGGGTTTAGTTTGGATATGATGTTCCACCATTTACGGAGGGTGGACCCGAATATCCACAAACACTCATCATTAAGTTTATCATAAAAAATATCCTTCCCTACAAAATAATCATGGGATCATTAGTCGAAGGATATAATAGTATAAAATAAGAATACAATAGATGTAATCTTCTCATATTGAATGCAATGTGTAATTAACCTATGATTTTATAGTAAAAGAAAGGTCCAATATTTAAAGTACATGGAAGTTTGGCTACTTTCAAAGGAACTCCTTCGTCACTCACAAGAAATACACAATCCTTCACCATTCCTGTACTAGGAATGAAAATACATCTAGGAAATTCCTCATCATGTGATGCATCTCTTGTTGCATAAATTGAATCCATTATTAAATTCCCCCAAGAAAGAATTGTTGGAAATAATGGGAAGTGTGTACTGAGAGGGGAGGGGTGAATCAGTACCTCTAAAACTTTTATCTCTTTTCAAACTTTATCCATTATGTAATCAATTGTATAACCAACCATCTATTCTATTCTATCTTTGTGTAAGATATATCAATTCTTTAACTTTATCAAACATGTAAAAATTCATGAAAGTAGTTGACTCATAACACAAGATATGGTAATGCAGAAAACCCCTGTTAGAAGGTAAAAACTGCGGTGGGGATAACACCCACAAAAACTTCACTATCTGCAGATTGGAAGGGGTCGGCTTACAATTTGATCACTTCTAATGATCTAACCTGTTAGGATTATTATGTGGAGACTTGTTAATGCCTACTATGTTAAGAGCTTTAGCAACACTGTTTAGTGTGCACTCGGTTAAGAGATTTACAACAGTATTGTTAAATCCACCTTCTTTGAAAGGATTTCTTCTATTTTCTACACTTGTTAGAATGCAGAAAAAATACTCATTGACCTGAGTGTATGAGATCTAACAATTGTTGATTAGAGATCCATTAAAATTCACATGTATAAATGTATCGGTAGCCTCTGTTCTTGGCTCTTGATAACCAATTTCATCTTTTGTTCTTCTTCTTCTTGAAACTTTTAGTCTAATCCATAAATGTGCTCGTTGGCTACATTCATCCTCTCATCCATGATAATGAATGATTAAAACATCTATTTATAATATAGATTGACCTAATGTAGTTTCACATATATAAAAACTAACTCTATGATCAAAGGTTTAAAACTTGACCTTGATCTCCTAGTCTGCATGTTAATAATCAGTTAGACTGATTAAAAAAATTACAATAATGTTGCTTGTCCCTTAAGTAATGGTTTTAAAACAAATCAAGACTCTATAAATATAATATATCTGTTTTATCTGACATGGAAGTTAGATCCACTTTTTCCGGGATGTAACCAACTTTCAGTGTCTGATGCTCAATTTGCTCTGAATTTAGTTTGACTGTCTTTTGGTGTTCCTTGGTTGAACTGTCTGTCAGGTTGCTCCTTGTCTATTCTCTCAATTTTCTCTGTATCAGCTCATCAGGTTCCATTGTCAGTTTTCTCGTGTCGGGTTCCATTTTATCATCTTTGGTTTGAACTAAAAACCTCACTTTCGGTGTAGTGTAACCGATGGTTTAAACAACTTGTTTTCTCATTGCATACTAGTGACAAAAATTTATGTTTATCAATCTCCCCCTTGACATTAGTATCGAAAACTGATTTGTGCAGAATACTATCAAAATTTATAGTATGAACACCTTGTATATTACCTTAGTCATTTCATGGCTCCCCCTATGGATATGCTGGTATAGTATAGTATATGTATATTATACACTTGTCTTTATACTATCTCCTCCTTTTCCTTTTTCTTTCCCCCTTTTTACTATATGCTTTGTCTCTGTACATATTATTTACTTTTCCCCCTTTTATTGATCTTTGTACATATCAATTTACTTTTCCCCCTTTTTTGATAGTAAGGGCAAAGGTGTATACCTATAGCTTATCAAAAATATGAGAGTGTGAGGATTTAATTTCCTCCATCATCTTCTCCCATTTCTCCTTTAGATGTTCTAGAGCCATATGCTCCAATGCTATCCATGCATGCATGTCATATATGCTGTCTGCTAGAGACATCTCAGGGGTGGCAATAAGTTGCCTAGCTGAACTTAGGTGTGTCTGCAAAAGTGTGAGGTTCAGTAATAGTATGGACTAACTCTTGGTAACCTCCTCTCTGAACTATGATTCTACTTCCCAAAGTTCCTATCTTAACCTTTTGATCTCTATGATTTTCTCATAATGCAATTTGATTCCATTTCCATCAGTGGTTAGACTTTGTGCACTTGCAGTTAGATCGGATTTGATCTTTTCTATCTTGTCATTATTATCCTTAGTAAAATTTTCTAAAGTGTATATCTTTTGTATTAAGGAAAAAAATTCAGTTATGATTGGATCTAATTGATATGATAACTCTGAAAGCTTTACCTTATTCTCTGCCACTTCTTGGCTGATCTTTTCTGTCAGTTTGTATTGAAATTTCTGCTTTGCTGGCTCCTTAATTGCCTTTTCTACATCAACATTTTGGATTGTGATTGCTTCGGTGAGGACGAAAATTTGATATAGAATGGGGGCATTGTGATCAACATCAACTTCAAGAACTATCTGACTCAAGATGTCCCTTGTGTTCTCTAGTACCAATGAATGTCGGTGTTGCTTCTTAAGATTTTCTTGCAAATCTTTCCTATGGAAGATTTCTCCATACTATTGGAGAGATTCAAAGTCTAATGTTGCTGGGTCACATTTTGGAATTTCAATTATCTCATCAAGTGTGACTTCCAAATTGTTCTTTGTTTTCTTCTTTTTCTTTTGTGATCCACCTATATGCAAAACCATAGCCAGCATCTCTGCTTGGTCTGATGTGCTACTAGATGGATTTTGAGGTGTTGTACCTTTCTCCTGCTACTCAGTGTTTTCCTGTCGATTGTCTGAGGACGTCTCCTTATCAACCTTTTATGTTTTTGCAGCTTCTCCTTTTGTTTCCTTTGGCTTGGTATCAACTGTCTTTTCTTTCTCATCTATTTCTTTGTGCACTTCATCAACATCTTTCATCTGTGCATCTTTCTCGGTGGTATCTCCATATTTTTGTTCTTCAATGATGACATTTTGTTCATTGGTTGTATCCTTCTTTTCTTTAGATGTATCTTTTTTCTCTTCATTACCCTTGTCCTCAGGTATTCTTGCATCGGGCTCGGGGGTCTTCTCCTTTTGTGAAATAATATTGATTGCTTGAATCAATAGTGGCATCTAGCCCAGTATATGAGCTTGTGCAACATCAATTGTAGTGTCATGTTCATCGGTTTGGTTCTTGACAATAGTGACATCTTCATCTTTCTAAATTTCCTCTGAAGGATCATCTGTGATGTCAATAATAGTATTGTCCATGGTGTTGTCCATAGTATTGTTCGGCCACGTCTCATTTGCAACATCGATATTCTTGTTTCCTGTTGTGTCCAATTCCTCTTTGTCCAATTCTACATCAGTCATATTGATTTGTTTAGTGCTCTATGTAGCCTGATCATCCTTGGTCTGTTGAGTTTTGGTAGAAGCAATTTGGGGCTCGGGACTTGTATCCTTTTTAGGAATATCAAGTATCTTTCTCCATTCGGCTTCACTCTTTCTATCTAGGTCCAGTAGGTGTCCTTGAAGCACTTGGTAAGCTCTCAACTTTGGTAAGAACCGTTTGGAGTGAATTTTCATCATTTCTTTGATCTCTTCCATTTTTGATTTAGGAGGCATGACAGATACTAGGGCTTTTTCTTTGACTTCTTTCTCAAAGTGCAAGGAAAATGTCCATCTTTCCGATAACCTATCTTGTAGTTCTTTTGGAATATTGTCTACCAGTTGTATTGGGAGGTATTTGAATATGCACATCATCTTGATGATTACCTCCTCAATCTTATTTTGATCCAAGGGATCCAATGTCAGCTATTTCTTAATATTTCTATCATTGACTATACCTTGTTTGATAATTGAGGCACACACTTCATCAACTATTTCAGGTATCTTATTCTTTTCCTTTTGAACAAATTCATCCTGTTCGGTGTCCTCAATGTCTTCCTTGGTTCTGATGAACTTTCTTCTTTTTGTAGGACCTCTTTTCTGTGTTTGAGGTTTCCTCTTATAGGTCCTTACTTGACCTTTCTTTAGTGGTGAAGGACTTGTGTCCTTTTCTATTTGACTCCTTGTCCTTGTAGCAGCTGTAGTCCTAGGCTTCTTAGCTAGTGGAGGTAATGGTGTATCTAAATCTGTTGAATCTGAGTCACTCTCCTTTTCATCTTCACCGATGGGTGACTATCCCTCAGTTTCCTCTGTCTTTTTGGTTTCTTCTTCTGTAATCAATAACCTTTTCTTCAAGTTCTTGACCATATTGCCTTTCTTCCTATCTATCTTCTTTACAACCAAGCCAGTCTTGATTCTTTCCTTGGCTTCTTCATAAGTGCCAAAATTGGGTTGTGATTTATCTATTGGCTCATTTATTAATGCATCAATTGCATTAGATTCTTGATCTATGTTTACCTCATAGTCAAGTGGAGATAACCATGTTGTTCTCGGTACATCAGGCTTGATGTATGTGAATTCAGTGTCTACCATAAAGAAAATGTTAGTCCTAAACTTTTCAATTAACTGTTCGGGAATCCTTACTCTCTTCTGCATTCTCTCCTTGAATCCAGCAAAGTATTCATCCATTACTAACTCAAAATTATCTCCTAGTGATTTTATAAACTCACTAATATGAATGGTCATTGGTCTTGTTGTGTCCCATTACACATTTCCTATAGATGGAAAAGATTCTTGGAAGTAGAAGAATATGTACATGATAAGTGAACCAAACTTACATGAATTTGATTTTGCATTTCTGATTGTCTTTAAGTTCTCTTCTAACTGCTTGAGTAGAAGTTCTAACAGATCCAATTGAGTTCCCTTCTTGACAATCTTCTAGGCTGTATCCACTGCTCTGGATGCTATGCTGTTCATCCTTCTAGCATGAAAGAACTTGTATCCTAAGACACATGCTCCAAATTTTAGTTCATTATCGTTAATGGTGGATACCTTGAGTCCTCTTCCATCACATTTAGCTCCTATGTTTTTCTCAATGTCATCTTTAGGAGGGTGCTTCAATGCCTTTACCTTATCGATTATTAGATAACCGGTGACAACATGAATAACATCTTTTGTTATCAGTTTAGGCTCATCCAGCCATAGCTTTCAGTCATGGATCCTGCTCAGTACTAACCGAATCCATTTAGTCTTGAATTATTTTGGGAACCATAGGGCATTTGTGAGCCCTTTTACTTTGATTTGTTTGTGTTCTTCTTTGATAGTGCCATCATCTTTACATAGCTTCTTGAAGGCTTTCTCAACCTCCAGGTCACCAATCTCTGCGATCTTGTAGTGAATGTATTCTCGCACATCTTCGATGAGAAAAACCCTAGATGGTATTCTTGAGAATTCTCTAGCATTGTCAGGTTGTGAGGCAACTTTTAGGCATATCTTATTTTAGGCATATCTTGTAATGTGGTTCCTCACATGTACTATTCTTGATAAGTTTGACCTTTTTGTTCTTAATACTCTTCAGCTTAGCAGTTCTTGAAGTGGTCGCCATTGTTTCTAACATTAGGGCTTTCGTGTAAATGATAAACAAAGTTTTCAGTTATGCTTGGTACTTACTTTAACCTCTGTAACTGTACTGATCTGCTTAGAGTGCTTTGAATTGGGTTGGAGTCACTCTGCAATGCTGTCGCTTCTTACTCTAGTTTTTCTTTGGTTGCTTCGCTCAAATTGCTGGTGAGAATTGTAACCCTTCCGTCATCTATTTATAGATTTTTCCCTAGGTCAAGTCATTAATGCTCAACCACTCAGTGTGTAAAGACGGAGTCATCGGTTAAAACACTAACTTCCCTTTCGGTGACAACACGATGCTTTGGGCAGTTGTTTAACTTGTTTCTTTTACTGATGGGTTTTGGTGTATGGCGAAGACAACTTTGTGAACTTACATGATTACCGACGGATCTTGGTTTACACTAGTTATTTTAGCTTTTACATGTTAACCGATGATTCTCGATAAGTGTAGATAGCTCAGCTTTGAATGTATACCGATGCATTTTGGTATGTATTGACCGACGAAATAGTTTTCACATAATTTAACAAGTAATACCATAGTGCATCTATAGTCATGCTAATTTGACATTTCAACTATGTATAATGGAACTGATGTAAAATATAATTTGGTATAATGCAGTTCCATACTTACTTGTTCTTCTTAGGTCAGGGTGGTGATGTCACTAGATCCATTGGATAAGGTGTTACCATTTGCATTGCTCGGTCTAGCTTCATCATTTTTTGTAGCTTTCCTCCACATTTTGTTTCTCATCTTCTTGATGTCTTCAATGGTGTTTCCATTGGAAAAGGTGCTGATCTCTTTCATTAAGTCTCTGTAGTCTTTCTTGAGATGACCGACTTTATGATAGTGTAAACATGCCATTTCGGGGTTAGTCCAGCCTCTAGGCTTTCTTGTCCATTGTCTCATACAGTTTGCAGCAATGTGACCAAATCTTCAACATGCTGTACAATTTTCCCAAGTGTTGTAATCCCATACATACTAGTTACCGAATCTATTCGGTTGATAGGCAGATTCTTTACCTTTAGGTTTCCATGCTTGCTTTTTCTTCTTCCAACATTGAGTTGTGTGCCCATGCATTTTGCAAGTAGGAAAGTATTTGTCCATGCAGGTTTCCTTCTTTGGTTGTTTCATCTCAAACTTACATTCATATTCTTTATTTCCTTTCTTGTTACATTTATAACAATTTTCTATGAATGAAGATGTAGATTTAGGAATACCTTTCATTTTTCTCCTGCATACATTTGATGTGCAGCCTTGCTTTCCACAATGATTGCACGTCATATTTCTTGGTCTCGGATTTGCATAGACATTCTTTGGATCAACTTGATTAGGTGATTCTCCATTCTCAGTATAGCCTAGTCTGGTGTTGTTGTTGGCTCTCCTTTGTCCATCAAGAAAATCATCCATTCTTTTATTGCTTTCTTTAGCTCTCTTGATTATCTTATTATGCTGCTTCTAAATTCTTATTTCTTGTTTCAAATTTTCATTTTCTTCCCTTAGCTCACCGATAGCTTCTATTCTTTCAACGAGTTCTACATTCATTCTGTTCACCTCTTGACTCATAAGAATAATTTGATTTGTAATCTCATGATGATGTTCTATAAGTCTTTGTATTTCTGACTCTTTTTCTTGTAGATTTTCAATAATCTCCCTTCTATCATCAATAGCTAGTGTTATCTCTTGCTCAGCTTGTCTAGCATTGTTCATGACATCAATCATTCTTACCATCTATGTCTCTTGAATGATTTGTAGAGATTTCACTTGTCTATCTAGATGTTGATTGATTTCATTTAAGCTTGTGATGCTTTCCTCTGATGTATCTGATGCTTTGCATGTAGTAGATCCTGAAGACTCAAATAGATATGGTATCTCTTCTTCATGGTAGTCCGTTTCATTATAATGAGATGCCATAATATTTCTTTCATCTAACCGCTGTCTCATCTTGATTCTAGCTTCTTTATACTTCTCATAGAAGATTTGAATTTCTAGCTTCTGATTCTCAATAATTTTGTCAAGTCTGTACTTCTCCATTGTATTATTTTTTCTCTTAAGTCTTTAAGCTTTCCAAATAAGAGTTCCAGCTCTGATACCAATTGTTGGAAATAATGGGAAGTGTGTACTGAGAAGGGAGGGGTGAATCAGTACCTATAAAACATTTATCTCTTTTTAATATTTATCCATTGTGTAATCAATTGTATAACCAACCATATGTTCTATTCTATCTTTGTGTAAGATATATCAATTCTTTTAACTTTATCAAACATGTGAACATTTATAGAAACATTCATGAAAGTAGTTGACTCATAACACAAGATATGGTAACGCAGAAAACCCCTATTAGAAGGTAAAAACTATGGCGGGGATGGAACCCACAAAACTTCACTATCTATAGATTGGAAGGGGCCGGTTAAGGCTTACAATTTGATCACTTCTGATGATCTACCCTATTAGGAGTATTATGTGGAGACTTGTTAAGATATACTCTGTTAAGAGATTTAGCATCACTATTTAGTGTGCACTCGGTTAAGAGATTTACAATAGGATTGTTAAATCCACCTTCCTTGAAAGGATTTCTTCTATTTTCTACACTTGTTAGAATGCAGACAAAAATACTCATTGACCTGAGTGTATGCAATCTAACAATTTCTGATTACAGATCCATTACAATTCACATGTATAAATGTATCACTTATTGTGATTGATTAATACCTCTGTTGCTCAGTAGCCTTTGTTCTTGGTTCTTGATAACCAATTTCATCTTTTGCTATTCTGCTTCTTGAAACTTTTAGTCTAGTCCATAGATGTGCTTGTTGGCTACATTCATCCTCTCATCCATGATAATGAATAGTTAAAACATCTATTTATAAGATAGATTGACCTAATGTAGTTTTGCGTATATAAAAACTAGCTCTATGATCAAAGGTTTACAACTTGACCTTGATCTCCTAGTCTGCATTTTTATAATCAGTTAGATTGATTAAAACAATTACAATAATGTTTCTTGTCCCTTAAGTAATATTTTTAAAACAAATCAAGACTCTATAAATAAAATATATTTGTTTTATCTCACGTGGAAGTCAGATCCACTTTTTCTGGGATGTAACTGACTTTTGGATGCTCACTTTGCTCTGAAGTCAGTTTGACTGTCTTTCAGTGTTCCTTGGTTGAACTATCTATCAGGTTGCTCCTTGTTTGTTCTCTCAGTTTTCACTGTATCTTCTCGTGGGGTTCCACTGTCGATTTTCTCCTGTTAGGTTCCACTTTATCATCTTCGGTTTGAACTAAAAGCCTGACTTTCAGTGTAGTGTAACCGATGGTTTAAAAAAATTATTTTCTCATTGCATACTAATGACAAAAAAGATAGTCGAACATGAGATCTACCTAAACCACCTACAGTACCTTTATCATGGCCATGAAGTTCACAATTATGCAAAAAAATCTATTAAAAAAACACATCCACTTGTTTGTTAATGACATAAGAGACTAGTATAACATAAAAACTATTATTGAACTTTTTTTATAATTAAAAATTACATTAATACTTACTCTGAAATTTTAAGCTCGGTGCATCAATTAAATCACCCTCTTTTGTGACTCAAGAGTCAGAGGGTATATAGATGACAATTGAGACAATCTTTTTCCAATTCTTTGGAGGCATTTTTTAATTTTAGTGGCCGGTTCATCACAAGTTGTAAAATCAACATCTAGGTCCTCGTCAAAGTCCTCTTCCTGAGGGATTGCGAGTTCCTTTCCCTTTCTCTGATGACCACCTGTCTGTGACAACAATATTACTAGCACTATTAAAATTACTCCAAAACAATGATGAAAAGAACATAAAAAAAATATTTAACATTTTTCTTCTATCTAATTTTTAGTACAATAACAAAGAGGTTTTCCTGCTAGGAAGAAGAAGCGCCTAGAGGATCATCATTGTCCCCTCTATGTAGCTGCTCCATATCGTGACCCTGTGTTATTATTTAAAGTTAATCAATAATTAGAAAGGACTAGATTAATAAATTTCATTAGAAAGGGATAGATTAATAAATTTCATTAGAAGATGATGATGGGGATGAGGTGGATGATGAGGAGACTCCCTTGATGTGGCTAGTTTTAGAGGGCTTGTTTGTAGAAGTTTCTTTGGATGAATTTTCTTTCCTAGAACGATTAGATTCAACATTACAAAAAGAACTCCAATATAAAAATGTTAGCAAAAAAACTCAATTATTTAATGGTACATAGCATGTACCTACACCCCCATGATAGTGACATTGTTTATATCTATGCGATTTAAATTATAATCAATAAGAAGCTCTTCTTCTGCACGTATTGATTTTATCGCACATACAAATACATGATTTCCCTTGCGTGCCTCAAATATGCAATTGGGTTGCTTAATAGTTGACACAGGTCGCGTACTATTCATAAAACCTATAATATTCTCTGATGCTTTTGGCCTTCCGTCAATTTATATAGCCACTCTTTTACTTTGTTAATTATCTTTTTGTTAAATATAATTTTCCGAGAGTGCATACCTACACATAATTTTTTATATCAAACAATCCACATCCAACTTTTGTAATCGTAACAAGGTCCAACATACTCCATCAATTTGACAACTTTGTTGTAAGAGACCTTTATGCCATCCATGGAAAATAGGCCCAAATAATGTAATGACGATGGTGCTATGTGATATATCTTGCCTTTAACACAAAAATCAATGTTTATTGGAGGAATTTCTTTGGGGACCCATTGTTTCTTTAGATGTTGGTACCTAAAGGGCACCTCTATGTCGCCTTCACTCTCATCATCATAAGAACATGACCCTCCTTGAGCAAGGAAAAATTTCATGAATTTCATGAATTTCCTTCTAGTATTTTTCCCTCTAGTTGATCTCCCTAATTCAAACATACTACATGTCTCACTTTCTTCTTCCATTCCTATATTTCCTTCCCTTGAGGAAGACACATCTGAAAAATACCTATTTGCTACTACCAACACTCCATCAAATGAGAGAGATATCAAGTAATGTGAGATATTTTGCAAATTGTAAAATAAATTAATCTCTATAGGGTGTATTGACTTACACCTGTCGATCCATGAGACTGTGTGGGATGCTCGTGAAAGGAGTTTGGGTTCCTGCATATGTAATTTAATTATCTTATGCCAGCTAAAAAATTCATGATACATATAGTCAAAATTACATAGTAAGTACATTAAAAATCAATTTAATTATCTTATGCCAGCTAAAAAATTCATGATACATATACTCAAAATTACATAGTAAGTACATTAAAAACCGTAAGCATTCCATATGAATTAAAAACATTAAAAGGTACATCATGAATTAATTAGATTAAGCATTGATCACATAACTGTACATTTCTATCAAGAAATCAATATTAAATAGATCAAGCATTGATCTCATTATTGTACATTTATATCAAGAAATCAATATTAAATAGTTTAAGAAGTGATCACATAACTATACATTTAATTCATGTCATTGATCTTCTTCTTCATCCAACTCATCACCATGATCATTGTCGTCGTCGACATCACCACCACCATCATTTTCATTGTCGACATCATTACCACCACCATTATTATTGTCATCTTCGTCGTGATCATCATCATCATCATCATCATCATCATCATCATCATCATCATCATCATCATCTTCTTCTTCTTCATGAAAATTTGTGTCAGGAACATCATCGACTAACTATCGATCGTGATAATCATCTACATCGTCTTATACTTGTTTGGAATCTTCTTCTTCCATTGCATTATACCTTATCAAACTTCCTCTTGGATCATGTCTAAAAACAAAACAAAACCCAGTTTATGTGGAACCTATGAGTAAAATACCTGCTCACATTGGCTTGGAAAGACATAGGGCTCATCCCCAACTGGCTCAAACCACCTTGTATTAATCATTGAAAATTCATTGTTATGTTTAATAATAGTTCTATCAGGATCATTTTGATTAAGTCATAGCTTGTACCATCTGACGATGAAGAGAAATAATTTGAAGGAATTAAATTCACACTCAAGTATATCATCCAAAATGCCATAGTATCGATTTTGAGACTCTCAAGGATGTAAGTCATTTCTAGATGAAATATTAGGCACCTGAAAGACTGCGCTTATCCCAGAATCACAAGTTTTCTTTGTGTCATCCAATTTTTCGATGAGAAATTTATGACCATTGCAAAACATAGCCTTGTGGTGTTTGACCTTCAATAATATGTCAAACATGTAAAAATTATTGCATTGGGAGTTGATAAACCTACAGGCAATTAACAAATTTATACATACCTAAAAATCTCTTAAACTATATGCTAAAACTATTTCCCTTTGCGTAACATTGGAATCTCCATTACGATGAGCTTCTTTAACCAATGAAGACACAACTTCCTATGTTAATGTGTGACCACAATGTGTTTGGATTAAGTAATACTGAGAGGGGGGGGGGGGGGGGAATNTAATACTGAGAGGGGGGGGGGGGGGTGAATCAGTATTACATCACTTTAAATTAAACTTAAACCAATTCCACATAAACCATATGATTGCTGAAATGAAAAGAACATAAGAAAATAACACAGAACTCATTACACCATAATTTGTTGTTAAGGAAATATTGGCCAAGGTACAACCCCGATGGGGATGTTATCCTCAAGCATGCACTAAAGTATAATGTCCCTGTTAGGAGGCCTAGCCTTGTTAGGAGCTGAATATTACATAGTACATTTCCTTGTTAAAGGAATAAAAACCATGTTAAAGGTATACAACACCCCGTTAGGGGTACACTGAGCTTACAACTCTTACAATTAATACTTCAAAAATTATTCATAGAAATGAACAAAAACAAGCATATCCAATGCTTAGATAGTTCCAATTGTAGCTCTCAGTAATCTCTGTCAATCTTTGATCTCTCATCTTCCATCAAACATCTCATTCGCATACATTTTCATTCATATACCATACATACATCTTACATCTTTGCTTTAGAAAATGTTATATATATATATATATATATATATATATATATATATATATATATATATATATATATATCTTTTTCATCATCTAGTTGGCTCTCTAATACATTATCTTCCAGTTAGCTCTCTATTACAAAATATAATTAATAATGTAAAGAGTAAATATAAAGTCGGTTCTCTTACATAACTAAAATATAGTTTATCCACAATCATAATCCAACTTAGCACGCTAGGAGTCCACGCCATACTCCCTTAATCCTTGCAATTGTTCAACTACTTTGTTTCACTGTATGCTGTCTTCACATGTCTTCAAATCACTCTAACTCTCTGTAATCATCACCAAAACCAAATAGATCTTAGGTGGAGGTCATACATAATCCATAGTATCTTCCTCTAAGCTCGCTAGCCATCAAACATCATACTTGATCTTCACTATCTGAAACAATACTGTTATACTCTATAATTCTGTTTCTATACTTAGTCCATTTTAGAACCGAATCATCAAAACTATACTTATCTCAATCATACTATCAGATGTGTTGCCATAAATGAAAACCATTAAGTGTCTCATAACATACCAAAAAAATCTCTTTCCAACAATCTCTACCTTTTTGCATTGATGACAACACTTATCAAAAAATGACTATGTTCCAACACAAAACTATTTTCTTTACTACTTCTCTCATTTTTCTCTTTTCTCTCTCCCCCTTTGACAACAATGGAAAAGGTGCATCCAAAATTTACAAAAATGTAGAATTAGTGCTTGCTCACCAATTGATGAATATCTTGAAAGGAATCTTCCAAGATCTTCACTTCTGTATTCCATGACTCTATCAATAACTGAATAACATGAATTAGTCCATTTAGTGCATATGATGATGTCTCTACTGCTTTTAAATCTATGGGAATAGATTTTGTTAATGATTCTATATCTTTCTCCATGTTAGATAGATGAACTTCAAGAATTGATAGCTTAGGAGTGATTAATCTCTTCAACAAACCAAATCTTGTTATTACTCTCCCTTTCTCTATATCCAATACATTGAACATATCAACAATCCTTGCTACCTCTCTGTCCATCTCCATTATCGATTGTGAGGAGGTATCACAACTGTCCATCATGCTGTTCAAAGTTGCCCTATCCTTTGCAATAATGTCTTCAATATTCTGAATGTGTCTGCTAGGGTTCATGCAATAGTTGAATAACATCCTTCCATATGTAACACAACTTCTTGCCTTTGATATAGCTAATCTCAGAATGCCCAAGTCCCATGAGATAGACTGACATACTTCCATCAAATTCTTTTCTAAATAAATTTTGTCTTCCTTTTTTTCAAAAATCTTCACTAAGGAGCTATAGTGACCATCAAAATCATTTAGTGCTAATTTTAGGTTCTCTACTTCATCTTTAATTTAAAAAATAATAGGTATTGGAAGAAGTTTATTCACAGTATCAATTGCCCTAGTCATTACCTTAGTCTTCTTGTCACCTTTCTTATCAGATCTCTATTTTGCCTTTGAGATTACGATGAAGGATAGTCTCATCAGTTCATCCTCATCCATTCTGTTAACATATGTGCTTACATATTTGTCTTTACTTGCCAATAATAGAATAGTAGATGTGTCAATTTTAGGTTTTGCTTCAACTCTTGTCTCTTCTTCTTTTTTCTCTACCTCTTTCTCTTCTTTCTCTTTCTATTTTTCATCTTTCTTTTCTTCTCCTTTCTGTTCTTCTTCATTAGCCATTGTATTGTCGATGTTCCCTTCAAATGGATCTTTCTCATCAAGTGAAGTGTCAAGGGTCATAGGCACACCATAAACATAGAAATCTGGTTGCATGATATCTTCTCTCTTCTCAACACTTACCTTAACTATCTTAGAGATCTCTCGAATTCCTAAAGGTGTAGGAATAATAGGTTTAGGAGGTGGAGTATTCTTAGGAATATTACTCATAAGTATCAAAATCTTATGCCTTCTGAGTCTCTTCTAAGACTTCTTCATATTTCCTGCCCATAATTTTCACCAATCTTGCTTTGGTTCTCAACAAAGGTTTGAGTGCTCTCAATATTCTTTCTCTCTCATGTACTGAAACTAGCAACATGTCCTTAATATCTTGATTTATTATAGCCTCATCTTCAATATGTGCAAGTTTTTTTTCTAATTTCTAGTTTTCCATACAATTCCTCAGGTGTATTGCCTTCTATCTCTAATAGATTCTTTTTGAAAACAAGTAAATAGTTAATTACTATGTCCTCAATCACTAGTTCGTTAGATTCTTCATACCTGTCATAATATTTGTTCACTGAAACAAGATTTCCTTTCTCAATAGCTCTCTTTTCTAACATATTTATATTAGGCTTCCATACCTGTCTGTAACTTGTGGTCTCTTTCTCAATTTTATTTTCTTCTACTTCTTTAGTCCTCTGCTTCTTAGGAGGCGAGTCTAGCTTAGTGAACCTAGTGTTTCTCTAAGGAACAATATTTTTTTCTTGTGAAGTCTTCTGTGGTGGTGAGGGTGTAGTAAAATTAATAATAGTAGAAGTAGGACTAACTATATTCTCAATCTTTAGAGGTGGAAGGCCTGCAGTAGAAGTACTTGCCAACCCAGAAGATCTCTCTGCTATCTTCTTCCTTACTTCTCTCATCTCTTCTTTACTAATACCTACCTTAGTTGGACACTCATCAACTATATTCTCCACTCTTCTCTTTTAAAATCCTCTAGTCCATTCTTCTCTGACCTTAGCTGATTTTTTTTCATATGTGCCCCATCTCTCCTCAGATGTATCATCTTCAAATTCCAAGACATGTTCAATTTGCATAACCAGAACTTATGAACTGACTTCAACATCCATGGGCTAAAACCATTTCTTTCTTGGTACAACTACCTCAAAACATACACAATCAGTTTCAACCATGAAACACATTGTATCATTTTATTTCTCAACTAACTCTTCAAGAATTCTGAATATCTCTTTCATTTTCCTCTGAAGAATCTTGATCATGCCAAATAGTTCTCCATCTACCCATGTGTTGTTTTGTCTTTGGTAGCTTTGTGAAATATGAATACCAGTGGGTATGCTATCATTCCATGCCCTAGGGTGCATTCTAGGGAACTTATGCTCTATGTGGATATACATATGAACTAGAAGTGAGCCAAATCTAAAGGTCTTACATTTATCCTTCATGATTAGCTTTACATTCTCCACAAATTACTGTGCCAAAACATCACATAGGTTATATGTAGTATTTTACTTTACCATCTTGTAAGCCATCATAATGACTCCTACTTTAACTGATTTAGGTCTACTAATGTAGTAAAATTTGTATCCAAGCATCATCGTAGTTAGTCTTAAATCCTACTAGAAAATATCATTCACTGTCATAGCCCATCTGTCCCATTTAGAATGTGTTAGGGTTTCAACTTGTTTCTTTATGTGATTCTTTACCACAGGGATAACTCCAGTGTTGTCTAACCCAGTTATATCATGAATCAACTGACTACAGATCTTTATAGGTTGCTCTCCTATCCAGATGAATTGATAATGAACTCTACTAAGTAAGATTTTGAACCATTCATCTTCGTTGAATTCATACAAATCTAACATTTTCATAATGCTCAGGTTGTCTATGTCTTTGAATTAATCCTTCATTTCACCATCATTAGTCATGTATTCCATTTCAGTAGAAATCTCATCAACACCCAATATATCATACTTGCAATGAATGTAAGCCCTAGTATCCTCTACATGCAAGACACCATATAGTGTCTGGAAAAATGCTTCTTCAGGGTTGTCTTTACAAGAATTAAATGAATGTTTCTTGAATTTGTATCTAGGTCGATCTACAACATCATAAATCAAAGGTGCATCCATAACTTCTGTATGAGTAGATGATGTAAATACCTTAATCACGCTGAATTTTGAATTCCCGCTTCGATCGATCACACAATATAGTTGTTAGATAGTCTAATAATCTCTGATCTCTTCTTTTCTTAGGTTTTTGCTCTTCAAATGGTGAAGAAATAGGTATCTTAGATGTCCTTTATTCATCGTTAAGTGTAGAATGCACATTACCCAATACACAACTTCGTACATTGTCTAGTCAATAACAAATCTCGTGATCACAGCATATGCATCATCCGATGTTGCGCTCTTAGATATAAGTTCTATGATGTCTGCACATATCATAACTAAGCTTGCTAGAGCTTACTCCTCAGATTAGGGGCTGGATATATTTTGAAATTTTCATCCAGTGTTCCCCCTAAGGCCATTGTCATGCCCAAAAATTCGCGCCAAAAAATGCAACAACTTTTTTTTTTTTTTTTTCTAAAACCGAAATTAAAGTCAAGAGGGTCTAAGGGGAATCATGACTAAGTGTCAACCTCCCTTAACCCTAGACGTCTTCTAAAGTTTTCAGATGCACAAGGTGACGTTTAACATAAATTGACCTAGGATTAATTTTAGGATAATGCTCGAGGATTAAAAAAAGTGAGGTTATAAGGTTTCTCAAGTCATCCACTAAATTTATTAATAGAGTTTGATGATGTGGAGAAAGAGAGAGATTCCCTGTTCTCCGTCTCCAGGGTCGTTCAAAAAACCTGGTATGTTATTAGCTTGAAGAAAACTCTGAATTTAATTAACCCTCTAGGGTAGGGCACTTCCATAATATTATTTTTATAGTAGTCAGTATACTGGCCACATATATTGACCACATAAAAATAACATTAAGAGTCCCTATGTTTTATCTAAAAAATTTAAATAGATTTTTCCTCTTAAATATTTCAACTTCAATTTATTTAATTAACATTAAATTATTGGCTTGGTAATCGAGACAAAGGCTTAGATTCATTTAGGGTCAAACTTTTAAATTTTTTTTTTTCATTAGTTCCATTAATAGTTTATTTTTCTAAATCCTTGAAGTTACAAGAATCCAAAAATGAAGTGGACTTATAGGAAAATAATAATGTTTATAATTCGACTGTTGAGAAATAATTAATTTCTAAAATTTAATCTATAAGGGAAATCATCTAATAAAGTTAACTTATAGTAATTTTCTTAAGGAAATGGAGTAATTAAATTAAATTTATTATCCCCACATTTCTATACAATCTATAACTATATTTCCCCTCCATTATTTATTTAATCGCCTCATTTGTAAAAAGTTTAGCTTTACAACCATAATAAATATTAAGAAAAACTTCATACCCAAAAGTAGCCTTAAGGTTAATCCTAGAGGTTAAAAAGTAACCCCTAGAATAAAGGGAGGGGTTATCTATGCTACTCTTAATTCAAATTCCCTCTTCCCTCCCATAAGAAAATCCCCTAACCCTAATTCAAAATTAGGGTTAGGGTCCAAAAACTGAAGGAGAAAAGAAAGAAGAATTTTTTTTTTTTTGGTCTCCATTCTCTCTTCCCAATAAATCTACAAACCCTAACTGCCTTAATCTATATTTTTTTCTCTCCCTTGAGAAAACGCAGGTCTCTCATGGAGGATCTAAAAAATTCTTTGCAGTGTATGTACATTCTAATATATATAATACATATATCACAATATGTATATGTATATACTAAAATATATATACACATCCATTAATACACAGGTTGGATAACCCATGGCGGTGGTTTTATTATCTTACAAAGTGAGGCGGCGGCAACTTTAACCGCAGACTATGTTTTTCTTTTATTTCATGGTGGCCGCGGGTTTAATGAATGCCGCGCGGTTTGAAGCAGTGGCGGGGGGTTCGACTTTCGACCCGTGGGTGGCGCCGTCCCCACAGCCCACCACAGCGGCGACAGTGCTGCCAACTGTGGTGGCAGCTGTGGTGGCTGCACCCACCACAGGCTACTCCACATGTCTGTAAAATGCCGCAGGGGTTGGGCGGCTTCGCCCCCCCCCAAAAAAAATGATATTATATTTTTTTTTTTAAGGTTTTTTTTTTTTATTCAATAACATGCGAAACGCGATATATGTTCAGTCCTTTTTTTTTACATTAAGTTTTATTTTATATATA
>MU223137.1:1085767-1096503 GCA_018584345.1 Thuja plicata | reverse complement strand
CACAATGGATCAATTAAGGATCCTTCTTGGGGTGAAGTGGACCAAGTACCCAAGGGAGAAGGCCATCCCAAAACATAAAAATTTCAGCCTTCACATGACTGTCCAAAACATTCTCACTTTCACATTTTCAACTAAAACAATGTCAAACCCTTATGACCCCCAATGAAACACAATGAGGGAGGCTTCATGGAGCCCATACTCCATGCTTTTTTCCTCTCCTCCTTGAGGAGAGACTCTACACCAAGGGCCGTCATAACTCCTCCACCCCCAAGACTACTCTTCCGTCCCAAGGGTGAGTGAGTCTTGATACTCCCATTAAAAAAACATACACAGGAAAAACAAAAGAAAAAATTTGCAACAACATCAAACATTACATCAACAACAAGACTAATGGCTTTCAACAAGCCCATAAAACACAATAACAATCATAATACAAGAGAAAATAAGCTTACAAGAGTGAGAGAGAGAGTGCATAAAATTCCACCAACCTAAAATCCAAGCTTAAGGAAGAAAGTTGTAGAAGAACTCCCTTTTAGCTAAATCCCTCCTTCCAAGATCACCAACTCTAGCTATGTCCCTAAATTAGGGAGTGGGTGTTCAAACTCTCTAACTTGGAGAGTTCCCACTAAAAGCCCCGTAGAAAGCTCATGGGGAGAAGAAAAGTTCTCTTATTGGTCCCTCTTCCCTAAAGTCTTACACCTTACCAAAAATAGAACTAAAGGAGGAAGCTTCAAAAAGGTGAGTTATGTCCTAACACAAATATGGAATGGTGTTCTACTCAAGTCAAGTCTCACAAGAGTTGATTTTCGTCCAACTTGGGAAATCAACTTTTTGAAAGGGTCACATGGTCAAATAGGGGCTATCTTAGGTTTAAAAAGGCCCTTAACTATTGGTATAACAAGTGGGCTACCTAAAAATGACCCCAAAACACCCCTGGACACTCCACAACCCCTCTAAAAGTCCACTCTAAGAGAATTTCGAAATTCCAATGAAGTAACCACTCTCCCATCTCCCAAAATAAGGTATGCTTATGGGGATTCACTAATGTACTAATCTAGGTAGGTGGACAACCATTCCCAAGTTGACATGTCATGGCCTTAAGTACAAAGCACAAGTGTCAAATGACACACACAACAATTACATATCACTAGGCCATGTCATATCCACTTAGGCAAAACTCACAAGAAATAAGAATTACATTTAAGAAATTTCACTTCCACAATCATCCAAATATATTTACGAATAAAATTATGAAACAACGAGGTCTTGTCTTTCATTAGACGCAACCTTGGTTCAAATTGAGTTCACATTTCCCTTTGTTTGGTTCCCTAGATAAAATACCATGGTTTCTTACCTGCACACTCAATTCAAATATCAGTAGTCCGAGGAAATAAATATACATCATAAAGAAATAAGCAGTATTCAGAATATAAGGACATCATCAATATACTAAGTTTATTACTAAAGATCACAAGATTACATAATTCTCATTTTAAGCATTTATCGTAAGGTAAAATTTACATTGCAAGGAATTAAAACTTAATATCTATTTCTAATAAATCCCAATCTTGTCAATAGCCATAACATAATCATATTGTATCAGTTGTCTCAAAATAAGTGTCCATAATAGAAAACATAACATAGTCCATAAGGTGCATCATAAGCATCATGTGTCCATACATCCAAAATGTTTAAATCTGTGGCATAAAGCATAAAATCCATAATGTCCATAGTGCATCAAAAGTAAAGTATCTTATACTAATCTATCATAAGCAGAAAAACTGGAAAACTATGATGGGGTTCAGGGTGAGGCCTCACATCCATGATCAACCACTTAGATCAATGTGTTCACATCAGGCAAAGATCCAGTAGCATCTACTATCTCTCCCTGAACCAATATCTCACTTGAATCTTTGAATTTCTGTACCTTGCCACTGTCGTTATCTTTTGCTTTCTTGAAACAATTTTCAAATTCATTTTTATAATCTGCAAGACTCTTACTAGTATCACTATCATTCCTCTTTGTATTCATAGGAGGTGATGCTCTTCTATTGTCTTCTCTATTTTATGTGCAAAACTTCTCTATATGCCCTGGATTGTTGTATTTGTAGCATATACGAGGAGGTTTGTTTTGACTTACTTGTAACTTACAATACTTTGCAATGTGCCCAAGGTTATTACATTTGTAACATTTGGGTTTAACTGCTAATTCTCCTCTGATGTTATCTTTTCTATATCTAGATTAACTAGGTTTCCCGCATTCTGCTTTCTTGTGATTATATGCATGATAATTAAAACAATAAATTTTTTTGAAAGGGGAATTAACTCTGCAATCTTTCTTCATGTGTCCAAACTTGTTACAACCAAAACATCTTCCTCTAAAAGGTCTAATACATTCTGTAGGTTCTTCAAGAATAGGGTTTTCTTCATCAGTATTCGCATCAGGTTTCTCTTCTTGAATCTTAGAGCATTTAACTTCATTGAAGCTAACACCAATCATATCTCCTTTAGGTTTCTGTCTGTCTCTTTGTTCATTGATCAAATCACTGCTCATGTGAAGTCTCTCAATGTGTTTATTTGTCTCAACAAGTTCACCTTTTATGATCTGATTATATTTCTCCAATTATAGATACTTGTTCTTGTAATTGTCAAGGTCATTCAAATCTTCTTCAATCTTGTTTTTACCATCCCTTTCTTGTTGAATCTCTTTAGACATTACTTCATTATTAAGCTCTAGAGTATCATTCTCTTGTTCAAGTTTCTTTATCTGATCTGAATTATCATTGTCTAAATCTTCTTTTATCTGCACCATAAGATCCTGTCCCTGAATTTTAGAAAGTTCAAGCTGATCTCTCAGTTTCTTAATGAATCCCTCAGTTCTTCTTAAATTGAATCTCAAGTCACTATTATCTTCTTTTGCTTTATCAAGGTCTTCAAGTGCCACTTCAAAGTTTTCCTCCAAACTTAGTGAATCCATCTTGATCTCCCTTAAGTTGTTAAACTTTCTCTTCAAGGGCCAACAATTGTGATACCAATTGTTAGGATTAAGTAATACTGAGAGGGGGAATTGAATCATTATTACAACAATTTAAATTAAACTTAAACCAATTCCACATAAACCATATGATTTATGAAATGAAAAGAACACAAGCAAATAACACACAACTCATTACACCATGATTTATTATCAAGGAAACCCTGGCTAAGGGAAAACCTTGGTGGGGATGGTACCCACAAGCATGCACTAAAGTATAATGTCCCGGTTAGGAGACCTAGACCTATTAGGAATTGAATATTACATAGTACATTTCCTTGTTAAAGGGATAAAAACCTTGTTAAAGGTATATAAAACCATTTTTTAGGGGTGAACTAAGCTTACAACTCTTATAATCAATACTTCAAAAAGTATTCTCAGAAATGAACAAAAATAAGCATCTCCAATGCTTAGATAGTTCCAGTTATAACTATCAATAATCTCTATCAATCTTTGATCTCTCATCTGCCATTAGACATCTCATTCACATACATATTCATCCATATATCATACATACATATTACATCTTTTATTTACAAAATTTTCTCCATATATATATATATATATATATATATATATATATATCTTTTTCATCATCTAATCGACTCTCTATTACATTATCTTCCAGTCGGCTCTCTATTAAAAAGTAGAATTAATAATGTAAAGAGTAAATATAAAGTCAACGCTCTTACATAACCATAATATAGTTTATCAACAATCATAATCTAACTTAGCACGCTAGGAGTCCACTTCATACTCCCTTAATCCTCACAACTGTTCAACTGCTCTGTTTAACTATTCTGCTATCTTTGCATGTCTTCAAATCACTCTAACTCTCTGTAATCATCACCAAAACCAAATTTATCTTAGGTGGAGGTCATACATACTTTGTAGTATCTTCATCTAATCTCTCTAGCCATCAAACATCATACTCGATCTTCACTATCCGAAACAATACTGTTATACTCTGTAAATCTATTTCTATACTTAGTCGATTTTAGAATTGAATCATCAAAAGTATACTTATCTCGATCATACTATCAGATGTGTTTCAATAAATGAAAACCATTAAGTGTCTTATAACATATCAAAAATATCAATTTCCAACAAAATGATGACATCGTTCAATCCATACCGTCATCCAATCTTGATTATTTGCAATATACAAATGTATTGCATCCCACTCTCGAGCAACTACACAAATATTAAATAGACGAATTACAACCAATTTATTTTGAAGATTAAGAATTAGTTAACTATAATAACATATTATAATTTATTACCTCTCACTTTCCTCAATCTACCTTTCCCCACCAAATACTCCCCTTCAAATTTTCTAATGGTGTCGAGATCCCAAATGCGATGTATATAGATCTTTACTACAAGCTTAAGAAGATATTCGGTAATGTACACCATAGTTTGGTATACCATATATCCCTCCACCACAGAAACCTTAGGATGTTCTCTTTTTCAAACCAAATCCTTCAAAAATTTCAAGTGTCTCTCAACCATCCACATTGACTGAGTGTGTATAGGTCTACACAATTCAATCTCCTCAACTTGGTGTATGAAGTAGTGTTCTTGTGCATTGAAAAAAGTTAAAGGTAGACACTTTTGCATTTCCCACATTAGATGAGGAATTATTCTCTTCCATTATTTTATATCTTTTTTATGAATTTATTTAGATGACAACCACCTACAAGACATTCAAGACATAAAAATATATAAATACGAGACTTTACAATATATTACATAACAAGAAAAATAAATTGCGAATATAATAAATATATACAATAAATTGAACAAATATTACTGCTCACCTCATGTATTTTTCAAGATCATATATCACTTGTTTGATTTTATTGTCAAAGTTCTCTGGGAGGGATAGGGGTAGCACACATTCCAATAATTATAAACTAATCATGTAATTCTTTTCTCACATAATACAGTGAAAAGTACATGCAATTTACAAATATATTATAAATACAAAAGAACATGACTTACCTTGATTAAGGTATGTCAATCATGCATTTTCAACCCTCTCCCAAATTCAATTTTCTTTGATATGAGATTTCTTATGTTCATAGAAAATCCTGTAGGAAATTGAATTTTTCGTATGACTTCTTTTAGGTCATCACTTTGTTGTTCCGTTAATAACCAAGGAAGGGAACTTATATTAATCTAGTCTCCATTTCTATTTGATTCAATGAAATTTTTTATTGTATAATTGGATTCATGAATGTTACTACAAATTTTGACAAATTTGCTTTGTCACGCCTTCCATATAATATTTTCTATAATATCTCTGTTACTTTCTTTGCAATACGCATTGTATAAAAAATGCACAATTTGTAGCTGTTGGTAGTAGGGAAACCTACTAAATTATCTAGGATAACTTTTTAGTCCCTTTGGAAGGTTCTCAGTAGTATTGCCTTGATGACCTTCATGATCATCAATTACATAATAAAAAAAAAAAACACAATAGAAATATATAAATTCCAAACATAAACCATTAAGTGGAACGATAGTACTTTGATGATTAATTCTATTATATTCCAACTTCCATAGGCAAGTTGTCATTCTTTGTGAATTTGATGTAGTCTCTTTTTTCCCATTGAAAATATATTTTTTGGTAGTTCGATACTTATGATTTCTATGGAGGAAGTTCCTATACTCATCAAACACTTGCTTTCCTAAAATTTTTGAATAACGAGATTTCATCTTTGGACCACAAACTAGACATGCAAGTTTTCCCTTTGTTTGAAGACCTACAAGATAATGATACAATTGAATTAAATATGTTAATTTTTATAATTAGAATTATCATGTGCAACTTTAATTCACCATAACATACCAGAAAAATATGTTAGCCCTGGGGCATCATATATTGTCCATACAAGAATTGCATGGAATTAAATTTTTCTTTGTCCTATTGGTCTAGATATGTCATACATAGTGACACCATTCCATAACTCCCACAAATCATCGATAAGAGTCTCAATATATACATTCATATCTTTAACTTGGTACTTACCTAGTTGAATGAACAACAACATTTCATAATTATTGTGACCATTTTACAACAATATTTATAATTACATGCAGATAACTGTTAAATGATAAAATACCTGGAACAATCATTGCCAACATAATGTGCTCCCTCTTTATTGACATCCATGGAGGAATGTTATTGTTGATGACAAAAATAGGCCAAACAGAGTAAATACATCTCAACTCTCCAAATGGATTGACACCGTTTGCTACCAATGAAAGCTTGAGATTTTGAGGTTCTTTGATAAAGTGCGGTCACTTTTCCTCTATGTCCTTAAATGCTGAACCATCTATAGGAATTTGAATAATGTCATCTTGAGTCCTATTGTGTGCATGGTAATCCATAAATTGTGTCAAGATACTACACCTGAAAAATCTCTGCAATCATGGTATAATGGGGATGTAACGAAGAACCTTGCAAGACACATTTTTTGTTATTTGATCTATTCGATATCTACTTGTTTGACATTCATGCTATTCTGTTGCAAATTCATGTTCTTTATAATAAATAATATGATCATTGAGACAAGCATATATTACTTGATACTCCATTCCAATATCTTTCATAGTGACACATAATTCTTAGTATCAGTGAGGGAGAATATTTGATGGTGGTAACTAAAACTCACCTATCAATCTACAACAAAAAATATAAGTTATTAATATTAACAATATTTATGGTAATTGTTTCACCCTTTATTGACTATAATGACATATATGACATACCTTAGCATACATGACATTGTTATGTTGGATAAACCATTCATAACCTTCAAGTTCAACAACAACGATACAACAGAGAGAAAAGTTGTTTGGGAGCCTTCATAAAGGGTCATGTTTGCCTTCTCAAGTAGAGGTATATCATGAATGACATCAACATCATCCTGATCATCATCAGCTACGCCAGTACCAAATGTGTCATGGATCAATGTATTAGTACCATCATCTTCAAATGTGCTATATGGCGTATGATCATCATATTCCATGGGATCATAATCTTCAGCTTCAATATTCGCATCTCCATGATCCTCCACTTCCAAAACCATATTCTCCATATTCGCACCTCCATGATCCATATCACGTACTCCCTTGGGGAGGTTGACCTATATAAAAATTATGAACACAAATAAACCATGATAATGATCTCATCATCAAGTGTATTTCATATGTATATTAATTATTAACAAAATATAATAAAAAACTTACCAATGGATGAAAATAAAAACCCCCTTTAATGTGACTATTCTCCCTACAATGTCTCTTAGCTATTTTGATTAGAAATCTTCTAGTGTTTAAGCCCTTACAAATTTTGTAGGGACAGTAACTATTAGTAATAACTGAGGGGGGGGGGGGTGAATCAGTGGCCTCAATAATTTATCCTTCAAACTTAACCACCAATCAATAAAACTTAGATTATTATGTCCCTACAAGATGCATGTCATGAAATAATACTAATGATTAACTGTCTGTCAGTTTTCTCTGTCAATCCTTATTCTTTCTTGATTACTGACAAGTAGTATAACTATTTACCGAAACTTAGTAAATAATAAGAGTATACTGATCAATCCAGAGTTAGCTATGTAAGATGCAAGACAGTAAATAAATGAATCATACACACATAACACATTAATTTTTAATGTGAAAACCCTATTAAGGCAAAAACCATTGGGACCGGTACCCCAAATTTTCACTCTTCTAAAGTGAGCCCTGTTAGGAGCCAAGCCCGTTAAAGGTTACAAACACACTGTTAAGTGCGACCTTGTTAGATGATTTTATACATAGAGGTTGTCACTTAGTATCGAGCATCTATTGCTACCATCCTTGAATCAACCTCCTTCTTAGATTTTCAATAGGTATCGGGCAAGTCCAATGCTACTTTCATGAATCAACTTTTTTGGCACTCTTTGAGATGTACCTCAATATATAGAAGACTGTTAAGTCCTGCTCAGTTAAGAGACTTGATGCTTCAATGGTTAAACTAAAACACTATGACCTGTTCATATTGCAACTTTGAATTGTAGATTTTCAAATCTATTTAAGTACATTACCTCTCTGACCAATGTATCAATTAATCCTTGTGCTCCATACTTTCTGCTTTGTGATGCTGTGCTCACTGTTCATCGTTGTCTGCAAAATTTCTTAGCTCTTCCTTCAGCTTGTTTGATCAAGACTGCATGAAGTTGTTCTTCATCAATTTCTCTTCAACATCATCTTTTTATTCACTCCCCTTAATCCCATTCGTAAATGAATTAAGCTTGTCTCTTATATAGACATAATATTCATTATTTCTTGATTCTTGGCATGAAAAACAATCCAGCCAATTAGATTTAAAGCATAACTCCTAATTTTTCTCGTAGATATCTTCTTTCCAACTATACAAATCATCTTTAAATCAATCACTTATCTCTGGTCGAATAAAACAAAGTAGACAACCAGTTAAGTCTATTTTTAGCTCTTCCAGCTAGATATTTTGTCATTTTTTAAACTCTCTGTTCCGTTAGTCACTATTGCAGTTAGTTGTCAGTGACAACTGATAGTTCCATTGGTGAGACTCTGGTTAGCTTTGTGATCTCCATCTGTAGGGCATCATTGGAATTTTACTCATCGGGAAACACTGTCTTTAGCTCATCAGGAAACCTTCTAACTTTTCTCGTCAGGCATCCTGTGGTTTTGCTTCATCGAGAAACACTATACTTCTGATCATCAGGTATCACTATGACTGTTCTTCTTTTCTCTGTCCTTCGGTGCATACTCCGTTGATGTTGTTTGCCACTTAGTGAATACTTAACTTTTATGCATTGCTAAAAGCATAACCTTTGTTCTTTTAGTTCTCTGAAGTCTTTGGCATTATGTATATGACCGTATAGATGATATAAAGTTGACATCAATGAATATACAATATATTAACTGATTTAATGCCTTGCATTATCTTCAACTTAATATTATCAAACATTCAATCAGTTACATGTCATCAATCTCTCCCTTTGGTATTGATGGAAATATACTATATTATTATACTATACTATTTCTAATACAATATGAAATACAACAGTTGAGATTCATTAAACTACCAATATTTTTGTTCTGATAATCGATAAATGTCTAACCATCGGTAAGCTCTATTTTAGCTTAGATTTGATTCTTGCAGCTCTATCTTTTGATGTGTTGTGTTCTCTCCTTGTGTCAATTTCTCTCCCTTGACTGTTCTTTTCTTTTGAGGTCTTTTTCTTTTGTCAGCAACTTTCCCTTTGTATAATCTTTCCATACAATTTCTCTCCTTGTTGGAGTAAAGTGATAGTGGATAATCTCTTTCCCTTTCCAGAAAGATCTAATAATATGGATAATTTCTCTCCCCTGGACAACAATGCCAAACAAATATCTTACATTCATGTCAAAAACTCATTTCTTTCCATCCATAATATATTCCTTGAATTTCCCTTATCCATCAGCAATACACTCTGGTGCTCGGTGAAGATATATACCTGTCTGTATGTAGATGTAGCCTTTGAAGTTCATCTCTTTACTTGCATCAACATTACTGATATTCTGATAATATGTAGGCTGATGTAGCCTTCAGTTAGTTTACTGACTGGTAGACAAGGGTTTGACCCCTAGTCTTTTTCTCAAGTACTCAAATGTATCCTTGGGCAGTGGCTTGGTGAAGATATTAGCTAATTGTTCTTTGGATTGTACATACTCAAGTGTCACTTCCTTTGCTTGAAATTTTTCTCTCAAATAATGATACTTGATAGCAATGTGTTTAGTCTTAGCATGCATGACTAGATTCTTGGAAATGCTTATTGCACCGGTGTTATCACAATAGATAATTACTGGTTCTAAGATCTTCATCTGCATACCTTCCAGTAACTATTTGATCCATGCAATATTTGAGCAATTTGTAGTAGTAGCAACATACTCAGCTTCTATAGTAGACTGAGAGATCATCCTTGCTTCTTTCTAATTCATGTGACAAGTTTGTCATGCATAAAGAATGCTCCTCCAGTTGTGCTCTTCTGGTCATCAAGATTTCCATCCCAATCAGCGTTGGTAAACACCTTAAGTTCAAATTTGCCTTCTCTTCTATACCATAAGCCATATTCCTCAGTATTCTTCAGATATCTTAAAATTCTTTTCACAGCAGTCATATGTGATTCCCTGGGGTTAGCAAAAAATATTGCTACTATACCTACTGCATGTGCAATATCTGGTCTAGTGTGTACAACATACATGAGTTTTCTAATCATTGATCTATACAAAGTCTGATTTACCTCTATTGTCTTGTCCTCCTTTGTCAACTTACATCTATTAGTCATTGGTGTTCCAACTAGTTTGGAGTCTTCCATCTTGAATATTTTCAGGACCTCTTTAATGTATTTGGACTATGTAATGAAAATACCTTCACACTGTTGCATGATCTATAGACAAAGAAATAACTTGATCTCCCCAAACATAGACATCTCAAAATCTTTATTGATCTCCTTAGAAAATGATTTTCATATCATATCATTGCCTCCAAATATGATTTCATCAACAAATATTTCAGCAATCAAAGTGTTAGCATCAGTATCTTCCTTCAAATAAAGATTACTGTTTTCACTAGTCCTTACAAATCCAATACTTATAAGATAGGAATGAAGTCATTCATACTAGG
>MU223137.1:1071118-1085607 GCA_018584345.1 Thuja plicata | reverse complement strand
AGTATTATTACACCTTCTAGCCTAGAAATGGGTGCAAAGGTCTCTCCATAGTCAATACCTTCCTCTTGTGCATACCCCTTGCATACTAGTCTTGCTTTGTTTCTTGTGACTTCTCCATTCTCATTCAACTTATTTCTGAATATCCATTTAGTACCGATGACATTCTTGTCATCTAGTCTTGGCACAAGTGACCATGTCTTGTTCTTCTCAGTCTGCTTAATCTCACCATTCATAGCACTTATCCATTCTTCATTATCAAGTGCAGCATTGACAGATTTTGGTTCAAACTCACAAATTAAATAATTTGAGTTTAAAGACTTACTTCTTGTTCTTGTACCAGCTTTCTTATCTACTATGATCTGGATCTCTGGATGGTTCCTTCTTACATATCTGGCAAGAACTGGTTTAGCTCTTTGTCTATCACCTTGATCATCATTTTTTCCTTCATTCTATTCTTCATCACCTTGCACATTATTTTGATCATTATCCTGATCATCGGTCAGTATTTGCAGCCTGACCATCAGTTGCAACATTTTGTTGTTCGGGAATTAAGCACTGTTGCTCAGGCAGAGTGTTGGGTTCTTCACAGTATACAAACTTGTTGTAGTCCTCTGGTTCTTTTGTGCTTTCCAGCTCATTCTTTTCTGCAAATTCATCTATCTTTACATTTTCACTTTCAACAATGTTTTTAGAAGCCTTGATAAGACATTTATAAGCCTTGCTTTTGGTGGAATACCCTAGAAAGATACCTTCATCACTCTTGGCGTCAAGCTTTCCATTTCTATTATCTTTTAAGATATAACATTGACTACCAAAGATTTTGAAGTAACTTACATTGGGTGTTTTACCATACCATAGCTCATAGGGTGTCTTCTTTGTGTCTTTCTTCAATTGTACTTTGTTTAATGTGTAGACAATAGTACTGAAAACTTCCCTCCAGAATATTTAGGTGATGCCTTTCTCTATCATCAGTGTTCTTGCACAATCAACTATGGATCTATTCCTTCTCTCAATAATCCCATTTTTCTGTGGTGTCCTTGGTGCATAAAACTGTCTTTTTATACCATGCTCATTACATAAATTAGTGAATTCATCTGATATAAACTCACCTCCTCTATCTGATCTCAAGCATTTTTGATCCTTACCACTTTGTTTCTCTACCATAGCCTTATACCATTTAAACATCTTGAATGCTTCAGATTTATCTTTTAGAAATATAACTGTCATCATTCTATAGTAATCATCAACAAAGAGAATAAAATATCTATCTCCATAATAAATTTTTGTCCTCATTGGTCCACATAGATCAGTATGGACTAATTCTAGAATATCATCAGATGTATGGATTTTAATTTTGAAACTAGACTTTGTCATCTTACTTTTTTGACAATTCTTGCACATGATGTTGTTGAGATTTGACATCATCAGTAAGCCTCTTACATTTCTCCTTATGCTTATTTTCATCATGTTGTCAAAATTCACATGACACAATATTTTGTGCCACAACTATATGTCTTTGTTTCTATTCATTAAGCAAGTGGTGTTAGTATCATTTATATAGAATAAGTTACCTTTAGGCTATTCACCGGTACCAATCAGTCTTCTTGATTCATTGAAGATCTTTTCCTTCTTATTCTCAAATGCTACTCTGTGACCTAAATTATTCAGCGGAGAAACACTAAACACATTATAATTCAATCCTTTTACCCAATAAGCATTTTCACATTTAATCAGGTTATTCAATATTATAGTTTCTTTACCTTCAACTAGACAAGGTGTATCATTAACCATTCTTACTGTACCACCATTATAATACTCAAAAGTGTTAAACTTTTCTTTGTCACCGGTCATGTGGTGAGTGCAGCCACTATCTATAATCCAGATGTCATTCTTACTAACCTTAGATATGAGTGCAGATTCTACATACCTTTCTTCTTCATCTGAATCATCTTTCATAGCCACAAACAACATCTCAATGTCTTCATCAGGTTTGGTGTCAGTATCTTCATCTTTTCAAGAAGCTAGGTAGCTAGATTTCTTGCCTTCGTCCTTGTAGTCTTGGGTATCTCTTCTTTCTGATTGTCGATAACTTCTATAATTCTTGTTGTCACCTCTGTCAAATTTCTTCCCAAAAGGTTTGTCATTAACTCTGTCATCTTTTCTTCTGTTAGGACATCTTGCAGCTAAGTGTCCAATCTCTTTACAATTAAAGCATACAAGTAGTAACTTTCCTTTGTATTTACCTTTGCCTGTCTGCATTCTTCTAGACATAAGTGCTTCTATTTCATCTAGATCTTCTTCTTCACTTTCACTTTCACTTTCACTATCTCTTCTAGATGTGTGTCTATGACTTGATTGCTTATTCTCATAGAAGATTTAAATACAGACTCTAATTTTGGTAAGACACTATTATCAAAGTTATTCATCTTAAATGAAATCAGTCTACCAATTAAACTATCAAGAGTAACTATATTGTTTTCTATTGCTCTCATTTCTTGAATGGCATAAACTCTAATAGCATATACAGGCAGTAAGGTTCTTAAGATTTTACTTACCACTATCTCTTTTTCAAGTGTACCTCCAACTCCTTGTATAGCATTGACTACTTTTTTTATTCTTGTGCTGTACTGTGTGATTTTTTATCCTTATTTCATTCTGAGATCATCAAACTTTCCTCTAAGGCTTTCTGCCTTGGCTCTCAGAACATTTGTATCACCTCCATGTACAAGCTTCAGTTTGTCCCACATCTTCTTTGTAGTTTTGCAATTTTCGACATCTTCAAATTCAGCATCAGAGAGTGAGGAAGAAATCTCTATGACCATGCAGTTGTGCTCATGCTTCTCTCTCAATTGATCTACTATCAATACTCCTGTGAGAAACACATATTTAGTATCTAGGAATTGAGTAACATCATTACCAATACCTGATAAGTGGATTCTTATCCTGCTTTTCCATGAAGAAAAGTTGTCTTTGTTCAACATGGGCACATCTTGTCTGTTCATCTTGTGATCTTGAATTAGGTTTTGAAACCTTCCTTTCTAAGAACACAAGCTTTGATACCAATTGTTAGTAATAACTGAGAGGGTGTCATGCCCAAAACTAGGGAAAAACACACAGACAATTTTTTTTTTAAAACATAAGTACATACAACTAACAATGGATGTGTTGAGGAAAGGTGATACCATGGTGATGATAGTCTTCAAGTTGCAAGGTATATTCATAGATTGAGTTAGGGTCACACCACATGTGGATGCAGAGTTGGAGCATCAACTTGTCACATAGGTTATATGAACACTTGGGTCAGGTTGAGTTAACTCTAGTTTTATGTTTAACTACGAGTAGTATCGTGATGGTAATTAATTGTTAAGAACACATGTTGAATTAGGTTAACCTAGTAACTACTTTAATTCTTAACCTTGATTACAACTTAATCCATTTAAATCTAGTACCAATTCTCTTTCGAAATTAACTACTAATTTAAATCTAATAATCAAAATCTAATCTAATTCTTATCCTACAAAAATCAATTTTAATTAAATTCTCCCCCTAAAAAAAATTCAAATGCAACTATAGTCCATTAATCCCCTAATAGAAAGTTTAATTAACCTTTAATAGAAATTTAAATTAACCTCTAACCCCTTTTGAACACATGAGCAACATATTTCAATTTGTCATAATAAAATTAAATTAACAACTAACTATACATTTTAAATTAATCGAATAAATATATTTCTCTAATAGACTAATCAATTTCAATTAATAACGTGAATTGCTAAACTATTACTCTAACTAGGCAATTAATAAAAGTATAAATCCATTAACATATAAGCAAATATATATTTTACATAAAACTAAAGCTATTAATCTAGTAATTAAATTGCACCATTAAATAACAAGTATATCTATAAAATGAACTACATAATTTAAACTAAAACAATAAGGAAATAAATATATTTAGCTAACTAATATTAATGATTCATTTTAAATAACTAACCATTGTATAAAACAAACTATATTCTAAAAGGTTGATACATTACTAATTAAATCTGCACATATTAATAAATCTAATAAATGCTAATCCTAATCAACTAATCTAACTAACCCTACTAATATAAACCAACTAACCTACTTACCTACCTGTCCTACTAACCTACCTATAACATCACCCCACTAACCCCAAGGCCACACAAGTCAAGGTTACATAGGGGTTCAAATTCCTAAGGAGATGAGTGCAGGTTTAAAGGACAATCTTCCTAGGGCCCACCAAATCATCTTGCCTCAATCCCAAGCAAGGGAATTCGAATGGAAAGGAAGGAAAGGTCAAGTTTCCTTGGGGCCCACCAAAACATAGCAAAATTAATCCCAAAGGAAGAATTTCACATGGTAAAGGGAAGGCTTACTTGTCACAGGAAATATGCATTGATTCCCATGTCAGACCACATCCTACGCATGGTGGAAAGAAGGTAAGAAGGAGGATATGTGTGGGGCCATGGGGATGGATGAAAATCAAGGTAAGGTTTGTTTCTCCTCATTAATATCATTTTATTATATTTTATTTTGTTTAATGTGACCTCTGTCACCACATACCTGCGCCCATTTATGGGAAGGGAAATGTTATAAAAGTTATGTGAGGATTTCATTTATTAATTTAATATTTAGTTTTCTAACCACAAGGTTATGTTAGGGAGTTAGTCTACTAACTACAATTAGAAAGAGCATCTTGAAAAGGGAATATTCTCTGTGGTAAAGAGAATTATTTCCCTTCCCATACAAATTCTAGAGAGTATTTTGCTCTAAAAATCTGAAAAGTGTCATGGGTATTTTTTTGGTTTAAGCTTCTAGCATTGATATTATTGATTTTATTATTGGAGTAGTAAGTTGTATGCATTTGATTTATTTTATTTTTCTAATACACTAAGTGAACTATAACTTAAGCATTGGTATTAGTTGATTTTTACATTAGTATACTAACTTGTTTGATTTTATATTATTATCAAGTTTGTCTCTCCTTCTCAAAGATTGAGGTTGCAATGAAAATTGTAAGGTAGAGTATTGATCCTATTGAAATATAAATCCATATTTCCAAAGGAAGAATGAACTCTTTTTAACTTGAAAATTTAAAATCAAATACATTATAGAGATTACAAGATTCATAAATCCACAAGATTTTATATGCTATGAAAACTATTACATAATGAATAAGAGCTCTTCACATATTACTTGATAAAGCTTTCAATATGGACATTACAAAAATTAACAAGAAATAAATCTCAATACAAAGGAGTAACCATGCAACATTAAGGTTGCTCTCACACAACTACACCAAAATAGAGATTTCTCCCAAGCTTTTTCACAATCATCTTGACTTCAAAACCTGCAAATACATGAGGAGAACTATGGGAATCTCACCTCCTAACCTAGTTCTCAAGGAGACCACCACCGAGCTAGGAGAATCTGTAGCCAACGGGTAATAATCACACATCCACATACACGAATACAACAACAAGAACTCCCTCCTAAGGTTTTCACAAATGGATTCACCATGAACCCATAACAAGGGGTGAAGGTGGATTTCCATGTAGGAGAATTCCAAAATAAGACATTCAAATAACATGCCTCTTCAAGGCTAAAACCACATACATCTTTCCTTCCAATATTTCTCCTTATCTCTCCCAAAATTAAGATAAAATACAATGGCATGCAAGGGCCCATACACCTTGCATTTTTTTCCTCTTTTCTCCATGAGAAGAGACTCTACACTATCATGGAATCCAACTAAGCCCTTCCCCCATACATGGCCACTTCTTCCCTATCCAAGGGTGAGTAATGCCATCACACCCTTCACAAAACTCCCATATTCAAAACAAAGATAAAATCATAAGCAAGAATTCAAACCCAAAATCTCTTTCCCATACATTACAACAATACAAATATATTTCACATATGCAATAGAATGAAAAGAATATACAAATCTACTTGCAAAAAAAAAAAACACTTTCATGGCAATGGAGACCAACCTTCACAATGTGTTATGGCAAATAAATTTTGAGAAGAGCCCAATCCTTTATGCTTTCTCTATCCAAACCCTAATGTCTCTGAAAGTAGAGTGGGTGAACACCCACTAACTCTACTAAGGGCCTCTAAATAGACCTCCAAATTCTACCCACCCACCAACATTAAATTTAGATTTGACCCTCAAGTTCTTTGGCTTTTCCTTGTCCCCTATCATAAATTCTAGATTGGAAAGGAGTGTGGGTTTGGGTAAAAGGTTAAGACTTACTCTATTTTTTAAGCATGTGGAAAATGGGTCATAAAATAGGTCACCAAGGCCACTAGGGGATTCTAGATGTGTTAAAAATATTCCTAATCCATACCCCTATCACTAAGGTACTAGAATTTTGCTAAATTTGACCCTTAGGACCTCTTTTTTTGGCCTCTAGAAGTGACTAGAAAAGAATTAAATCTAAATGATAAAATTGGTGGAACTTTGCAAGTATCTCCAACAAGGGGTTTAATTTGGTTCCTAATGAATCAGTTATGCTTAGGTTTACATTTCCAACCTTAGTAGACATGTCATTACATAAACACATAAAGAGTGTCAAGTGCCACTATAAAATGACATAATACAACATTGACATGTCACTAATTACATAATGAAAACACCTAATACATACATACAATTTTACGGTCACGAATAAAATCACTTAACAACGAGGTTGAAACCTCTTCATTAGGTTCAACCTTGGCTTTACAGATTGCACATGTGGTTGGTTACTGATTCTCTGACTAATTCCATGGTTCTCTTTCCTGCACACTAAACTTGAGCATCAGTAGTCCAAGATAATAAAATCACATGCAATGTACATATTCAATTCATACTTAGCAACATTAATCAATAAGTAGAATTAAATTCCTAATTACAATTTTCATACAGAAATGTTTAAAACATAATAATCTCATAATCATCATGACATAACATCCATGAAATAATCAAGTCTAATCATGATCCGAGCTTCTCATCAATTCACTTATCGAAACATATATAATCAAAATCAACCACATGTTCTAGGTCTAATCAATATCAAAATGTAATTCATATAATATAATCATCATCATAAATATAATATCTTGAGTCTCTGTCAGGATAATCAAAAAGTGTATCAATGCATCAAAACATAAGGTATCAAAGTGTGAACGAACAGTAATGCTATGATGGGTCAGGGTGAGGCCTCACATCCTCCGCTACTAGGCATGAACTTCCTCTTGAATTTCATTAAAAAGATATGGGTACTGAGATCTCATCTATGATGTGTCCTCCCATGAAGCCATGACCTCATCATAGCAATCTTATTGGACCCTAACCTGGTCCAGCTCTCGGCCTCAAAGTGCAAGGGTCCGTTAGGCTATAATATGAATGGGCTCCAGTGATAGCTGTCTGTTTGACTCCACCTGCAAGGCATCCCAATATATCACATGAGACTCATCATAAATATATTTTTGTAACACAGATACATGAAACACATCATGGATGCATGACAAGCTGGGTGGCAAGGCTAGACGGTAGGAAACTGGTCCTATCATCTCAAATATATTGAAAGGTCCAAAAAGTGAGGCGCTAACTAAGAGCCCTTTCCAAAATGGATTGGAATCTTATGCGGGCGCACCCTCAAGAAGACCCTATCTCCAACCATATACTCACAATCAACCCACTTTGCATCTGCATACTTCTTCTGTCGATCCTAAGCCTCTCTAAGACGCTGTCTAATCAAGACTACTTGCTGCTCCATATCCTTGACCAACTGGGGTCCAATAGATACTCTATCTTTGATCCTATCCCAACTTAGTGGTGTCCTCCATTGTCTACTGTACAAGGCCTGATATGGTGGCATACCTATAGAAGAATGATGCCCATTATTATAGGTGAACTCAACCAGATGTAGGTATTCCTCCAACTTTACCTGATGATCCATCACATACATACGTAACATATTGTCTAACACCTGGTTAAATATCTCTATCTGTCCATCTATTTGAGGGTGATATGTCATACTGAAATTTAGTCTAGTGCCCAACACTGCCTATAACTCTCTCCAAAAAGATGATGTGAACAAGGAGTCTCTTTCAGAGATGATCTTACGGGGAATGCCATGAAGTCTGACAGTATCCCACAAAAAGACTTGAGCTACGTCTCATACTGTGAATGTAGTACACATGGGTGAGAAGTGGGAAACCTTGGTCAACATGTCGACTGTCACCAAAATGGCATCATGGCAGTGAGAAGACATAGGGAGACCAAAAATGAAGTCCATAGATATAGTATCCCACTTCCACTCAGCAATATCATGTGGCTGTAGGAGCCCACCTAGATGATTGTGCTCTGCCTTCACTCTCTAGCACTCTGGACATCTAGCAAATATGCTGGGAATCTGCAATCTCATGACCGACCAATGATACAACTATCTCAAATCGTCATGCAACCTCTTAACTCCTGGATGAGCTGCATAAGGTGCTCTATGATCCTCAAGCACATTAAACTCTCGCAAGTCACCCGTAGAAGGTACATAGATGCATCCCCGATGACGTAGAAGTCCATCAGACTCTAAAGAATAATCTACAAATCTCCCCTCAAGGGGTCTCTGAGAATGGATAAACTGACAAACCTCCACATATAATCCATCCTCTGGCAAGTGATGTAAAATGCGCTCCCTCAAATCTGTACTAGAAGTCATAGATGAGAGCTTGTGTCGCCTCCTACTCAAGGCATCTGCAACTACATTCTCCTTTCCTTTGATGTAATGAACATCAAAATCATACTCACACAAAAACTCCATCCATCTCCTCTACCTAGCATTAAGATTGGGCTATGTAAAGATATACTGTAGGCTCTGGTGATCTGAATGAAGCTCAAATTGGTGACCTAGAAAGAAGTGTCACCATCTCACTAAGGCATGAACCACTACTACGAGTTATAGGTCATGAGTAGGATAATTAATCTCATGATTCTTTATCTTCCTAGACTCAAAAGATGTAGGATGACCCTCCTACATAAGGACTGCTCCTAAACCATCAAATGAAGCATCAATACATACAACAAAATCTGCTGAAGGATCTGGCACTCCTAAAATCAGTGCACTAGTGAGGGCTCTCTTGAGCTCCTAGAAATCTCTCTCACACTTCTTTGTCCATTCATACTTCTTCCCTTTTCTTTGATGGGAGGTGATGGGATGAGCTACTCTAGAAAACCCTACCATAAAGTGTCTATAATATCCTGCTAAGCCCATAAAACTTCTAACCTCAGTGACACTGGTGGGTGCTGGCCAATCCATAATGGCTCTAATCTTTGATGGGTCTACAGAGATCCCATTGCCAGATATAACATGAACAAGATAATTCACCTTGGGTCTAAAGAAGACACACTTTGACAAGCTTCCATATAACTAATTCTCTCTTAAACACTGCAAAAACTGTCTCAGATGCTCCTCATGCTCCTCCTCATTGCGAGAATATATCTGAATGTCATCAAGGAACACTACGGAAAATTTATCCAAGAACATAAAAAATAATCTATTCATGAGGCTCGTGAACATAGCTAGAGCATTCGTGAGACCAAATGACACTACTGTGAACTCATAATGACCATACCTTGTGTGAAAAGTAGTCTTATGGATATCACTTTCCACAATTTGTAACTGATGGTACCCCAACTTTAGATCTATCTTCGAGAACACTCGGGCACTCTACAATTGATCAAACAAATCATCGATCCTAGGGAGTGGATATCAGTTCTTAATTGTTACTTTATTCAACCGCCAATAGTCAATGCACAATCTAAGTGATCCATCCTTCTTCTTCACAAAAATCATTGGTGCACCCCAAGGTGATACACTAGGTCAGATATGCCCTTTCTCCAAGAGCTCTTCTAGCTGAATATTGAGCTCATGTGTGGTCATCCTGTAAGGTGCTCTAGATACGGGCTCGACTCCTGGTACAAGATCTATGTGAAAATCAACTTTCTTAGGCAGAGGCATACCAGGTAGCTCGGTAGGAAATACATCTGCAAACTCCTGAAGAATAGGATAATCCTCGAGCAAAGGCTCCCCCTCTGAATCCTCCTCTCTATCACAAATGGTGATGGAAAATAACTGACATCCCTTCTGCATGCATTGTCTAAGATGCATAGCAAAAATCATGTGAAGGGATACGGGTCTTTGTACCCCAAATATCACCATAGAAGTACCATGATCATCAACACACTCAACCCTCTTCTGAAAAAAATCCATCTTGGGGCTGTGGGCATATAGCCAATCCATGCCAAGGACTACATTATGAACCTAGAGGGGTAATGCGGAGATCAGTCATCATGATTAAGTCTCCAATCTGAATCTGACAACTGCAAACTAAGGAACTAATAGACACTCTAGCTCCTGAAGCTAACTCGATCTCCCAACCAACATCCTGTCTAACTGCCACTAGCCCGCAATGCTCCACTACATAGGAAGATATAAAGGAGTCTGTGGCTCCTAAATAAAAAAAATAGAAACACTGATACCCTGAGTCATACCTGTGGCCCCTATGACCGTGGCCTGGTGCTCGGCCTGGCGGTTATCAACCGTAGCAAAAACTCTATGGGATCTACCCATATCTCCAATTGTAGGCTCTGAGGTAGCCCCCCTCTGACCACTGGCTGACTGTCCCTATGGGGACTCTCTCACTATATGACCCATACCACCGCAAGTGTAACATGGCCGTTGGGTCTAAATCTAAAATCCCTATGATCTGGACTACTGTGGTCCTCCGGTCCTACTGGAACAACTATAACTGCCCCTAGAGGACTACTGAGTCCTAACTGGCTGTGCCTGAGGGGTCTATGTCCTCTAATCATGTCTAGGACCCTAAGACTGCCACTGTTTGGGCTTAGAGTCCTGATAACCTTGTGAATGCCTCTGTCTAGAATCTTGCTGGGATCCCTGCTACTGAGACTATTGACCCTTAAAGGATCCTGCTGAATGATTCTGTTTCCCTTTCCAAGGGGGTCTCTGCGATCCTAACTACTGGGAAGAGGGGTTTCGGTGCTGAGACCGATCCTGAGACTCCTGTCTAGTACGGATATCCTCGACTACAAGTGCTGTCTCAACTATCTCTCTGAATGTGGTAGGAAAGGCTAAGCGTAATATGCCCTGAAGAGACATATTAAGTCCCTTATTGAAACGGTGGATACGTGAGGCCTCTCTACTGGAGATCATGGAACTCCTTTATCTGTCTCTGTTTGAAATGCTCGGAGAGATACCTCTCTCGAAAATGGGCCACAAAAGTCTCCCAAGTGAGTGTGTCAATACTCACTCCACCTATGGACACCTCCTTCTCCCACCAAGTGGAAGCCTTCTCTCATAGGAGATGGACTGCAAGTCATGCCTTTAGATTACTCCCATAAGGGCATAGTCCAAAACATCATTGTAAACTCTGTAACTAGGCCTCTGCTCCTAACCCGTCAGTGGATCCCAAAAAAAAGGGTGGCTGGAGTCGTAATAACTCTCAGATCTCATCTCCAACATCTCTAGGGGGTCCCTCTCTGGCACGTATCTCATTCTCACATGGTATTACAACCCAATGAACTAACTCACCGTCATGATCATCATGACCCTCAACAAACCTGGGTGGGGGACTCCTACTTCTCTCTCTGCTAACTGCTCTATCATCTTCTGAAATATGTGCTTCCCCTTCAGAAATCTACTGCTGAACTATGGGTGGTAGTCTCTACTAAATTACCCAAATAAGATTTTGGAGAACATCCAAAATATCATGGTTAGGGTCTTGAGGTGGTGGAGGTGGTGGAGGTACATCCCCCCATTTTGTCTCAACATGGGGAGCTCTATGACCTTTACCTCGTCGGTTAGCTCTTGTGACGACATGCATCCTACACAATAATTTAAGTTTTAAATGAGTTGAAACGTAATGGGTTAGGTTATTAGTGTCGAAACACTGCTCTGATATCAAAATGTCATGCCCAAAATTAGGGCAAAACACATAGACAAATTTCTTTTAAAAACACAAGTATGTACAACTAACAATGGATGTGTTGAGGAAAGGTGATAACATGGTGATGATAGTCTTCAAGTTGCAAGGTATATTCATAGATTGAGTTAGGGTCACACCGCATACATATGCAAAGTTGGAGCATCAACTTGTCACACATGTTATATGAACATTTGGGTCAGGTTGACTTAACTCTAGTTTTATGTTTAACTATGAGTAGTATCGTGATGATAATTAATTGTTAAGAACACACGTTGAATTAGGTTGACCTAGTAATTACTTTAATTCTTAACCTTGATTACAACTTAATCCATTTAAATCTAGTACCAATTCTCTTTCGACATTAACTACTGATTTAAATCTAATAAAAAAAATCTAATCTAATTCTTATCCTACAAAATCAATTTTAATTAAATTCCCCCCTAACAAAAATATACATGCAACTATAGTCCATTAATCCCCTAATAGAAAGTTTAATTAACCTCTAATAGAAATTTAAATTAACCTCTAACCCCTTTTGAACACATGAGAAACATATTTCAATTTTTCATAATAAAATTAAATTAACAACTAACTATACATTTTAAATTAATCGAATAAATATATTTCTCTAATAGGCTAATCAATTTCAATTAATAACGTGAATTGCTAAATGTCATGCCCAAAAATTCGCGCCAAAAAATGCAACAAATTTTTTTTTTATAGGTGAAATTAAAGTCAAGAGGGTCTAAGGGGAATCATGACTAAGTGTCAACCTCCCTTAACCTTAGTCGTCTACTGAAGTCAAAGAAGCACAAGGTGACGTTTAATCTTATGTTCGACTATAAATAAATTTAGCATAACGCAAAAGACTAAACATGGTGAGGTTATAAGGGTCTGCATGTCATCCCCTAATTTATTAATAGAGTTTGATGATGTGGAGAAAAAGAGAGAGACTCCCTATTCTCAGTCTCTAGGGTCGTTAAAAAAACTTAGTATGTTGATAGCTTAAAGTTCCTGTGTATAAAAACTACCCCCCTAGGGCTAGGCACTTCTGTAATATTATTTTTATGATGACCAGTATACTGGCCATATATATTGGCCACATAAAAATAACTTTATAAGTCCCTAAGTTTGATTTAAGAAAGTTGGGTAGATTTTCCCCTCTAATATTTCTTGATTAATTTATTTAATTAACGTTTAATTAAAGGCTAAGTTAAATTTGTAGCACAAATCTTATAACTAATCGCTAAGGCTAGATAATTGAGTCAAGAGCTTCGATTGTTTCAATTTCGAACTTACAAATTTTTTCGTTAGTCCAATAAAATGTTTATTTTAATAAAACCTTGAATTTCCTAATTTCTCAAAATAATAAGGTGAACTCCTAGGAAATAATGATGTTTATTAAGTTGTCGGTTATGTACCATGATACCCTGTTATTAAGTAATTACTAAAATATAAATTCATAGGAAGACCATCTAATAAATTTTCTACTAATAAATATCTAGATGGTAAGGTGTATTTAATTAAATTATTAATTCTCACAATTACTATACAATTTATAGTTATATTTCCCATCTAATATTTTATGTAGTCTTCACTTTTGACAAAAGTTTTAGCTTTACAGTATTTATCCATAAAAGAAGCTCCATACCAACAGAGTATTCATAAGGTTAATACTTGAGGTTTAAATAAAGTAACTCATAGTCTACAAGGAGGGTTTTTATTTTATTTTACAATAAATTCAAAATCCCACTTTCCCCCCAAATGAAATCCCCTAACCCTAATTCAAAATTAGGGTTAGGGCCCAAAAGTGAAGAAGAGAAAAACAAATCTTTTATTTTATTATCTCCATTTTCTCTTCTTATACTATTTACAAACCCTAGCTACCAATTTTTTTTTTAAAACAATGATTTGTGCAGGGCTGTCTATTTTCATGGAGCTAGAAGGAAGACTCTATTCTTTTATATATATATATATATATATATTCTAATATGTATATATACATATATATTAGTATGTATATATACATATTAAAAAATATATATATCCATTTTAATGCCGACCGAAAACTCATGGCGGTAGCCTGTGTTATGCCCATTTCTTTTGGAGTGGTGACAGGATTAACCAGCAGGGCCTGTGTTTTAATGCAATGGGAGGTGGCATTTTTTGAAACATGGCGGCATCAGTATTTTTAAACTGCCGCGCAGGGTTATAATGGTGTGGGGGTTCGGCTTGGCCGACCCGTGGGTGGCGCCGCCCCCATAGCCCACCACAGCGGCGATAGTGCCGCCGACTGTGGTGGCAGCTGTGGTGACTGCGCCCACCACGGGCTGCCCCCCCTCTTAACATATGATGCCGCGGGGTTGGGGTGGCTTCGCCCCCCCCCCCAATCCAATCTTTTTTTATTATTTTAAATTTTTTTTTGATTTGTAAGTTTCTTTAATATATATATTTTTTAAATAGTTTTAAAATGT
>MU223137.1:1034664-1070893 GCA_018584345.1 Thuja plicata | reverse complement strand
ATATATATATATATAGTCTTTCTAAATCTTCAATATATCTATTCTCCCCTTTTTGTTTTAGATGAACTACATATTTCTAGTATGTATTAAAAATCATAAATATATACATAGATGATTTGCATAAAGGAACTAAGCTGATTTTCTTTCTTGCATAGAATGAAGAATGAGAGAAAATAAAAGAAACAGATTTCAAATAGGAACCCATTTGGTTCACATGTATAATGATATTTTCAACAGTTAAGTCTTGAACTAAAGACAGATTTATAATGTATTTCTTTTCTTTCTTTGGTAACAATAATAAACCTAAAAATAACTAGATTTACTCAATAATAATCTTAGCATAAAAGAACTTTTATTTAATCATGAGAATATTACAAAATAAAATGAGATGACAACACTAATATTTTCTTACAGAATGCTTTCAAGGAATGTTTAAAGATAGCCACATGGCTTTTATAATATCATTCTTTTTCAAACTGTAACACTAACATATACCATAAGGCTTTTACAAAATCATGAAGTAATGAACATAACTACTACATTTTCTTTTCTTCCAAGCTCATTCCAACCTTTATGTAACTTCAATCTTCAAATTTGCATTACAAGACAAAAACAAGGGGAAAATTGAAACCATGGGGCTGCTCTCCACCCAACCTAGGCCTCTTATGAGGCCACCCTCGAGCTTGGGGAACCAAACAAAGGTGTGAGAGATTCATATAACCACAAAAACAAAAAAAATAAATATTTTACATTAAACTCCCATTCCCAAAGGCTTACACAATGGATCAATCAAGGATCCTACTTAGGGTGAAGTGGACCAAGTACCCAAGGGAGAAGGCCAACCCAAAACATAAAAATCTCAGCCTTCACATGGCTGTCCAAACACTTACTTTCACATTTGCAACCTAAAACAACTTCATACCCTTATGACCCCCAATGAAGCAACAATAAGGGAGGCTTCATGGAGCCCATACTCCATACTTTTTCTCTCTCCTCCTTGAGGAGAGACTCTACACCAAGGGCTGTCATAACTCATCCACCCCCAAGACTACTCTTCCCTCCCAAGGGTGAGTGAGTATTGATACTCCCATAAACAAAACATACAAGAAGAACAAAATGAAAAGCATTGTAACAACATTAAGTATTACATTCACAAACAAGATTCATGGCTTCCAATAAGCCCATAAACACAACAACACTCATTTGACAAGAGCACATAAGCTTACAAAAGAAAGAGTAACACAAAGTCCACCAACCTAGAATCCAAGCTTAAGGAAGAATGTTGTAGAAGAGCTCCCTTTTTAGCCAAATCCCTCCTTCCAAGATCACCAACTCTAGCTATGCCCCTAAGTTAGGGAGTGGGTGTTCAAACTCTCCAACTTGGAGAGTTCCCACTAAAAGCCACTAGAAAGCTCATGGGGAGAAGAAAAGTTCTCTAATTGGTCCCTCTTTCTTAAACTCTTACACCTTACCAAAAATGGAACTAAAGAAGGAAACTTCAAAAAGGTGAATTATGTCTTAACACAAATATGAAATGGTGGTCTAACCAAGTCAAGCTTCACAAGAGTTGATTTTCGTCCAACTTGGGAAATCAACTTTTTGGAAGGGTCACATGGTCAACTAGAGGCTATCCTAGGGTTAAAATGGCCCTTAACTATTGGTATAACAAGTGGGCTACCTAAAAATGACCCCAACACACCCCTGGACACTTCACAACCCCTCCTAAAGTCCACAATAAGAGTAATTTCGAAATTCCAATGAGGTGACCACACCCCCATCTCCCAACCCAAGGTATGCATATGGGGATTCACTAATGTACTAATCTAGGTAGGTGGACAACCATTCCCAAGTTGACATGTCATGGTCTTAAGTACAAATCACAAGTGTCAGATGACACACACAACATTTAAACATCACTAGGCCATGTCATATCCACTTAGGCAAAACTCACAAAGAAATATGAATTACATTTAAATATTACACTTCCACAATCATCCAAATACATTTACGAATAAAATTATGAAACAACGAGGTCTTTTCTTTCATTAGACGCAACCTTGGCTCACAATGAGTTCACATATCCCTTTGTTTGGTTCCCCGAATAAAATATCATGGTTTCTTACCTGCACACTCAATTCAATATCAGTAGTCCGAGGAAATAAATATACATCATAAAGAAATAAGCAATATTCAGAATATAAGGACATCATCAACATACTAAGTTTATTACTAAAGATCACAAGATTAGATAATTCTCATTTTTAGCATTTATCATAAGGTAAAATTCACATTGCAAGAAATCGAAATTCAATATCTATATCAAATAAATACCAATCTCATCAATAACCATAACATAATCATAATGAGTTTCCAAATCAATAGTCTCAGAATAAATGTCCATAATAGAAAACGTAATATAGTCCATAAAGTGCATCATAAAGCATCATGTGTCCATACATCCAAAATAATCAAATTCATGGCATAAAGCATAAAGTCCATAATGTCTATAGTGCATCAAAAGTAAAGTATCATATGCTAAATCTATCATAAGCAGAAAACTAGAAAACTATGATGGGGTTCGGGGTGAGGCCTCACACTAAACTATTACTCTAACTAGGCAATTAATAAAAGTATAAATCTATTAACATATTAGCAAATATATATATTTTACATAAAACTTAAGCTATTAATCTAGTAATTAAATTGCACCATTAAATAACAAGTATATATATAAAATGAATTACATAATTTAAAATAAAACAATAAGGAAATAAATCTATTTAGCTAACTAATATTAATGATTCATTTTAAATAACTAACCATTGTATAAAATATACTATATTCTATAAGGTTGATATATTACTAATTAAATCTGCACATATTAATAAATCTATTAATTGCTAATCCTAATCAACTAATCTAACTAATCCTACTAATCTAAACCTACTAACCTACTAACCTACCTATCCTACTAACCTACCTATCACATCGCCCCTCTAACCCCAAGGCCATACAAGTCAAGGCTACATAGGGGTTCAAATTGCTAAGGAGATGAGTGCAGGTTTAAAGGACAATCTTCCTAGGGCCCACCAAATCATCTTTCCTCAATCCCAAGAAAGGGAATTCGAATGGAAAGGAAGGAAAGGTCAAGTTTCCTTGGGGCCCACCAAAACATAACAACATTAATCCCAAAGGAAGAATTTCGCATGGTAAAGGGAAGGCTTACTTGTCATAGGGAATATGCATTGATTGCCATGTCAGACCACATCCTACGCATGGTGGAAAGAAGGTAAGGAGGAGGATATGTGTGGGGCCTACGGGGATGGGTGAAAATCAAGGTAAGGTTTTTTTTCCCTTCATTAATATCATTTTATTATATATATATATTTTTAACGTGACCTCTGTCACCACACACCTGTGCCCATTTATGGGAAGGGAAATGTTATAAAAGTTATGTGAGGATTTCATTTATTAATTTAATATTTAGTTTTCTAACCACAAGGTTATGTTAGGGAGTTAGTATACTAACCATAATTAGAAAGAACATCTTGGGAAGAGAATATTCTCTGTGGTAAAGAGAATTATTTCCCTTCCCATACAAATTTCAGAGAGTATTTTTGCTCTAAAAATATGGAAAGTGTCATGGGTATTTTTTGGTTTAAGCTTTTAGCATTGATATTATTGATTTTACTATTGGAGTAGTAAGTTGTATGCATTTGATTTATTTTATTTTTGCAATACACTAAGTGAACTATAACTTAAACATTGGTATTAGTTGATTTTTACATTAGTATACTAACTTGTTTGATTTTCTACTGTTATCAAGTTTGTCTCTCCTCAAGGATTGAGGTTACAATGAAAATTTTAAAGTAGAGTATTGATCCTATTGAAATAGAAATTCAGATTTACAAAGGAAGAATGGAGTGTTTTTAACTTGAAAATTTAAAATAAAATACATTATAGAGATTACAAGATTCATAAATCCACAAGATTTTATATGCTATGAAAACTATTACATAATGAATAAGAGCTCTTCACATCTTACTTGATAAAGCTTTCAATATGAAAATTACAACACTTAACAAGAAATAAATCTTAATATAAAGGAGTAAGCATGCAACATTAAGGTTGCTCTCACACAACTACACCAAAATAGAGATTTCTCCCAAGCTTTTCCATAATCATCTTGACTTGAAAACCTGCGAATACATGAGGAGAACCATGAGAAGCTCACTTCCCAACCTAGGTCTCAAGGAGACCACCCCTGAGCTAGGAGAATCGGTAGCCAATGGGTAACAATCACACATCCACATACATGAATACAACAACAAGAACTCCCTCCTAAGGTTTGCACAAATGGATTCACCATGAACCCATAACAAGGGGTGAAGGTGGATTTCCATGTAGGAGAATGCCAAAATAATACATTCAAATAACATGCCTCTTCAAGGCTAAAACCACATACATCTTTCCTTCCAATCTTTCTCCTTATCTCCCCCAAAATTAGGATCAAATACAATGGCATGCAAGGTCCCATACACCTTGAATTTTTTCTCTCTTTTCTCCATGAGAAGAGACTCTATACTAGCATGGAATCCAATTAACCCCTTCCCCATACATGGCCACTTCTTCCCTATCCAAGGGTGAGTAATGCCATCACACCCTTCACAAAACTCCCATATTCAACACAAAGATAAAATGATAAGCAAGAATTAAAACCCAAAATCCCTTTCCCATACATTAAAACAATACAAATACATTTCACATATGCAAGAGAAACAAATCTACTTGCAAAAAAATAAAGCACTTTCATGGCAATGGAGACCAACCTTCATAATGTGTTATGACAAATGAATTTTGAGAAGAGCCCAATCCCTTATGCTTTCTCCATCCAAACCCTAATGTCTCTAAAAGTAGAGAGTGGGTGAGCACCCACTAACTCTACCAAGGGCCTCTAAAAAGACCTCCAACTTCTACCCACCCACCAATATTAAATTCATATTTGACCCTCAAGTCCTTTGGCTTTTCCTTGTCCCCTATCATAAATGTCATATTGGAAAGGAGTGTGGGTTTGTGTAAAATGTCAAGACTTACTCCATTTTTGAAGCATGTAGAAAATGGGTCATCAAGGCCACTAGGGGATTCTAGATGTGTTAAAAATATTCCTAACCCATACCCCTATCACTAAGGTACTAGGATTTTGCTAAATTTGACCCTTAGGACCTCTTTTTTTGGCCTCTAGAAGTGGATAGAAAAGAATTAAATCTAAATGATAAAATTGGTGGAACTTTGCAAGTATCTCCAACAAGGGATTTAATTTGGGTCCTAATGAATCAGTTAGGCTTAGGTTTACATTGCCAATCTTAGTAGACATGTCATTACATAAACACATAAAGAGTGTCAAGTGACACTATAAAATGACATAATACAACATTGACATGTCACTAATTACATAATGAAAACACCTAATACATACATACAATTTTACGGTCACGAATAAAATCACTTAACAACGAGGTTGAAACCTCTTCATTAGGTTCAACCTTGGCTTTACAGATTGCACATGTGGTTGGTTACTGATTCTCTGACTAATTCCATGGTTCTCTTTCCTGCACACTAAACTTGAGCATCAGTAGTCCAAGATAATAAAATCACATGCAATGTACATATTCAATTCATACTTAGCAACATTAATCAATAAGTAGAATTAAATTCCTAATTACAATTTTCATACAGAAATGTTTAAAACATAATAATCTCATAATCATCATGACATAACATCCATGAAATAATCAAGTCTAATAATGATCTGAGCTTCTCATCAATTCACTTATCTAAACATATATAATCAAAATCAACCACATGTTCTAGGTCTAATCAATATCAAAATGTAATCCATACAATATAATCATCATCATAAATATAATATCTCGAGTCTCTGTCAGGATAATCAAAAAGTGTATCAATGCATCAAAACATAAGGTATCAAAGTGTGAAAAAATAGTAATTCTATGATGGGTCGGGGTGAGGCCTCACAAAGGGGGGGGGGGGTTAATCAGTGGCCTCAATAATTTATCCTTCAAACTTAACCACCAATCAATAAACCTTAGATTATTATGTCCCTACAAGATGCATGCCATGAAATACTACTAATGATTAATTGTCTATCAGTTTTCTCTATCAATCCTTATTCTTTCTTGATTACTGACAAGCAATATAACTATTTACCGAAACTTAGTAAATAAGCAGAGTATACCGATCAATCCAGAGATAGCTATGTAAGATGCAAGATAGTAAAGAAATGAATCATACACAGATAACACATAAAATTTTAACATGGAAACCCTGTCAAGGGAAAAACCACTGGGAACGGTACCCCAAATTTTTACTCTTCTGAAGTGAGCTCTGTTAGGAGCCAACCTTGTTAAAGGTTACAAACACACTTTTAAGTGAAACCTTGTTAGAGGATTTTATACATAGAGGTTGTCACTTAGTATCGGGCATCTATTTCTACTATCCTTGAATCAGCCTCCTTCTTAGACTGTCAATAGGTATTGGACAAGTCCAATGCTACTTTCATGAATCAACCTTTTGTGCACTCCTTGAGATGTACCTCAATATATAGAAGACTATTAAGTCCTTCTCGGTTAAGAGAGTTGATGCTTTAGTAGATAAACTAAAACACTATGAACTGTTCATATTGCAACTTTGAATTGCACATTTTTAGATCTATTTATGCACATTACCTCTATGACAAATGTATCAATTAATCCTTCTGCTCTATACTTTCTTCTCTGTGATGCTGTGCTCACTATTCATCGGTGTCTGAAGAATGCCTTAGGTCTTCCTTCAGATTGTTTGATCAGGACTGCATGAAGTTTTTCTTCATCAATTTCTCTTCAACATCCTCTTTTTATTCACTCCCCTTAATCTCATTTGTAAATGAATTAAGCTTGTCTCTTATATAGACATAATATTCATTGTTTATTGATTCTTGATTCTTGGCGTGAAAAATAATCCAACCAATTAGATTTAAAGAATAACTCCTGATTTGTCTCGTAGATATCTTCTTTCCAAATGTACAAATCATCTTTAAATCAATCACTTATCTCTGGTCGAATAAAACAAAGTAGACAACCAGTTAAGTCTATTTTTAGCTCTACCAGCTAGATATTTTATCATTTTCTGAACTCTCTATTCCGTTGGTCACTATTGTAGTTAGTTGTCGGTGACAACTGACATTTCCATAAGTGAGACTCCAGTTAGCTTCGTGGTCTCCATCCATCAGGCATCATTAGAATTTTACTCATCGGGCAACACTATCTTTAGCTCGTCGGGTAACCTTCTGACTTTGCTCGTCGGGCATCCTACAGTTTTTCTTCATTAGGCAACACTATACTTCTAATCATCAGGTATCACTGTGACTATTATTCTTTTCTCTATCCGTCGGTGTGCACTCCATCGGTGTTGTTTGTCACTTAGTGAATAATTGAATTTTATGCTTTGCTAAAAATATAACGTTTGTTATTTTTATTCTCTGAAGTCTTTGGCATTATGTACATGACCGTACAGATGATATCAAGTTGACATCAATGAAAATACAATACATTAACTGATTTAATGCCTTGCATTATCTTCAACTTAACATTACCAAAGATTCAATCATTTACATGTTATCAATAACATTTTCTATCACCTTTTCTTTTGAAGTTAGACCGCAATCTAGTGATTGTCTCCCCATTTTTTTCTTCACTTCGATTATTTGACATGATCCTTCTTCAGAGGAAAAAAATCAGGTCATGGAAAATTCAGTCTGTAACCTTCAGAAACTAAGAAAAATGATTTCAAAAGCACACAAATATTATTAGACCTAATTATATATAGAAATTGAAAATTTAGTTATGAAATGATGTTTTAGTATAGTATACCAAATTGAAATACTTCTGCTACTATAGTCTTCCACCTCAAAATCAGCCCTATTGTGACAAGAAAGAAAGATATTTAGATAATATACTAGTTTGTAAACCAAAATAAAATATCATATATATTATACACATAATATATCATAAATGCATCAGGGTTTAACCAAACTATTGGCTCATTTCCCAATGCCTTCCAACCCAAATTCCTTCACAGAAGAAAATATTCACCAAATTCCTTAACTTGATATCCTAACTTTCTCAAAATTGAATATGAAACTCCACAAATAAGCGCAATTGTGATTCTTGTATAAAACCACCAATAAATCATCTGGATTGGGTCTATCACAAATTTGGAAGATGTTTCCTATAAGAGATTGTGTCGTCGCAAACCCTCCAAAAGAGAAAGTTCACCTAGCAAAAAATGAATACTAAAATATCAACTCCAGCATATGAAAAATAACCTCCAAAACACACTTAAATAGCTCTCAAAATCCCACACCCAAATACGAATGTATTTTTAATTTAATTTAAATCCTTACGTCTCACACAAAAAGTGGTGGCCACTTCTTGATGACTCTTTTCATTAAATATTTACATTCCGCTTTTAAATTTGGGCGCGCATGTAGTCCAAATTAAATAAATTAAAATCACAATAAAAATAAATATTGAATTTATCATTATTTATAATAAAAGTCTTTAACTATATCAAATATATATCAATATTAACTTCTTCCACCAACACATCCAAAATAGTAACACTAAAAACTAACTCAGTCGATACCCAAAATTAACTTACTAAAAAATAGTAAGTATTTGAAACTCCACCAGAATACCTCAAATAAAGAGTGTTATGCAGAACATAATCACTAGAGCTCACACAAACACTTTTCATTGTCAAATTATATAATAAATAGTCACCAAGAATTCCCTGAATCTAACTCATTAGCCTATGAGAACCTATTCAATAGGCTAATGGTCCACCACACAAAATTGACTAGGAAGGGGACATTAAAAGTTGCCTTTCCCAATATTGCTTGTCCTCAGGAAAACTCAACTCAAGATGTTACAATACTCATTTATTCTTCCATGTTTTATCCTCTACTAATAAGTTCTTCCATTTGACCAAATATTTCTTAATCACTCTCTTCCAAAAAGCACGCTCTTTATAGTATGTGACAACCTTTAGAAATAGAATTAACTTTCCCTCATCATCCAATAGTGGCAACTCTAATGAGGGAACCACATATATGCATGAGTTCCTTCTTAGGCCTTCACACATGGAACACATTAGGAAATCCACTACTTAATCATAACTCAAGCTTATAAACATCCTCTCCAACCCTCCTCAAAACTTTAAAAGGACCATAGAACTTAAAAGTGTAGTGAAATAGATTTTTTACTAGTATACACATGAAAAATTCCAATCCTTCCCAATCCCATCAAATTTTATTAGGGGAAAACCAATTATCCCAAATTCAATCCCTTAAGAGAGTTGGGCATGGGTGGTTGATTATCCTCTTTTTGAAGGCTTGATATGATTGATTATGATTATGATTATGCCCATAAATAATGCAAGAACTAGGGACAATGCTATAAATTCAACCAAATTAACATAAACAATAAGCTACTGACCAAATATGTAAATTTTGAAGATAGGCATGGAAATGAGATTCAAAAAGGAACCTATGTTTGTAATTTGAGCCTAAAAATGTTTGTCTATGCCAATAGGCACCACTGACCTGAAGGTGTTTTACACAGATTTCATGAGCAGGTTCCAAATTAGGATGTCCTACAAATCATTCTTCCAAAATTTTGGAAAAAAGTGTCAATCACTGGAGTAGATCGATGGTGATCAAGTTTTTTTTCTCTTCAAAGTATGGATTTTTTTGTCATAGTCTTCTCTTCGTGAATTTGCAATCCCTTTGTGACAGATCTAGAATCTGCACATGAGAGAGAGAGAGAGAGAGAGAGAGAGAGAGAGTGTGTGTGTGTTGGGATATATAGGGGTTACCTATGTCAAACCCTAGATAAAAATTAAACTCTACTGCAAAAATAGGATTAGAAAGAGAATGTGTCTTTGATTAGGTAGAGGCTGAAAACCTAAAGGACATATTGAATTGAAAAATTGTAGCTTTGATACGATCTTCTTTCCTTGATGCCTCATGAAAGGTTCACATTGTGAGGTAGGAGCTTATGCATGTCTTTACTTGTGGACTAAGAACATAAACTTGATCATGGATGCCAACTTGAATTTTTGAATATTTGACCTCTCCCTCATTGTATTGAAGATATATGATTGATTTCTCAAATGATTAATGAGAGACATACCTAATGTACATATGAGGGGGTGAAGCTTGAATTTATTCTCTTCCTCATGAAACATGTTGATAATTTTCAAGAAGGTCAACATCATAAATTTTTTTCTACTCAAAAAACATTATGACCATTAGTGGTTTAGATTTGAGCCCAAAATGGTTGGACATTGGTTCCTATCTCCATAGTCCATGAGGACATTGTCACCTATTATCATATTACATAAAGACACTAGTGCCTAGCCACATTGGCTCTATTTTAGCATGAATTTGGTTTGTATGCTTGTGAGTGTGTTAGGTTTCCATATTTGGCCATGGAATAAGCATAATAAATCATTTAGAAAGAGAAAAAGGGAAAGCCACCAAAGTAATCCCCAAATGAGTGTGAAATTATACGAGGGTACAATTGTTAACACTGTATATAGGCCCCATTGTAGCAAGAGTGTGACCTTGCAATTATACTCTTGGTAAAGCATAAGATACTATCAAAAGACTTTCGACAATACATAAAAGAGATAAGATCGCACCAATCCTCCAGGACATAGAATCTTATTGGTTTGAAATATCAAGATAAAAGGAGAAACATGATTGGCATAGGTTTCACAAATATGGAGCATGCAAGAACAAAGAAAAAATATGTCTTATAGGTCCAGTAGGGATTTTTTAGTGGGAGCCATATAACAGAAAAAAAATGATTTCTCTGTCTAGAAAGGGTTGCTTAATAGGAGTCATATTAGAGAAAGGAGAGTCAAACACGTATAGAAAGGTGCATTATGTTGGATGAATCTGGCAGCAGATTACAAAGTGAAACCTAAAATTGCTAGATAATGTGAAAATGTGACTACCGAATGGGTGTCACAGCATGCACCAAATATAAATATTATAAAAGGTTTCTATTCACTAAGCATTCTGAAAATGCAACTACAACATGGGTGTTACAATGTGCACCAAATAAAAAAATTGATATGAGACTGCAAAATTAGTGTTGTAGTGGCACCAAGCACATTGTGGTGTGTGGTCAAAATGCACAAAACCAACTTGTGGTGTAATCAAAAATATTAACATAGAAAAGTGTATGCCCCCATGTTAAAATAATTTCTTATGTCTTTAGTGTTAGGATAGAATCCTAAAAGGCCTTCAAATATTTAAATACAATGATAAAGGAATGGAGATTTGTCAACTTGACAACAATATACTAAATGTAATAGTCATTAAATTAACTGCAAGAGGTTTGGCAGGGAGTTGTAATTGTCAACCGATTAGTAGAAGGTTATTTGGGAAGTGTGAGCATGAATGAGAGTAAGAGAGGAGTTTTAGGGAGTTTGGTAGAGTTTTGTGTGTTGAAGGAAGCAATGTAATGAAGTTTAAATCAACAAACTTTTAATTCCTTGCAAACTGTCTATTCTCTGCTGTAAGGACACAGTCACTGTGTTCGTGTTCATAAAATATTCATTCTATGCAATATTTATTGGGAATGGATTGATATAGTATTGGTTTAAATTTTTATTTTTTTCCATGCAAAGGTTATGTTATTTTGTGAAGTTTTGAACAAAGAAAGTCAAGTTTGTATTGACTGTTCCTAGACAGGGTCTTGGTGTGTAATTAAAAATTTCTTTGAAGACATGATGAATGTATAAGACTCCCCCACTTAATATGGTTAATGTGACTTGTGGGGAGAGTCTAAAACATGTATGATATGTGCCATATGTTTTTGGTTGCAGGACTATGCAAAGATTGAAGATGAAGATCTTTGATTGAAGAGATATTGCTGATTAAGGGTACATGTTGGTTGGACCAGTCAAGGTATGAGAGTTCCAACCAATTGAGGGCCAATTTTTATTACCTGGTATGTCATGATAGGTTACTTGGATGGTGTAGGATCCATTGGTAGGAGATGGAAGTGTTTGGAAGTATCTTTTTTACAAATCCCTAGGCTAGTGCACCTAGGAAGGAGGGTTTAGTGTTTGGGAAGGTAGAACATGGTGGCATCTCCTATAAATGTGAAAATACATTGATTTGGATCATGAATAAAATATATTTGAAGGTTGGGTGGTTTTGGAATATGACTTTTTAGGGGTTTCTTTGAAATAGGAGGGCTAATGATGACAGACAAACTTTTGTCCCGACCCCATTGCAGGATGATGGTGAAGAAAATAAGAAGGCAAGCAATATCATCTTGATGGGTAAGAAAGAGTTTGTAAGGATGGAGGAAGATAAGAGGAAGGATTTTAAATCCATTTCATAGGTTTCATAAGTTATATCATACATTGAGAAGGGGGACACAATAAAACAAGTCAGTGATTTGCAAGCCAAGACTAACAAATAGAAGCTCAAACATGAATCCCTTGTGTGGATACAAAGTGGGATACAAATCCATGATGATATTTTCATGGGGAAAATGATTTTTCCTTTGATAGTGAGAAAGGAGAAGAGACAACCTAGTTTTTGATTGGACATAGGTGTATGGAGTAGCAAATATGAGTCAAATAAGAAAGGTCAAGAGTAGAGTGAATGGTAGAGAGTGGAAAGAAAAAAGGGATGATATCAAATTGGTGTCTAGGAAAAAAAAGAGAATAGGCCAAGGAAAGAAGATGTATGCAGATGTAAAGACCATTTCTACCTTCATTTTTTATCAAAGGAAGCCAAGAAGACAATCAACATGCCTAAGAAAGAGGCAGGTAAATGGGGTATCCATTTTAATAGTGCCAAAATTAATATAATGTTTAAGAACATAAACCAATGGAAGGGTATAATATAAAGATACATCATTTTGAGGCTAGGAAAAAGAGGTTCCAAACATTTTTTAGTGGAGCACGGTCCTCAAAGGGACTTTAGTTTATTTCTAGGCGAGGTGTATGGTGTAGGAGCACGTAGCCATTTTTATACCTCATGATGTAATGATCATCTTTTTATGTTCTGGTTTGTGTAAAATAAGGTCCCAAGGAGCATTTTTAAGGTATTTGTAATTAATCCATGTCATGGAAGGTCATAGTTGGTCTAAAATGTAAAACTGTACCAAAATTGTTAATATTTCTTTGTGAAAGCAAAAGTTTCCAATGAGGCTTCCATGGAACTTTATGATGTAATAAGGTTAAAATAGCCTATTTTAGGAATATGTAGGTTATTTTATGTTGTTATAAAGTATTTTTCTATTTATTTTTCATAAAATGCAAGAATTGCAAAAGTTGCACAACAATTGCTGAGAAACTTTTCAAATTTAAAAAGTTGCTTAACAAGGGTCATTTAGTAACAAGTTATTTCCAATGGTACCATAATGAAGAATTTAGTTGGAATCCAATGATAGTATTCAAAACATGTTATATAGGCCTCAAGGAGTCGAGGCATGGGTGTGGATGCAATATAAAAAAAAGTTTGATCAATAAAGAAGACCGCTTTTCTGAATTTTTCAGTAAATTGTCTCTAATTTTTGCTTGGAAGATGCACATACTTTGGAATATGATCAAAATTATTATAAATTCATAAAATATAAGGAAAATTATTTCATTTGGATTTATTTGGTGATTATTCATGGATATTTGAGGGATGACCAATAAATTTTGTAAAAACTATCTACAAACCCTAATTGACAGGGATTTTGAGAAAGAAATGCTTGTAACTCCCATTTACACCATGGGAAAATATAGAAATGGGTGGAATAGGATATGAAAGGGTCCTCTAAAGGATCATGGTAGTCTTATAGTATAAGGTGATGTCTGTAGCAAATAATTCGATGCCTAGGTCAAATTTGGAGTGGAAAAATGAATGATTTTCATATATGTGAATTGATCTCTCAATTATAATAAAAATTTGAGAGGTTTAGGCTCTAAGGTGTTTTGGATCCTTTAGTTTGGAGTAAAATTAGAGGTTTCTCTATCATTTTTTTGCAAGTTTGAAGTATTTATAAGGTAATTTCTTTGAGAAATAGGCCTATTGAGGCCCTAAAACTATGCCAATGTACTTTTTGACAAGTATGTTCCAAAGAAACTTGTGCCAAGTTTTAGAAATAAATTAAAGACCTACAAAGTATATCAAAAAGGTCATCTATTTGTGTCTAAGGCTAGGGATTGAGGATTTGTGGCCTAAACATTGGGCAAATAATCCTAATAGACCCAATTACACCTAAAGGAACAATGGTCATTGGGAGTTGTTCAAACTTGTCACAAGTGGTTGGAATGAGTTGTTTTGAGTCGTTTAATGAGTAATTAAAAAAGTATATTTTGTCGCATTGTGTGTTCTGATTGTCTCCCTTATGGTAGTTTTGAAGCCTTATTGAAGTTTCCCATGATTGTCTTGAAGAATGGGTTTGAAAACCCTTGTAATTATTTTACATTGATTCATGTTCAAAAGGTTTAAAGTGAGTCTTGAATTCAACAAGGAGGGGTCTGCATCAACAACATTTAATTTCATAATTATAGAAAATTTTTGTGGGAATAAATTGAGTGTAGAATCTCATGAGCAATTTGGGAACCTTCTATAGTCTCCCTACCTCAAAAAAACCTCCCTATTAAGAAGATATAATTTTAGGAATGGGAGGAGTAAACCTTAGAGATAAATATGCTTTGAAATTAGTTCAATTTTTGCAAATGTATTTGGATAAATTTTTATTGTATCATTTCAATGGATGTGTTATTGATCTCTTTAAGTATAGATTCATTTCTCAGAGATTACTCTAAATCATTTAGAATGTCTACACCTACAAAATCCCATCGTTTCTGAAATAAAAGCATTGTAAAGCCATCATGCTCTAGAGATTTTTTTGGAGAAAAAGAGAATACTACCTTTTTAAGTTACTCAAGTGTGAAAGGCTTGAGGAGAATTCCAATTTCATCAAAGGAAAAAAATTATGGAATACATTTTAAAATATCTAACATGTCAACATTAGATTCATGATCAGGATCTTTTGGTAAGAGGCTAGAAATGAAAGAGACAACCTCTTTTTGAATATCCTTAGAATTAGTAAAAGTAATTCTTTGAACATTCTTGATCTGAAGTGTGGAAAAAATTAGTATTATGACCTCCTTCTCTAAGACATAATTGTCTAGTAGAATATTTCAGTCAATAGATTTAAACCCTTGCCTCCTCAAACCCCTACCTCCTTCACACAACTCTCTAGACATGTGTATGAAGGACACTCCTTCCAAGTAAATGTAACTGTCCTCTCTGTGATTGAATAGAATTCACTCTCTGGCATAAGATAAGTTTTAAATCATACCTTATTTTGATATAATGAAGTTCAGATCTAAACAAGGAGGCTATTTGAAAATTTGTTGAGGGTTTGGGGAACTTGATTTTCAATTAATAGTTGCTTGATTTATTATTTCCAAATATCTAGAAAAAATAAAAAATAATCCATATTTGTGGCCATTCTGGTTCAATGGAATTACAAAGGGAGATGACAACATACATAAGGACAATTGAAAGCTCAAGTTACCAGAAGTAGAATTGTGGAAGCAGTGCAAACAAGGTAGTTTTCCTAATTTTGGGGTTCAAATAATTTGAAATAGACACACCTTGCATGTCTTGATCTATAAATATGCTATTTCTTATATTGTCTTATTTATTGATGAAGCTTGTTGGGTTCCTAAGAAATAATTTCCCAAACTCTTAAACTAGAAAAGAAACTAGCAAGCCTCATGAAATCTATTTTCATCAACACTGGATAATGCCAATAAAGTTGTATCTATATCCTAGAAATATGAAATTCTCTACACAATCAACCAAATAATCAAAGTTTAAAAGATCCACCCTAGGCCACACGATGGTGAAATATTGGTTAAACTTTTTTATATCTATAATAGAATGTGGGAATGTTCTATTTTCTCTACCATTAATATCAAATAGCCACAAAACATCAAATGTTATATTCTGTCTACCATTAATATCAAGATGCCTGGGTGGAGGTTCTGCTCTAGTGTGTGCTTCTCGCAGTGACAATAAATCTATTATTTGTGTTGCAGTTTATATGGAGAACTATTTCATTTTCAAGTTGTTCAATCTTTTCTATGGCAAGGGCTTCCAAATTGTGTACTTCATTATGTATTGTATCTTACTCAACTGCAATGTAACTTGTTATTTCTAGCATTAATTCAACAACAAAACAATCCATTTGATCAAAAGATGGTGTAGACACCTAAATCTAATTAAAATACGTTAATCATATTTAGTACCCTCCTAGAACATCATTAATTAAGTAATGAGTCAGTACGTAATTGATTTATGTTATCCCTATTCTTCTATTAAGTTGAATGAATAATATCTATTAATTTCCCTTAATTCATATTATCCTCTTTTCCCTCCACTTGTGAATTGAATATTCAAATTTATTCAATTTAACCCCTAACCTAACCAATCCAAAACACCTAACCCTGAGTTCTAACTCAACCCAACCCCTTCACACATGCTAACCCTTCTTCATTAGCTAGTTGATCCTAATAAACTAATTAATGCCTCCACTCATTCTCTCTCCTCCCATCACCATCTCCCTATCACCCCTCTTAACCTCTAACCCTAATCCTAATCATTCCCTAAACTTGTCACATTTCTAATCCCAAGATTAGGAACTTAACTCCAATCCAAAAGTCAAACTTCTCAAGCCATCTCTCATCCTCACCCATACCTCATTAAGACCCTCTTTAATACCCATTAATGCTCTTATAGCACTCATTACTCACTCTATCTCTTAAAGTCTTCTCTCATCCCCTTTGCACATGGAACAAAAGGGTCGCATTCCTCATCCCCTCACACCCTCTCTCCTTGTGACACTTTTCACAATGAGAGGCATTTGGAGAAGCACAATCCTTGTGCTCTCTCCCAAATGCATCTGAACCCCTCTTTAGGTTTGCATTCTGACCACTCATTTTGAGCCCATTTTCCTATATAAGGAGCCCATTCCCTTCACAAATTATCCCATCTTTTAGAGTAGAGTTATGTTGTAATTTTAAAGAATCCCATCTTTTCAAGTAGAGTTATAATGCAGTTTTAAAGAATCCCATCTTTCAAGAAGAGTTATAATGTAGTTTTGAAGAATATCCCATCTTTTATGCAAACTTATAATGTCAGTTTTGTAGGATTTGAGAGACAAATCCACAGAACCCGAAGAACACCTGCATGCAAGAACCTATTACAAAAGAGAAGCAAGAAGAGGGAAAGAGAAGAACTCAGAAGTTGCTCAGAAAGTGAGAGAAAAATTATAATATGAATTGATGAAAAAAAAACTACAAAGTTCAACCTATAAAGGTGAACGGAACCCTAAAATAGGAAAATATAGGTTGCACATTAATAATTAATATAAATATTAATTATAATGCACTTAAGAGATAGCTTAAGTAAACTAGAGTAATAAAAAACTTAATTAATTAAATCAAAGTGATCTAATTAATAAGTGTAAATAGATAATTACTCTAACACCCCCCCTTAAGAGAAGTTCAAGAGGTAAGCTAACCTAGCACAACTATGAAAGCAGGAAAAGAGGGTCCCGAAAAAAAGGCCTAATCAACTACCCAAGCACAACCAAATCTCTGTAAAGTGGAGAAATAGAGAAAACCACATGGGAAAAACCCTACTCCAAGAAGAGATAGAAGAAAATGCAGAAAGAGAATGGCTCAAGAGACTCTCTCAAAACCATAAGTACAATCAAACCCCCCATGAGAGAGGGATGGGACACCAAAGCCCCCTAGAATGATGGAACCCCTGTATGAATGATCAAACCAATGGAACTCCAATGTGGAAGAAATAGAGGTACAAAGTAAGAAGGAAACCCCTGAATGAGAGGTGAAACCGGAAGGTCGAGCTGGTGCTCAAAGGAGAATGAATGAGACTCCTAGAATGGAATCCCCAATGAAGGTGGGCCAATAGATGAGCTGAATCTATTAGCTGGGAGGAGATGAATGTCCTTGGAGTGACCATGATAGGGATTGGTGAAGAAGAATCATGCTGAACCAAGGCAGGCGCAACAGGAGGAGGAGGTGGAGAAGCCACAACAATGATCTTAGGAGCAACATAGAAGTTCAGGTGACCCAACTTCTTCTCACTAGGAACTCATGAATTAGGAGAGATATTATCCGACACAGGAGATGTTGGACCAAAATGGGAGGAGTATAGGCGGTGGGCATGATCAACTATCCCTGTAGAAACAATGTGGCCAGTCACACTATCTCAGATGTGTACAGAATCTGTAGTGAACTCAACTGTCTTCTCTATCCCACTGTGAGTAATCTGTTAAATGGAGAGAAGGTTTGATGACAAGGATGGAACACATAGCACATCATGGAATGCCCCACCATCAATGTCAATAGAACCCTGACCACACACAGGCATAATAGTGTCATTCTCCATCAAGATGTGTGGGGTAGTAGAGGCCGCAAAAGATGAGAAGGAACTCCGAGAAGATGTGATATGATGTGAAGCACCAGAGTCCATAAACCACCTAGAAGAGGGAGCTATAGCAGATGCACATAAGGCATGACCCTTTCCATTGTCTGACCCATCTACCTGAGATTATGATGAAGAAGACCAACAAGAAGAGGAAGAAGGCATATCAATGTTGCTCTTATGAAGAAGAGTTGTCAAATCAATAATCTACTGGGCATATCCATCGACCTTCTTCTGAAAGCACTGAGACTCATCATGATTGAACTTATTGTAATAAGTACACTTGGGTTGTCTATCTTTGATTTCCCCTTAGGTGAAGGAGGTGGGCCAGAGGAATGCTGGGAAGGAGAATCATTCCAAGATTCTGTGTATGATGATACCTGTTTCTGCTCTGGTTTCTGTGGAGATGGGTGAGAAACCAAGGCATGGCTCATAGAACTTGAAGCATCATTCAACTGTTGAATCTTTGACCACTCTTGAGTCAACCAATCACAGAAGGCCGTGAAGGAAGGCATATTGTGCCTAGGACCCAAGGCATCCATAGTGGAATAGAAAGTGGAGGAGAAAATCTAGAACTCTCCACGAAGCTTTGAGAGTATCAGAAAGATACACTCATCATCTGATTTGGTCTTCCCACATCCCTCTAAAAGTGGTCAGAGAGTATTGAACTTCATAAGGAAGTCCTGAATGGTGGAAAAACTAGCAGGAGACAAGGATGTCAACTTTGAATCAAGCGAAAGTGCCCCGAATGCATTCACTGTGCCAAAAAGATCTGCAAACTTTCCCCAATAGGCGCGAGGAGTGGTCAAACTATCCAGATGAAATAGGAGGCTGTTGAAAATGTGCAGTGCAATCAAACCCATGGCTTCATCCATTTTGTTCCTGTGCTGAAGGACCACAAACAGACATTGCAGAGCAGGTTGGTTCTCATCCAGACATGACCATAAGCCACATGACATGAGTAGCCTGGTCATGTGTGCTTTCCAGGTGTGATAATTGTGTGGTGTCAGCCAGGCCATAGAGGGGTCTGACATTGGGAGAAGAAGTAGATGGAAGTAGAAGGGTCATTTCTAAATTAAATTACAAAAATAAAATGCACCCCCCACAATGTATAATTCTACCCCCCCGTACAATAAATAAACAAGTATAGAAAGCACAAAAAATGAGAGCAAAACCTGGACGCTAGATGCAGAGAGAGAGGAAACTGAAGCCTCTATTTCAACACCAAAATTGAGAACTTAGATGGTTGAATCAGAAGATGAGACCAGCATCATCACGTCCATCTCAGAAACACCTTTTTGACGATATTTCATTTTCTAAAAACGGACATCGTATGCACAAGTTACGGTCAAAAAACCAACTGCTCCTCCGAAAATGAGCTCTCTAGAAAAAAACTAGAGACGGGAAACAATTTGACGGTCAAACGACCGTCACCTGTCTGCAGAAAAAAAATTGACGGTCGTATGGCCGTCAGATGCCAGTTTTCTAGAAAATTTTTTTGGTGGCCAAAAAATTTGAAAACGGCCAGAAAATTTGAAACTTGCTAGAAAAGATGACTGGCAAGTGACATCACTATTGACATCACCTGTTGCTAGTGGGTGGTGGCTATCGCTGGTGGCAGTGGCGGCGTGGTGGATCACTGATGTCTCTCAAGCGGCTCCTAATCAGTGCTGCATCAGCAGAGGGCTAGGCAGTGGCAGGAGAGGTGCGTCGGTGGGGGCCGAGCGCGGGTGGCACCGGGGTGGCGTGGCGGCGGTGCGTTGGTGCTGTGGTCAGCTATGCCCCAAAACCTAATAAAAATATGTTTTTAGATTTTTTTTCTCAGGAAGCATGCCGTACGGCCTGAGGGGCAAATTATTGTTTTTAGAAGCTACGGTGTCCAGATATGGCCAACTTTATATGAAAAGTTGATCTCCTGGGCCCTCTGAGCACAATGATAGTGTCCATTTTTTCTCAAAATTCTCTAGACAAAAGTGCCTCCTCTATATTGAAGAAAAAACCCTAGAGAAGTTGTGGTTTTCTTCTTCGAATGACGTCTTCAAAACCTTCAGACCAGGCAGCAGGAGGGAAGCTCTGATACCATGTAGGATTTGAGAGACAAATCCACAGAACCCAAAGAACACCTACATGCAAGAACCTGTTACAGAAGAGAAGCAGGAAGAGGGAAAGAGAAGAACTCATAAGTTGCTCAAAAAGTGAGAGGGAAATTATAATCTGAATTGATGAAAAAGAAACTACAAAGTTCAACCTATAAAGGTGAACTAAACCCTAAAACATGAAAAGCTAGGTTGCACATTAATAATGAATATAAAAATTAATTATAATGCACCTAAGAGATAGCATAAGTTAACTAGAGTAATAAATGACTTAATTAATTATATCAAAGTGATCTAATTAATAAGTGTAAATAGATAATTACTCTAACATGTTTGAGATCACAATCTTGAAGCTTGGAGCATCATCCTTGAGCACACATCCACATCAATGGACATATCAGAAGATTAAAGGGAGCTTTGAATCAGTTTTAGGGAGGTTTGCACCTCTTATGCTTTATTGTTTTTAGGTTTTCTTTTCAGTCCAATCTTTAGTGCAATTCTAATTATTAGGTGTTGAGTGCTTAATTTTATTGTTGTATTCTTTTTTACACACTAATTTTCACCTCTCACATTTCTGGCATGCCCGGTGGGACCCACTTCACGGGTCAATTTATACTAACATAATGATTTCTCTTGAGTTTTTGTGAAGTTTGTGTATTTTCAGGCTTAAAGGCATCTTGGCTCAAAACAGACTCCACCATTGCGTATGGATCAACGTTTCTAGTCAAAATAATAGTAAACTCACCTATATCTAGCTACAGTAAAAATTAGGCCTAAAAATTGCACCTCCAATTTATGCACACAAATTGAGGCAGAGAACAAAGTTTCCCAGCCCTTGCACACAGATCAAAGCCAATTTGTGTTTTCAAAAATATCATTATTGGGGTTTTATCTAATCATCTATTATTCTGCACATTGCATTACTTTCCAAATTTGGTCTACTTTCCAAATTCCCAAGCACCTAGCGTATTACCCTAGACACCAAGTTTAAATGCCAAGCCAAACCCACAACCTAGTACTTTGCTTTAACTTAATACTATCGATCCTTGTATAAAAACAATTAAAAAACCCGCCACACTACACATGTGGGACTAAACCCACATNCCTCTCCGCCATTCCCCCACTTCCTCCAATGCTGTGCAACACTTTCCTCTACCCACGCTAAACCCCACCCCTGCCACCCACAACCCGCATCAAAATCCCTCCCTCCACCACTTCCAAACCCCCACTCATAGCGCCGCCCAAAACTCCTCTTTCTTCCCAACCTGCGCTCCTCCCTACCCCCTCTAGAAATAGCTTGTCAATCAAGAAAACAACCCCTGTTTCCATCAGCCTCGACACTAGATCAAACTTGATGCCCTTCATGTCCATCTTCATAACTAAAAAATATTCCACAGAGACTGTGTTTTTTCAGCCACTCTGCAAAATCAAAACCTTGGACTATTTTAAGACTTTTGTTGGCTGCAAAAACATTGAAATTGTTGGTGTCGCTGGCATGGATTCTGCCCATTCCTTTAGCTTCAATGGCATTGCCTGCATCCCTGTTGATCTCTAAGCTTAGAATCTCATTTCTCACCCAGGCTGCATATGGAAAAATCTTAACCCCCTTTCTCTTTTGGTAATCACCATAGAAGGACTCGTCTACCTCAATGGCGTACACATTGAATGTCTTGTTTTGCTTTGGATACCTTTTCTTGAACCAACTGCCTATGCTAGAACCATACGACTGAGCACCAACATCTACATAGTGATAATTTCTTCTTCTCCTAATGTCTTCAAGCATTGGAAGATACTTTGTTTTTTTCACATTTTCTTTGAGCGTAATCATGGGCTTTAATGGCTCCATCTGAGTCAGCAGTGCCGCAACACCTCCACCTGCTCTGCTCCTCCGTTCCCTCTCCTCCTGGTCTGCTCGACCCAATAGCCACCTTTTCTGAGCTCTGCCACCCAAGCCAACCTCTTTGTAGCCTATTTTTAGCCCTCCAAATAGGCCAACCAAAGACTGACATGTGGCACTTAATCCACGTAGACTGCCCAGTCAGCGCCACATCAGCAGAGGGACCCATTTTTTTTGCCACACAGAACATTCTGCTGTGTTAAATTTGATGGTCATTCAGCTACCATTTTTCACTGTTACTCACTTTCTGTATGGCCACCAAGACATCAAAATTAACTATGTAGAGTGATGACATCATCAGGAACTTAGCAAATTTTCAAACTTGCAATTCATAAGAAGACACTTTCACGGAAATGCTCATAAATTTTGCATACAAGCTCCGTTTTCAACGATTTGAAAAGCGTCAAAAAGATGACTCAAAGGAATTTTCAGATTTACAATCCACTTCATTAGATTCCTCATAAAAATAAGGAGCACTCATTCAAATTAACCCCTTCTTTTGTGCACTAATCTAATCAAATTGAACACAACTGTTGAATGCCCTTACGGAATCGAAAAAAATCAATCTCAAATGCCTACTAAATCAACACTTTATTTCATTTTTTTTTGGAATCAGACAAGGAAAATCAAACATCTTTCATTTTTGGATCAAAAAACTGAAGAAGTTATTACACCTTTTAATTTGGGTTCTAAAACTGAACAGTCAAACAAACACAATCTTGAATGCAATAAAGGAAAAGCAAACAAAGCAATCAAACACTTCAAAATTGGGTTTAAAAATTGAACAAGGCAATCACACATTTCTGTTCAAGTGCATTAAAATAAAATAATATCAAATCTCAAATTCCTAAAGGATCAACACTTTGTTTCAGGCTTTGAAATCAGACAAGCAATCAACATTTTCCTTTTGGGTCTTAAAAGTTGAACAATCAACCGAACTCAATCTCGAATGCATAAATAAAAATTGAACAAAGGAAAAATACATTTCACTTTGGTGCTCATAAAACAAAACAACTTGCAAGTTCATTTATGTTAATCAATCAAAGCAAACATTGCCTAAATTATCAAAAATTAATCATGCATCTTGCGTCTTTGGTGCACTTGCACGAACTTTTGAAGAGTGCAACCTCACTTCACGCACTATCCTCTCCCACTGGCTTTCCTAGTCGTTCATGCAAGAGAAAGGTGACTGTGACCATTTGAAATTTTCAAATTTTTTGTAGAGGGGCCTATCTAGAAGAAGCATGATTCCTTCTAGAGAATGACCAAAAATGGTAAATCCTTCGGCCGGTATAGAAATAAGGCGTGACACAAAGGTTCTTTTTACATCCCTTCAAGCTTAGGTGACTCATGTTCTATGGTAATCCATAATGGGTGAACTCCCTAGCATAATGACATGGTCAAACAAGGTTCTTAAGTGAGTCACATCATACAAACCGATTGTTGGGACTCCATGAAGTCACTAGAAACTGATAAACTAGCAACCTACCCATTTCACCCCCATTAGCTTGATAATAGGAGGGGTAGGGAAGATAGTAACTTCCCCAAAAAACTTGCACATTTGTTCCACCTTGAGCATTTGGTGTCAGATAATATTACATCATGACTAGAGCTGCATGCTTGGTGATGACCATATTTTGATTAGCTCTTGTTTGTCAGCCTACGTATGCAAGAAAAGATTTTCAAGCTAACTAAATCCTTAGGTAGAATTGCTTGTGTGTGTATTCAATGTTACAAACCTTGTGAAAAAAAATTCTTGAAAATACACAAATCTTAAAGTTTTGAAGTCCTTTTGCCAAGGAGACTGACATTTTATGTTTCTCGCAAGGCTGCTTTGCCTCTTGCAAGACTGTTTGCAAAAATTCCTCAAGATCATCACTTGTTCCAAAAACATTCCAAGGCATACTTACCATAGTCACTACCTCATCCTAAATAGTATCAGATTTGAGCTCATTTCCTATTCCATCAAACACAAGAAAGTAAAGATTCCATTACCTCCTATATACAAAGAATAGAAGAACATAACCAAAAAGGCCAAGAAATATCAGCATATACTTAAGTCCATTGAGAAAGAGAACCATACACGTGAAGAATATGAAAAGGTCCAATACAACTATAGGATTGTTTACTTCATTTAGAAATTCCACCCAAACCGCGCCTTCATTCACTTTGAGCACTACAACAATCTAACATATCACCAAGTTGTTCACCCAAGCCTCTAAATCTTTTCATCCTAGGTTCATAATCATGTCCTTACTCTCATCCAGCCTCAGTTTCTTCTAGTGTCATCCAGTCCTTCATTTCTCTCCATATCCTAGACCGGCAGGGCTATCTTTTCCATCCCCCATCCCCTTTCCATCTTCTTTAGAGTCAGTCCTTCCCTCTATCTGGAGTTTAATCCTAATCCTAGTCTGAGCTTGTTTGTTCATCCTAAACTGAGTGTGAGTCTTCCATCCATCTGTTGGAAACACTAAGAGGGGGGAGGGGAGGTGAATCAGTGTTTGATTAATTATTCTATTTTAGCAGTTTGAACATAAATCAAATAGATAACATATGAAGCACAACACAATAGCACATAATAATAGATATATTTACAGGGAAACCTCGATTAGAGGAAAACCCCGGTGGTAATTAGTACCCACAAATAATTGTACTAGTATAATGAACCTGTTAAAGTTCCTTTGCCCTGTTAGAAGCAGTCTTTACAATGTAAGTACAATGAACCTATTAGGAGTCTTTACAAAAACCCTATTAGAGGTGGTTGGCTCACTGCCAGAGCCCACTTCACAATAAGGTGAAGGCTAAAACCTTCTAATGACTGATATATACTATATCAAAAATGAACTGCTGTAATGACACTATTGTTTGATTAGTTCCGTTTATGCGTTGATGCTTAAATAACTTGTAGACTTCTACTTTATATTGACTTTCTCATATTTCTCTTCTTAAAATATTTTATGCTTTCTCTTCAATGACAAATTAATACAAAAGTGCATGTCTAATATATATATATATATATATATATATATATATATATATATATATATATATATATACATACATGCCTGAATAGACGCGACTGATAAAAAGACCTTAGTCAGCCCAAAAAAAACATTCACAATTCTTCCAAAAAAATTGGCTTAAGTGTGTTTACAATAATGTTTAAGACATAATTACTAACTTATTATAATAGGCGCATAGCCTTTACAAAACAAAATATTATACGCTAATCCAAAAACTGAGGTCGGCTCCATACTCTATTTTCTGAATTGTTAGTGCACATAATCTTTCTATAACTTTTTCGTACTGTCATTTTGTACCATGCATGTATAGGGTAAACACAAAAACATATCATAGAGATTATTTATGAACACACATATCTTGATTCATTCTGACACACGTGTGTTGGTGCTCTGATCGACTGCATATCTCTGTTCTGCTTTGTCTTCTATACTTAGCCAATTTTTGCTCTTCAAAGTTTTCTATCAAAAATTTATATGACTTTGTTTCCATAATGAAAAAATAAAATAAGTCATATTCTCCCTGAGAGTCAACTTCCCAACAATCTCCCCCTTTTTCATTAATGGCAACAAAGGAATGTGGCCAAGTTACTCAAACTTTGACTAATACCAAAAAATTGTATATCATCCTCATTTATTCATACTTCTTTACATATATATATAACATATACCTCATACATTCATACTCATACTCCTTACATAAATTACTCCCCCTTTGACATTAATGACAAAGGTGTCAAAATTGTAAGTCCTTGAGTACTTACTTCGAATATACATCTTGATAAGCAATCTGCAGATTCTTGATCTCTTGCTGCTAGAATGCCTTCAATGCATCAACTGTCTAAAGATGGACACATAAGGCATATGTAAGATTATCCATCTTTGTCAGATCCATGCAGGGTCCTTGATCATAGGTGGCAATGGTTTCATCAATCTATTTTATGTTCTCGTTCAAAACTGCTAAGGAGGGCGCAAGTGCATTTCTCAGTTGAGTCAGCCTTATCCTTATCTTACTGATCTCCATTTTAGCTTTTTCAATCTTGTCTACCTACCCTTGATAGATGTTATTGTAGATATTGATGTCTTGGGATGATGTTTCAATTTATTTCCTTATGTTATCAACCAAGATATCTCCCTCTTCTATCTTCTTGATGTGCTCAGAGGTGAGTTTGCCTCTGTCCATGCAATTTTCTATTACTTTTCTGCCTTTAGCTACTAGTTATTTCAAGATTGATTGACCAATCTTTAATGAGTTTAGATCTAAAGAGAAATTCTTTATCAATTCCTCTAATCTTTCCTTCTTGTATTTATCTTCTGCAATTTTAGTAGCAGAGTCTACTAAACTTGTGAAATGTGATTTGAAGCTTGTCAAGATGCTGTCAACATCATCAACTAACTGAATCTTAGCCACTTTCTTATTTGCTGGCACTAAGTCATTCAAAATGTTCATTGTCTCCAAAAAGAGAGGCTTTCTCATGACTTGTTTCTCTTTGGCTTTCTCCATGGCTAGCACACTGATCTTAATCAAATCTTCTTCTTCCCAAGCATTTAGATTTACTCAATCATGGGTCAAACTTGACAACAATGATGGTTTGATGGATGGAGTATGTATTACATTCTGACTGGCATCCACATATTCTCTTTTCACAGGGATATCCATAATTGGTGTTTCATTAGTTTGATTTTCTTCCTCATTATTCAAATTTGTTGAATCTTTGTTTGGAACTTCATCTTGTTGTAAGGAAGTGTTATCAGTGCATACCTTCTTTGTTTCTTCAGTGCTGAAAAATGATTTTTCAAATTTGTTCAAGTCATTATCTGAAGTTTTCATAGATATATTAACATCATCGATCACAATGGTTTCTTTTGGATCTTTGGTTGTATTAGAAGGTGTTGAAATAGTGGGTGCTAAATCCTATGGACCTGTCATAGGTGAACTTGGAATCTCAGATTCTTTACTCTGTTTAGGAGGGACTGGAATCACTTTTTCCATAGGCACCATTGATGGATATATATGTCTATCCAAAAATAATCACTCAAATAATTTCTAAGTCTCTTCACCAACCAGTTCATATTCTTTGTTCATGATATGAAGTATTCTTGTTTTGGTTCTGAGATGAGGTTTTACCAAATCCAACAGCATAGCTTTCTCATCATGTGAGCATACAGGGAGAAGACTGTCTAAAGTTTCTTCTCTAATCCTCATATCCTCTTCAATTTCTTGCCTTTTCAATACATCAAGTATGTTCCATACTTTGTTTGGTATGACTGTTTTGAGCTCCAATACTATCCTCTTAAACTTGATCATGTGAGAGATAATCATAGAATGAATTTTTGATTTGTCTATCTCTTGGTATTTTTCATAGACATTCTTAATAGATTCTAGTCTTCCTTCATTAACAATTCTGTTCTTTAGGAATGCTAGACTAGGTCTGAATCCTACCTCAGGAGGGGCTTTAGTGTTCTTTACCTTGCTCCTTATTGTCCTTATGGGTGACCTATGGGAACTTGCTTCCTCCTTCTGGTCAACTTACTTGATACTAATGGTGGAGATGCTTCCAAATAAATAGTAGTTGAGGGTGCAGATGTACCTTCATCAGATTTCTTCTTCTTCTTGGGGATATCATCTAATTTTTCCATTTTCACCTCTACAGTAGTTTTCTCAAGTTATTTTTCAATCTTAGCTGCCATAGCCTTATCTAGGTCTTCTAGAGTGACACCATGAACTCTTAGGATGTTAAAAGTAATCCTTGATGCCTTTCTTTTATTGTTTGCACTATATAAGACATAATCAAATTGATTTGTCTTTTCTCTGTAAGTACCCCATCTAGGTTCATTAGGGTCCTTAGGCACAGATAAGAGGACTTGTGTATATCCTTCCAAAACTTGTTCTTCAACTTCATATCCAAGTGGGTGAATCCATTTTGTTCTAGGCTCAACTACCTCCATGAAAGTATAATCAGTTTCCACCATGAAGCATATGGTGTCTTTGTATTTCTCAACTATTTTCTCTGATAATCTGAACCTCTTCTGCATTTTGATCCTGAATTTTTTTTTATCTCCGTATCCATAGAGTCTTTAACACTACTCTCTGATGTAGCCTTTAGTGAAATTTGTGACATGGTAGGTTTACTCCTGTCTAGGTAAAGATTAGAAACTTTACTCATAATGTGAAAGTATAGATAGATGATCAATGAGCCAAATCTGAATATCTTGCTCTTGTCATGCTTGATAGCTCTAATGTTGTCAATCAGATATGTGCACAATAACTCACATAGATTTTACTAAGTATTATCCTTTACCATCTTTATTGCTGCCAAGACAGTAGCTATAGATACACTGTTCAGTTTGCTTGCGTGCTGGAACTTATAACCTAGTATCATAGTGACCAATTTGATGTCATTTTCCTTAATGGGATCAATAGTCATTCCGCACCTATCACTCCTGGATAAGCATGCTTGTTCAACCTACTTATTAACATCCTTACTAGTAGGAAGAACTAGTCAAGTCTTAGGAAGTTGAGTCATATCATGAATTAGGTGTGCAGTAATGCAGACAGGAACTTCACCAATTCAATATAGGTCATCATGTATCTTGCTCAGTAGGATTTTAACCCATTCTAGCTCATAGAACTCATGTGCATTAGAATAATCAAAGATAGGGTTATCAATGAGATGCATGTATTCATCTTTGAATGAATAGTCTGGTTTCATCATTGAAGCCATAAGAGTAGCTATGCTGTTATCTCCAACAGTTTCCTTCTTGCAATAAATATATGCGTGAATGTCTTCTACATGTACGTATCCTAACAGAGTCTTAGAAAATGCTCCTTCAACATCATCTAATATGGACTTGAATGGATTCTTCTTGAACATGAATCTTTTCCTTTCAGCAATGTCAAATACAACAGGGGTTGCCATACTTACTTGTTACTTGATTAAATAGGGTTTCATGACAATTCTAAAATGATGCAACTGCTAGGGTTCCGTTTCAATCTTTAATCCATTCACAAACCAACCAAATCAATAACTTCCAATGCTTTGATTCTCAATGCTCCTGTGCTCTGCGAATTTTATGATATCAAATGTAAATAATGAAGATAATCGATTATTTCATCGATTTATATAAAGTTTTCTACATTTAATGCTTGTTACCGTACATGTTTTCACTGAGAGTTTCAAAATTTGTTCTGAACAAAGTATAGGCAATGCATGCATGCATAGTACCTTAGTTCATGATCACATACATGAATCCATAGGCGCATACTCAGAGGTGAGTATACCAGCCACACATGGGTTTAGAGCTAGAATAGCTCCCCATAAGACCATGAGGGTCAACTAACCAAAAGTAGAAGGTGTGTCCACTAAGGATGCATCAACTACCTTATTCTCATCATTATCCTTCTTTACTTCAACCCAAATTTTATCTTAATCTGCTTTAGCTTGTACAAACTTAACTTCTCCTGATTCTTCAAATAGTGACTTTTTAGGATTCTCTTGTCTTTGTGCTTTTGACCTGCCAAACCTTGAGATATGTCTAGCTTTACCACATGAGTGACCAATGATAGGAGGTCTGATGTTACTATTCATCATGTTGTACTACTTGGCTATGTGTCCATTGTAATTACATATCTGACATGTAATGTTCTGATAGTTTCTTCGAGGTTGATTTCTCTGATTATATTGAGTCATATTTCTTTGGTTTTGTTGTGACTGATTTCTTTGACTTGTTCTGCAATGTATAGCCCTGTGACCAAACTTATTACAGGAGTAAAAATAACCATTGAAAGGTCTTACCTCTTTACAATCTCTTACCAAGTGTCCATGCTTGTTACAGGCATAACAAGTACGGTTAGCTACCTTGTGTTCATCTTTGGGTGGTTCTGCTTTAGCCTCTTCAAGATTCTTAGTTTTCTTTGCTTCTGTAGATTCTGTTTGAGCTTGCTTCCTTTCTTGCAATGAATTGATCTCAATTTGAGCTACATTGTATCCAACACCAGTAGTATCACCTTTTAGCTTCTGTGCATAAAGATGTGATTAAATTAGATCATAACTTGTGTGTATTTTTATCAATCTTATCTTTTGCTTCTATTAATTAGGATTCTATCTTTTTCTTGATGTTTTCTAACTCCAAGATTTTCATGTTTTCTTGCATAAGTTCATCATCTAATTGTTTACTCTCTTTGATAGTTTCTTCAATAGATGTTAGGCTATCTATAAGTTGTTCATTTAGATCTTCAATTCCATCTTTTAAAGACATGTTCTCTTCATTTAGTTTATTGACCATTTTTCCCAAATCATTTGTAGAGCAATCTTTCAAATATTTTCTTAACTTTTTGATAAGCATTTGTGAGCCATAAAATTTTAGTTTAAGTTCCTCATTTTCTTTTTTAGTTATGTCAAGATCTTCAAGGGCCGCTTCAAGATTCTTTTTCAGATGTTTCACTTCTGCTTAATCCATGATCTCCTCAAGTGGTTAAAATTTCTTTCAGAGGACCAGAGATATGATACCAATTGTTGGAAACACTAAGAGGGGGGGGGGGGGGGTGAACCAGNAGGGGGGGGGGGGTGGTGAACCAGTGTTTGATTAATTATTCTATTTCATAAATTTGAACATAAATCAAATTGATAACATATGAAGCACAACACAATAACACATAACACCAGATATGTTTACGGGGAAACCTTGATCAGAGGAAAACCCTAGTGGGAATTAGTACCCACAAATAATTGTACTAGTATAATGAACCTATTAAAGTTCCTTTGCCCTATTAGAAGAAGTCTTTACAATGTAAGTACAATGAACCTGTTAGGAGTCTTTACAAAAACCCTGTTAGAGGTGGTTGGCTCACTGCCAGAGCTCACTTCTCAATAAGACGAAGGCTACAACCTTCTGATGATTGATATATACTATATCAAAAATGAACTACTGTAATGACACCATTGTCTGATCAATTCCATTTATGCATTGATTCTTAAATCACTTGTAGACTTCTACTTCATATTGACTTGCTCATATTGTTCTTCTTAAAATCTTTTCTGCTTTCTCTTCGATGACACATTAATACAAAAGTGCATGTCTAATATATATATACATGCCTGAATAGATGTGACTGAAAACAAGACCTTAGTCGACCCAAAAACAACATTCAAAATGCTTCCAAATAAATTGGCTTGAGTGTGTTTAGAATAATGTTTAAGACATAATTACTAACTTATTACAATAGGTGCATAGCCTTTACAAAACAAAAGATTATACGTTAATCCAAAACTGAGGTCTGCTCCATACTCTATTTTATGAACTGTTAGTGCACTTAATCTTTCTGTAACTTTTCCGTACTGTCATTCCGTACCATGCGTGTATAGGGTAAACAAAAAAATATCATAGAGCTTATATATGAATGTGCATATCATGATTCATTCTGACACACGTGCGCTGGTGCTCTGATTGACTGCATATCTCTGTTATGCTTTGTCTTCTATACTTAGCCAATTTTTGCTCTTCAAAGTTTGCTGTCAAAAATTTATATGACTTTGTTTCCATAATGAAAACATAAAATAAGTCTTATTCTCCCTAGGAGTCAACTTTCCAACACCAACTTCATCCTTTCTCCCTACCCAACTCATCCGCAACTCGTCATGTCACAATTCTCTTATGTTGAGTTTGGTTGTCCTACGTATTCCTTGACTTTATCCTATTTCGATGATGATGAAGGTCTTGTTGATCATGATGTGTACTTTGAAAACCTTAAAAATATCTCCCTCGCATCTTATGATGATGATGAAGGTCTTGTTAATCATGATGCGTACATGGAAAACCTTAGCAAGCTTTCTCTATTCATTCCTCCACACTACCCCATCATGTCTCTTTCCATACCCACTAGTACTCCTTACCATACCTTTGACAAGGGACATCCATCTTATCCTCCATCCACATATTTTTCTTATACATATATGCCTCCATCTTATCCCATGATCATATCCCAACCTCCGTCTTTTCAAAACAAGACTACTAGCTACATCCCTAATCCCAATCCACCATCTCATTATTATCCAACCCATGTTCAAATCCCTAATCCTAGTCCCCCATTTCCTCCAAACCATCACCATGATACCCATGCCATTTCTAATCTACCATCGACTCTATCCTACCCATCTACCCCATCTTATCCCAATCTACCATCTACAATTCCTACCTATGTTAACACATATTCTATACCCCAATCCATCCCTCCTCTCCTATCAATTAGTCAATCAAGTTAATAGTACATTGACACACCTACCTATGTGAACTATCTCTTCATACCATCTTCCCACCATTTGATATGTAAGTCTCCAAGGAGTTTCACAAGGAAGCCATCAAAAAATCCATCTCTTAAAGTTGATGAGTCATGTCATATTACTCCCCCATGTAAAGCCATTAGCGACGAGGCATTTTCCCATCCTACACCCATCCTTCCTCTTCCATCTCCCATACCTATTATTTACCTTCCAGATCTCATACTTTTTGATCCTCTTCCATCTCCTAGCACCATTTAAGTCCCCTCATCCATTGACTTCATCCCCTCTTCATCCCCATATTCTCCTCCTGACACTATCCACACCCCATCCCATGAACCTTACCCATCCATCCTTTTTCCATCTATCCAAATCCCAGATTGTCCCCTCCTTCCATCCCCTCCCTCTACAGAGTCCATCCACACTTCCCCCAATCTTCCCTCTATTCCAATCACAAGATCTCCCATCCTTTTATCTCCTCCATTTGAAGAATCCCTTCATACATCCCCCATCAGACCATCCACATCAATCCAATCATGTCAAGACCTTGTCCAAAAGCATGTTGAAGTATCCATTGAATTGAATGAAGATTGTATCATTCCATCCACTCTATCTCAAGATCCTAACATCCCACTCCATTCATTTCATGATCCATCTACTCCAACTCCAGATCCATTACCCCATCTAAGTCAAGATCCAAACATCCCATCCACTCCACTTCCTAATCCATTACCCCATCTGAGTCAAGATCGTACCATTTCATATCCTCCATCTCTAAATCCATTACCCCATCTGAGTCAAGATCCAAGCATCCCATACCCTCCCCTTCATCCTCCTTTATCACCTCCAATTCCAAATATCCCACCCCCATTAGTTCATCACCTTGGTCCGCTCACAGTCATCTGTGGTGGTCCACTTGAAATAGAAGAAATGAGTTACATCTCCACCATTTTGCATCCACCTAATAATGGTCTCACATCTTGTTCCTTCACTAAAAAGTATCCTACCTTGACTCAAATGCGAAAAAAATGAAATTCTCACGGTAAAGGCGCATAGATAAATTAGCAAGGTCCTCTAGATCCCATTCATGTTAAAATACAAAATTTTTTGTGGTATTGGATATACACTTTGGGATCCTTCATCCAAAATTGTTGGTACAACTAAAACAAAGTTCAAGAGTGCTTTCAAACCCTCCATCACATCTTCCTATTTTCCCTCTAGAGCATATAACGCCATCCCCCCTCCTCCATCCTTGTAACCCAAGAAAACATACCATATTCCTATTTCATCCTCTCAATCCATTTTGGCCCCCTATGTCCCAAAATCTCATCCCACATCTTATCCCACTCCTTCCTTCATCCATAAATCCCATTTAAAAAATCCCACCACTTATATTCCCAATTAGGATCAACAAAGGCACATACCCATGTGCCCCATCCACCATCCTACCTCCACCACTCCATCCATATTTCCTCCATCTCATGCAGTTGTCATATCTCTTCCAATGCTACTCACTGCAGTTTGGATGCTAAATCACCAATGCATACAACTACATATCCAAAATCTAAATATTTTCATGTCCACTTCAAATAACATGCTCTAGAAAAATAAAATCCAATCAAATAATGCACTACATCCCATAGGCCACAAAATCCCACCAAAGAAAAAGCAAAAACTATGTGGACCCCAAAGCAAAAAGATGACATGCATCTAAAAGAAAAAACCAGTGTGGCATCTGAGATTACTAATCCTCTAGCTGAGCATTCCTCTCCTCCATCTTCAAAATCTATTTTGGGTCCTTATGTCCCACAACTTCCTACCATGATTCCTACATCACATCCATAGGTACCATCCGCTTAACATTCACTCTTCCCACATCCCTCACAACATGTGCCAATGTTGATCCAGACAACATCCCCCTATCCCACTCACTTTCCATCATTTTATTCAAATACTTCCAACTATCATATCCCCTATCCCACATATCTCCCCTGCATAACTATCTTATACTTGCATTTTCCTAAGTCACTCATCCTACATAAATTTGTACCAACATATCGTGATCAATAACAAGCACAAAAAACTAGAAAAACTAGAAAAAACCAAAAAATAGAAGAAAAAAAGAAAAAAAAACAAAAGAAGCCAAAAAAAGAAAAGAAAAGAAAGAGAAATCAATTTTTCCACTAGTGAAAACTTGGAAAACAAGTGCCTTGGACAAGTACCATGATGAAAACCTAGAAAACATGCATCATGCATAGTTCCTCCATCTAGTTGCTCTTCACACTTAGGGGCAGTTCCTTCTAGCCACCATCCATCTACCATCCATATCCTATCTTGTCCTTTTCACTTCCTCCATCCTCCTCTGGATCTTGATGATAAATATATAGGCCACCCTATCTACATGCTTTTAGACATCTCTTGACATCCATCTCCCATCTCTTGTCTTTATCCACCTATCCTTCCTTCCTTCTATCCTTCTGCACTATCTTCCTCCCTTATCCACCCTTGGTCCTATCTTTCATTCAACTCCTTCATTCTCTTTTTATCCTCTCTTCCATCCTATCACACCCCATTCTAATGATTCCTCACATGCATGACCTATCCTAAGTGGGGGCATTTTGTTCCTTGGTGACATAGTCCTTGGAGACCTTCTCATATCCACTTGTTATTTCCGAATTCTCCCATCAACAACCCTTCATCTATCCATCCATTTCTCTAATAAATCCCTTCCATCCAATGCTTCCCTCTTTGCATTCCCTAGCATCTCCTCCGTCTTCCAATTCCTTATTTCATATATTCCATCACTTTTTTCTTCCCTTGTTATTGGTATCTATTGGAATGTGACAATGCAAGAAATTGTTATTTTATCATTGTTGTCAAACCTTAATTGGTGAGGCTATTGTTATCTATTTGAGTACCATATCTATTGTTGATGAAGAAGATTTAAAAAGAAGACCAAGTGAATGGTTGAGTTAAGGAAACTAAAAGGGTACTTGATCAGTTGGCACTCTGGCAAAGTAATTAGTTGTTTATCTTTCAAAGACAGTTTTTTTGGTTGTTCTATGCCAAGCAAGTTTGGCTTGTGCCGAGAAAAGTTGCTTATGATGAGCAAAGTTTCTTTTGCCGAGTAAAGTTTCTTGTGACGAGCAAAATTTTCTCAATGCCGAGCACCATTGGAATCGTCGAGTGAAAACAGTGATGTTGGCTGACTTACAGTAATTGGATTAATGATGAGATTTGAGATCTCTGGCTGACTTAGTTAATTTTATTGGGATATGTAATGTTAATTAAAGATTGATCCACTTCATTTAATGTATGGGTAACCATAATTAATG
>MU223137.1:989761-1009471 GCA_018584345.1 Thuja plicata | reverse complement strand
TGAGAGCAATTTTACAAATCTTGCAACTCCATGCATAGAGAGCTATGGATCGATTTGTGAGGGCTCATTCTTGAGTTTCCTTGCATGTAAGGATTCATAGAAGTGCACTATTTTGTGTGTACACCTATAGATAAAATGGGTGTGCATCTGGAATTTCTCTAAAGTCTCTTATATGAATCTATGCCCAAGATTAGGCGCTGGCTTACATAGTTTGTCATCTTTTCAAATCTTTTTAATTTCATGTTTGGAGAAAACCCAGAAATGAATATATGTGTCAAATGGATTTTCTTGTTTGAAGTTTTTCCTTTGCAAGGAGGTGACGTCTCTAAGTGAAAAGAACCCGATAGAGCTGTCAAGAAAGCTCCAAATCTACCATGTTTCCAGTAAAAGAGAAATAAGAGTAGTAACTGCAATTTCTTTCTAGGTAATCCTCATGTGTCTATAAGTTAGAAAGTTATATTGAACAAAAGTGCTTTCCCTATCAAGTGATTTCAGCACTAGTTGAGAGGGAAAAGTATTGAAAATTTATTTGCATACTATTTTGTTGTTAGCTTCATCTCTCATGTTGGGTTGTAGTATGAAAATTGATTGAAAAGTTTTATCAAGCATTATTATGGTCAATTTGAGTGTTGTTGCTTGAGTTGGTGTTATAGTTAAATACAAGGTTGTATATGAGTGATTTTGGAAGCACATGAAATTGTATTTTGACTATATTCAGCCTTGTATATCTTCAAGTGTAACCATGTATGCTAAGTTGTCATAGCCATATAGTAGAAGAATTTTAAATACTAAATTTTATGTGGCTATAAATTTCAATGGAATCATGGGTTACCCAAATCCTATTCTGTCAAAAACCAGAAAACAATTGCCTAGATTCAGTGGTGTAAAAGAGGAATCAATTGAGAAGCACCTGAATAAATTTGTTGAGTTGATAGAGAATCACGATGTTGATCATGAGGATATAATTATGAGATTGTTTGCACAATCTTTAACGTGTGATATGAGAGAATGGTTCTCATTTCTGTCACCATAGTCAATCATCTCATGGAAAGAGTTTGAATTAACATTTAATGAAAAGTTTGGCGAATGGGTTAGTGAATATGGCTTGATCATTGATCTTTTTGATATTCATATTGGAGATGAGGAGCTAGTATCTAATTTTAATTTTGGATTTTTGAGAACGCTGAAGAAAATCCCTGTGAAATGTAAACCCCAAGATACAAAGGTTTGATTTTATACTTGAAAGCATTTGATAAGAAAATAAGTTACAAGCTGAGAGATAATCAAACCTCAGAGTTTATATCAGGCATGTCAAATGACAATGGAAATTGAAGGAATGATGAAGTTTGGCTTCATGAAATTTCATAAGTTTGAAATTATAGTTTCTCATAGGGCTACATACGGTGTTGAATCTAAAAGTTCATAGGTTCCATGAAATTCTCAGAATTTTGGTGAGTTTGCTGCCCCAATTAGTGCACAACTTGTTAGTAATTTTTCTTGAAGAATATGAATATAGAAAATATGCTTGAATCTTAGATTCCCAACACTTGATTCATACAAGTAAAACTCTAATTGATGAGGATTAATCCTCCTTCTTCTTTTAGCTCCATAGACTTAGGCAGGTGTACCTTTCATAGTTTACTGCTTCTTAGTAATCTTTTACGGTGGATCAAGGGTTACACTAAATTGTCACTTGCCTTTTACTGCAACAATGGATAACACATCTTGAAAATGAATATGACCAATTTAATGCAGATCTTAACAATCCAGACCATGAAGTTGGCAAGGGAAAATATCAGTGAAACAAGTATTCTCATCCTTCTTCTTTTTAGAGTTCTAGACTTAGGAAGGCTAACCTAATGATTCTCTCTTCAAGGAATCAACAAATTGAGTTGTATTCTTCAATACCATTTATTAAAAATATATGTTCTTAATAACAGAAATGTAAATGATTGTTTTGATTTAAGATTGATGATGATAACTACTTATCAATACCTAGACCAGTGCCTCATCCAGGGCAAAGAGTCCATTGAGATATACATTCATAGAAACTAATTAATTGTAACACACATGAAAATCAGATGAAGTGCCTTACAAACCACCTTCTCATTTCCACACCCATGTATCAAATTCCTACACAAATATCTAGCCCTCTGGAACCACTCATAAGATTTACTCCCTCCTTGAAAGAAACTTACAAATAATCGTATAATTACCTTATACCTAGTACATTTAAAATGCCTTACATATTAAACATACAAGAGCATAAACATAAACACAAGAATACATCATTGATGTGAAACGTGAAACTTCACTATATTTTATTAATATACTTCTGCTTCAATATATTCAGAGAGACAAAAGGCTTGGAAAATAGATAAAATTTAGAAGTCTTCCTCGCAATTCTTAATTCATCATCCTTCTCATAATGGAGAAAAATAAAGATATAAGAGAAAAGGAAGGCCAGTTTCAGCAACCAACACTTGTTTGTTTCCAAGAAAATATCTTCTCCTCTAGGAAAATGATCGAATCTTCTCTTGCAATTTCCTCTTTCTTGCAATAATTCTCTTTAACCAATTTGATTCTACTTGCCTCTTCAAAACTTGATTTCACTCTTTGTGAAAATTGCCTCTGTGAATGCTTCTCTTCTAAGCTTAAAATAAAAATACTTCACCAGAATATAGTGTTTCAATACTTTAACTTGCTTATTATTTCAATTTTGCATATAATAGCTTTGTCTATGCAAATCCAACTTTTACTTGGCCTTTAATATTATGTCGACTACAGTCTTTTAAATCATTTTACCTTTTAAATCTGCACATTTCTCTGTCTTGGAATTTCTCTTTTATACACTTTTACTCCTAGAGCTCACCAGACTTGGACAAGTGTCAAGTGCTGGTTCACTTCCCTTTAAATAGCCTAAGAAACTCTACTTTAACAATGGTCTATTTGGAGATTGAAAGATCACTTAGTCTCTAAGTCTTTGAATGCTGGCACTAACCCTACTTAGATCGGGAGATTAGGAGATAATCCTTTGTCTCTAGATCTCTAAATAGACTCAACCTTAACTCATCCCTGACCATGGTCCATCTGGATATTGTGATATTTCCTTAGTCTCTAAGTCTCTGAATAATCTTGATAACCCAAGGTTTATTGGGAGATTGTATGGCAGCCCTTGATCTTGATCTTGATCTGACGGTTGGGGCATGATCTTTGAATGTTTTTCCACTAACTGCTAACATCTGGAGATAACATGACTAAGACATATCCCAATCTCACAATGGTTTCTCCTTAACCTCTGGCATCTAGAAATCATGTGACAAAGTTTAACTGACCACTGTCTCTGAATCTCGCAGTTATTTGGCTAACCACAGGTTTTCTAGTGACTTCACACCTTGCCGCCACATGTCCAGTCTCCTCTGCATGTGGGTCTCGCCAAAAACATGTTTCCTTTGAAGTCACCAACCTGGCATGCAAACTGAGGTACCTCCTACATGCACACCCAAAGCCTCCATGATATTTCTTCAAATCATTATGTGTCTATTGTTGAATATAAACACTTAAGTTTTCCTTCCCACCACCAATGTGAGATTATAGTTCTGAAGGTTTTTAAAGTATATGTGCATCTTTGCACCCAAAATTTGGGGCCCACCACCTTATGCATTCCACTAGCTAAGGGCCCCACCAGGGAGCCTTAGCTTCTTATTCAAACTATAACCTGTGCGTTGTAGTATAAAAACACTTCAGAAACCCCATCCACATGCAATGTGGGATATAGGCTCTTTTCAAATTTTAAAGCCTAACAACCTTCAAAACATTTTCAACGCAACACCTTTTTACCACCATGCACATTCCCTTTCATATTTTTCCAACATTCTTTCCCATTTCCTACGCAGGGTCTATACCATATTGCACAGCATTTGCTTTGGTTTTACACATGGAAATCATCATTTGCTTGAAATTTTAAAAATTATTGTTCTTCCCTTTACTGCGTGGGCTCCTCCATACCATCATGCACATGCTTTTTCTATTTTAATTGTTTGCTTCCTCCTCCATATGTCTGCATAGGGCTCTCCTTAGTTAAAACACAGCCTCCAACACATCATGTTATGCCTCCATCTCTTTCAACACAAGCTCCACTATCTTTAGTGCAGAGATTTAGGTTTAAGTTTGATTTACGCTTACCATTTGCATTGGCTTTGAAGTTTTTAAAGAACTCTTAAAATGTAGCCCTCCTCCATGCCCTTTTCTAGATGTATCCTCCATATGTCTATGCAACCTTTAGTGTTTAAACACCTATGGAGCTCCTCCTCTATTTTCATTTTGCGTAGACTCCTATTTTGTATTGCACCTGCTAATTGCATTGTTTTAAGTTTCTATTCATTTCAATGTGTGGCTTCTTCCCTATTTACCATATTGCACAGGTTTAGCGCTGCATACACTGGAGAGGATTGGAGAATTTTGTTATTACACCTATTAAATTGCATTGGCCTTAACCTTTCAATCCCATTACTAATTGCGCATAATTCTTTGTCTATGTTTAAAACTTCCTTTTCATGCAATGCACAGACTTCTCTGTCATATCCCTGCCAAGTTGCAATTGTTTGAATGTTTTTCTTACCTCCATCCACATTACACAGGGTTTTGGCAATATACACACCATTTGCATTTTCTGAAGGTTTTTTAAATGTCTCTATTTTAAGAACCCATTGGTCTCCTCCAATGCATAGGCATCTTCTTTTAAAACTCCTTTCATTAGGGCATTCTGAAACACTCTCCAAAAACAAAACCATGGAAATATAACTTCATACCATCCAATGCTACTCAAAAGAACAAAAATGCAAGCCAGACAAGAGGATGTTATTTTAGACTTACGACTTGGACATGCCACTTTTAATTCTATCAAATGAGTTCTTATTTAGTTTCCATGAAATATAATCTTGATCTCCTGTTATCCTAAAGGTATCCAACATTGACTGATATTTTAAAAACTCCTTGTTTGCTAAAACAAACTCTTTGTGAGGCTTGAAACCATGCTAAAGAAACATATGCCATGATTCTCTCCCCTATGAATGAATGATTTATTTAAAAAATTCAAACACCTTATGTATCCACAAACACTATTACTTAAATCATAAAATGATTTAAATTATAATATGTTCTAAAACTACATACAATGAGCATTTGAATTTTAATAATAATGTTGTGTCCTTGAGATCTCAATTTTAGGATCTTCATCCTGACATCCATTATCACCTTCAAATTACCAAAATGTAGTCTATTGGGAATTAGGATCATAAGATATTGAATTGGCGGACATTTCAAACCACTCTTAACAATTCTGTAATTTGATCCCGAGAATAACAACTGGCCTCCAGAACTGGACTTAAAAACTGACTAAACAACCCTCTTCAAATATGAGGACTGGAAAACCCACTCTTCTCCAGCATGTAAGCATGGTCTCCAACTAGATTCTCTTGAAATAATTAGTGTTACAACATATCATTGGTTCAACTTGGCAATTCTGAAACACTGTACATATGTGGATGTCAAAACAACAGAAAATACAACTGGATTAGCCTTTACAAAAGTAGGGAATCATGCCTTGAGGCCTAACCACAAATCAAAGTAATATATTTAGATACAAGGAGAGCATATACACAACTGGAATCTCAAAAAAACTTCTTGACAAGAGTCTTTAACCCTCTGAAAGTGAGTATCCTATAAAATCAATTCTCTCAACAATGTCAATCTTCATACACTGCTTTTAGAATTGGCTGAGAAAACTGACCAGACAGATTGATCATGACCTGAAAATGGAGAAACATGAAGTATTTGACCTCTAGAATATAGTAAAAAAGGAGTTTTCTCAACTAGGTCAAATGGTCAAAAGTTATAGTCGGTCAAATAGGGCTACTAAGACTTCTAGGCAAAACAGAGAAACAAGACAATTCTGGACAACCAAATTAGGGGGATTCGAAAACCTATCAAGTGGATTCAAAATGCCTTGAGTTTTGAAACATAAACTATCTGATATACATATTAAACATTCCCAAAGTGTCTATCCATGAAATTCAAAAGGAAACAAGCTATTCAAATGCAAACTGGGCCTGTTATAACAAAGAAACACTTAGGCGAAAAATATAGAATTAGACAAGTGCTCAAAACAAGACATCACAAAATAAATCAAAACTTGAATCTGACGACCTGATATATCTTCATATATTAAAAAAGGGTAATGAACACTTGATAGTCATGGTAGACCTTAAAAATTCATCCAGGAAAATAGACACAAAAAGAAATTATAGGGGTTCAAATTACAAAAGTTTAACAAGGTACTCAAAAACCCTTGTTGCATTTTTGAGTCCCAACAGTGGCTCTGACTGAGGATGCTTGAATGTAAGTTCATAGAAAGAATTCATAATTATTGGTAGAAAAAAACTACCCAAAAATTCAAAGCCCACTCTTCAAATTAGAAAAATATTACACCTTGTTTGGTGGTCCCGGGCCACCAAACACATGCTATTTATACTTTCCGTTATCATAAATCTGATTTTTATCTTGGCATACAAATATCAAAATGAAAATGTACTTGTACAGCTGCTACTCAAAATCACAAGGAATCATAAAAATGAAGAATGCCTTGTTTGAAATTTCCATTCATACCTCTCAAAATTCTTCCATTTGAATCAACACAACCAAAAGTATGAAACTCATTCTTCACATCAGCAAATATTATAAAATATGAATCATGACAATGAGGAAATGCATCACCATAAAAACCACCATACTCCACTTGCATTACCTCCTCATTAGCTGACTGATCCTCAAAGAAGCTAAATGACTCATACTCACATAAGCCATGAATACCAAAATCTAGAAAAAAACTTCACAATGTAATGACATCAGCATGTTCCTCAAAATATAGATTGGAAACCTCCTCCATTTGCAAATTATCAACATGGTCACAAGGAGCAACCTGATAAATATCATAATCCTTCTCACTACACGGAACAATGAACTCATCAAATGAAACTTCAAACTCACAATCATTTTTAGCCCTAGAAGAGATATAATTTGATTTCTTATTGCATATTGACATATTTTAAACATCAAAATCAGAATAAACCAAATCTGAAAACTCAATGCATTCCTCAAATAACGGATTAACAACACCATGTTTTTCTCCCTTATGAACATGGTAGCAAAGAGATGGTTGATCCGTATCAATGTCCTCATCAAATTCATCATTAGAAAAAACTTTAAAGACATTAATACCCCTGCTGTCATAATCACTTTCAGCATATGATTCAAAATTAGAGATGTCACTATAAGTAGATTCAACACCTCTATCATTAGGCAAAAAAGTAGATGAAAAATTTATATTACCTTCTTCAACTGGAGGAGATGGGAAAGGATACCAATCATCCACAAATTTATCATTATGTGTAAGATTCTCATTACACAAACAATTCATATGCTAAAGATGATCATCATTAAATGAAGGGATTTCAACAACACACTCATCTAGCACTTTACCCTTTGACTGAAAAGACTCAACTAATTGATCTTCCTTCTAATTTTCATCCATAATCCCATGATAAAGTTGCAAGATAGTATCATATTCCATCTCATAAGGAAGAACATCATTTATTATCCCTCTCTCCTTAAGTTTTGACATTAAATCAACATCAAAGATCTTAATATCAAACTTATTTGTATCACACTGATGTAAAAGATTATTTTAAGAATTGGTGAAGATACCCTTACCTTCACATGCTAATTCACATTCACTTCCACAAATTCTCTCATCTTCCCATGCTATACTAGGCTCACATATCAACAATGGATCAACATTTTCCAACATATAATTCTCTTGCAAAACATAGGTTTCAACATCCTCTTGACCCTCATAAGAGTGTAAAACATATACATCCTCTTCAACATTCAAAACATTGTTAGTATTATCGCATCTAGGATCAAAATGAGAGGGTATTTTTGATATAACTTTGTAAGGAAAATATTTATTGATAAAGTCACCATCATAAGTATTTGAAACATCATTCATTGCTACAAATTTTTGGACATATGTATTGCTATTATCATAATAAGTTTCTTCCATATGAAACAAAGGATCATTGAAAATACATATATTTAAATATGAAATCAAGACCTGATTAGAGACCAAAGTAGAGGTATCAATACACCTACTTGGAGATGGAAATTTATCATAATACCCTTGTCCATTCTCAAATACATTTTTCTGGAAAATCCCTCTAGAGAAATGGTCCTTTGTCAATCCGTATTTGACATTGTTTTCAATCTCTATTGCTTTCCTAAAAGCATAATGCAAAGTCTTAGGTTCCCTGTCTCTCAACCTATAACTCATCTTATTTTAAAATGGATCAAAGTAAAGCATAACACACATGATCTTGAGGTCTATGATTTTTAGGTATTTCATGTAAAGCTCTTGCAAATCTGATATTAAAATCAGGAACTAATTCATCTTCTGAAATCCTAAGATTCAACCAATAAGTAAATACATCACTCGAATTCATTCTCTCACCAAATTGTTCTATAAAAGCAACATGTAATTCATCCCAAGAATAAATTGAACAAGCTGGTAAAAAACAAAACCAGTCCCTAGCATCATCCTTCAAAGTTTGAACAAAAAAATTCATGTACACATCTCAATACTCAATTTCAAAGTCACCCAATAAATCAACAAATATTTGAAGATGATGACTTGCTGAAACAACTTGATTTCCACAAAATTTTGGGAAATAATCTCTAATGTCATGAGGCACATCATGTGGGAAATATTTAATTCCATCAAAACACAATGGCTCATACCTCTTGGTATGAAAGGATTTCAAAAAACCCTTGTTGGTCTTCACTTTAGGTGGAAAAAATTTGACATCATTCACTAGCTTGAACACACCTCTTTCCTACTCCTGAAAACACTCAATAGAGGCAATCCGTTTAAATCACTCAATTCTCATAAAAGAAAAACATATGAGAAGTAGAATACCTTCATTGTTGCTACTGAAATACTCATTCACGACTAGCAGAAGTAAACACACTAAAAGAACCAACTGATATTTTCTCCATCCTTTCACAAAAAAATTGACAAAGGCTTCAGATCTGCAAACAATATACTGAAAATCTCTAAAATTGTACATGTAAATCAATGCTACTGGGCTGCACAAGACTTCAGAGTCACTACCCAAAAAGACGTGGGAAATTTTTTAATAAACTAATCAAGAAATGGACAATAGACAATTAGTCATTATAGACTTTACAAAAATCTGCTTCTCCCCAGTAGAGTATATTTTCTGGGTTACTTCCAATATATTTTAGGAAGTCCCCAGTAGAGTCGCCATTTTGTTAGTAATTTTTCTTGTAGAATCTCAATATAGAAAATATGCTTGACTCTTAGATTCACAACTCTTGATTCATACAATTAAAAGTCTAATTGATGAGGATTAATCCTCCTTCTTTGAGCTCCACAGACTTAGGCGGGTGTACATTTCATAGTTTATTGCTTCTCAATAATCTTTAACAGTGGATCAAGGGTTACACTGATTTGTCACTTGCCTTTTACTACAACAACTAATAACAAATCTTGCAAATAAATAAGACCAATTCAATGCAGAGCTTAACAAGCAAGACCATGAACTTGGCAAGGTAAAATATCAATGAAACAAGAATTCTCATCCTTCTTCTTTTTAGAGTTCTACACTCAGGAAGGCTAACCTAATAATTCTCTCTTCAAGGAATCAACAAATTGAATTGTATTATTCAATACAATTGATTAAACATATATGTTCTTAATAACAAAGATGTAAATGATTGTTTGGATTTAAGATTGATGATGATAACTACTTATCAAAACCTAGACCAGTGCCTAATCCAGGGAAAAGGGTCAATTGAGATATACATTCACAAAAACTAAATAATTTAAACCCACATGAAACTCAAATGGAGTGCCTTACAAACCACCTTCTCATTTCCACACCCATGTATCAAGTTCCTACACAAATATCTATCCCTCTAGAACTACTCATAAGATTTACTCCCTCCTTGAAAGAAACTTACAAATAATCGCACAGTTACCTTATAACCAGTACATTTAAACTGCCTTACAGATTAAACATACAAGAGCATAAACATAAACACAAGAATACATCATTGATATGAAACAAGAAACTCCACTATATTTTATTAATATACTTCCGCTTCAATACATTTATAGAGACAAAAAGCTTGAAAAATTGACAAAATTTGGAAGTCTGCCTCACAGTTCTTAATTCATCATCCTTGTCACAATGGAGAAAAAGAAAGATATAAGAGAAAAGGAAGGCCAGTTTTAGCAATCGACACATGTCTATTTCCAAGAAAATGTCTTCTCCTCCAAGAAAATGATCTGATCTTCTCGTGCAATTGCCTCTTGTTTGCAATCATTCTCTTTAACCAATTTGATCGACCTACTTGCCTCTTCAAAATCTAATTTCACTCTTTATGAAAATTTCCTATATGAATGCTTCTCTTTTAAGCTTAAAATAAAAATACTTCACCAAGCTATAGTGTTTCAATACTTCAACTTGCATATTATTTCAATTTTTCATATAATATATTTGTCTATGCAAATCTGACTTTTACTTGGCGTTTAATATTTATGCAGACTATAGTCTTTTAAATCATTTTACCTTTTAAATATGCACATTTCTTTGTCTTGGAATTTCTCTTTTATGCACTTTTACTCCCAGAACTCACCAGATTTGGACACGTGTCAAGTGCTAGTTTGCTACTCTTTAACTAGCCTGAGAAACTCTGCTTTAACCATGCTCTATCTGGAGATTGGTAGATCACTTAGTCTCTAAGTCTTTGAATGTTGGTGCTAACCCTAGATATATCTATAGATTGGGAGATAAGCATTTGTCTCTAGATCTCTGAATAGACTCAACCTTAACTCAACCTTGACCATGGTCCATCTGGATATTGTGAGATTGCCTTAGTCTCTAAGTCTCTGAATGATCTTGATAACCTAGGGTTTATTGGGAGATTGCGCAACAGCCTTTGATCTTGATCTTGATCTGACGGTTGGGGCGTGATCTCTGAATGTTTTTCCACTAATTCTAGCATTTGGAGATCACGTGACTAAGGTATCTCCCAATCTCGCAATGTTTTCTCCTTAACCAGTGGCATCTGGTGATCACACAACTAAGTTTAACTGACCGCTATCTCTCAATCTCGTAGTTATCTAGCTAACCATGAGTTTTTCTAGATACGTCACACCCTGTTGCCACGTGTGCAGTCTCCTCTGAGTGCGGGTCCTGCAAATTTTTTTTTTCCTTTGAAGTCACCTTCCTAGCACGCAAATTGTGGCACCTCCTACATGCGTTCCTAAAGCCTCCAGGCTCTTTCTTAAAATCACTATGTGTTTGTTGTTGGATTTAAACACTCAAGTTTTCCTTCCCACCACCAATGTGGGATTATAGTTCTGAAGGTTTTTAAATTATATGTGCATTTTGGCACCCAAAATTTGGGGCCCACTACCTTATGCATTCCACTAGCTAAGGGCCTCGCTAGGGAGCCTTAGCTTCTTAGTCAAACTATAACCTGTGCATTTTAGTATAAAAACACTTCAGAAATCCCATCCACAAGCAATGTGGGATATAGACTCTTTTCAAATTTTAAAGCCTAGCAGGCTTCACAACATTTTCAACACAACACCTTGTTACCACCATGTGTAGGCCCTTTGACCTCTGCGCAACATTATTTCCCATTTCCCATGCAGGGTCTACACCATTACGCATGATTTTCTTTGGTTTTACACATGTCAATCAACATTTTCTTGAAAGTTTTAAAATTTGTGTTCTTCCCTTTACTGCATGGGCTCCTCCATACCATCATTCACATGCTTTTGCTATTTTAATTGCTGGGTTCCTCCTCCAAATGTCTATACAGGGCTCTCCTTAGTTAAAAATCAACCTCGAGAAAATCATGTTATGCCTCCAACTCTTTCAACACAAGCTCCACTATCTTTAGCGCAAAGATTTGGGTTTAAGTTTGATTTACACTTGTCATTTGCATTGGCTTAGAAGTTTTTAAAGAACTCTTAAAATGTATCCCTCTTTTCCATGCCTTTCACTTCCTGTCTCCTCCATATGTTTGCACAACCTTTAGTGATTAAACACCTATGCAGCTTTTCCTCTATTTGCATTCTGTGCAGATTCCTATTTTGTATTGCAGCTGCTATTTTCATTGTTTTAAGTTTTTATTCCTTTCAATGAGTGGCTTCTTGCCTATTTCCCACATTGCACAGGTTTAGCACTGCATACACTAGCAAGGATTAAAGAATTTTGTTATTACACCTGCCAAATGGCATTGGCCTTAACCTTTCAATCCCATTACTAATTGTGCAGACTTCTTTGTCTATGTTTAGCGTTGCATTTTCATGCAATGTGCAGAATTCTCCATCATATCCCTACCAAGTTGCAATTGCTTGAATGTTTTTCTTACCTCCATCCACATTGCGCATGGTTTTGACAATATACCCTCCATTAGCATTTGTTGAAGGTTTTTTAAATATATATTTTTTAAACACCCACTGGTCTCCTGCAATGTGCAGGCATATTCTTTTGAAACTCCTTCCATTAGGGCATTCTGGCACACTCTCCAAAAACAAAACCATGGAAATATAACTTCATACCATCCAATGCTAATCAAAAGCACAATAATGCAAGACAGACAAGAGAATGTTATTTTAGACCTACGACTTGGGCATGCTACTTTTCATTCTATCAAATGAGTTCTTATTTAGTTTCCATGAAATATAATCTTGATCTCCTGTTATCCTAAAGGTATCCAACATTGACTGATATTTTAAAATCTCCCTATTTTCTAGAACAAACTCTTTATGAGGCTTGAAAACATGCTGAACAAATAGGTGCCCTGGTTCTCTCCCCTATGACTAAATTTTTGATTTACTAACTTCAAACACCTTATGTATCCACAAACACTATTACTTAAATCATTAAATGATTTAAATAATAATATGCTCTACAACTACATACACTGAGCATTTGAAATTTAATATTAACACTGTGTCCTTGAGATCTTAGTTTTAGGATCTTTATCCTGACATCCATTATCAACTTCCTATTACCAAAATGTAGCCTATTGGGTATTTGGATCATAAGATACTGAATTGGCAGACATTTCAAACCACTCTTAACAATTCTACAATTTGATCCTGAGAATAACAACTGGCCTTCGAAACTAGCGTTAAAAATTGACTAAACAACCCTCTGCAAATATGAGGACTGGAAAACCCACTCTTCTCTAGCATCTAAGCATGGTTTCCAACTGGATCCTCTTGAAAGAATTAGGGTTACAAGATATCATTGGTCCAACTTGGCAATTCTGAAACACTATGCATATGTGGATGTCAAAACAATAGAAAATGCAAATGGATTAGCCTTTACAAAAGTAGGGAGTTATGCCTTGAGGCCTAACCACTGATCAAAGTAATAATTTTAGATACAAGGTGAGCATATCCACAATTGGAATCTTAGAAAAACTACTTGACAAGAAGCTATAACCCTCTAAAAGAGAGTATCCTGTGAAATCAATTATGTCAACAATGTCAATCTTCAGAAATTTCTTTTAGAATTGGCTGAGAAAAATGACCAGATAGATTGATCATGACCTGAAAAGGGAGACACATGAATTATTTGACCTCTAAAACATAGTACAAAAAGAGTTTTCTCAACTAGGTCAAATGGTCAAAAGTTTTAATCAGTCAAACATGACTACTCAGACTTCTGGGCAAAACAGAGAAACACGACAATTCTAGACAACCAACTTTGGGAGATCCAAAAACCTATCAAGCCGACTTGAAATGGATTTATTTTTGAAACATAAGCTCTCTGATATACATATTAAACATTCCCAAAGTGTCTTTCCATGAAACTCAAAAGGAAACAAGCTATTAAATTGCAAACTGAGCCTATTATAACAAAGAAACACTTAGGCAGAAAATGCAGAATTAGACAAGTGCTCAAAACAAGACATCATGAAATAACTCAAAACTTGAATCTGACGACCCGAGATGGCTTCATATTTCAAAACAAGGGTAATGAACACCTGAAATGCATGGTAGACCTAAAAAATTCATCCAGGAAAATAGGCACAAAAAGAAATTATAGGGGTTCAAATTGCAAAAGTTTAACAAGGTACTCAAAAACCCTTGTTGTATTTCTGAGTCCCAACATAATTGAAAAATATAAATCATATTGAGCCTATAGATTTTTACCTGCAGTATGAAGTTTTTTATGAATCTACCTCACACATTTAGTCCCAAATTGAGATGGATATAATGGAGTGTGTAAGCAATGAGAGTGTTCAAACATTATAAATTCAGAGACATCCTTTTAATAATGATCATGCAAGTGAACAACATAGTGTAAGTGTTGTAAATGCTAATTTAGATAATCATCAACATACTAATCCAGTTAGAAATTTTTCTTGTATACCTTCTTGCAATGTTGGTTATGTGTCTCATAAGGTTAATGTTGAGCCAAGAAATTTTACAATGTACTCTAATGAAATGGACATGCCTGCTTGTATTTGCACCACCTCTATGTGTCCAAAATGATGTATATGAAGAACCATTTGATGCATGTATGCATGAAATCAATTTTGAAAATGATTGTGTATATGATGTCCCAGCATAAGGACCTTTTCATACAACATATTATGTTCCTTCTCAGTTTTCTCATCGAAAAGGTGTCATTAATCCAACATATATGTTTGAAAAGGTTGAGTCCCAAAGAAATCAGAACAACCATGCAACTTTTGTAGAAGTCAGTCAGAATTTTCCTTTTGTGGATCATGACTATAGTTTCTTTTCTTCTCAAATTCATAGTGTTGATGGTTGTTTGAATATTGATGATGCTGATTCAGATTTTTCTCTCATTGATGAGGATGACTGTGATATTAAAATTGATTGTTGATATAATGAAGTCTTTAACCCTTTGTTTGATGACGAAGTAGATATGGATCAGCCAGTGTTTTTCCATAATATTTTTGAGAAGGGTTTTCATATGGTTTCTAATCCTTTGTATGAGGAAATCGTTGAAAATTTAGATGATTTGAAATTTATATAAGGTTATGAAAAGAGTGACTATGGTGACTAGGATGAAATTTTTGATTCATTTCCCTTCTTTGATGATAAATCTTCCTCTAGTGTTGATTTTGAAGATTCTTGTAGCATGGAAATGAATGAAGTTTCTCAGGATGAATTAAATCTGAAATCAAAGGTTGTCATTCATAATGATTTGATTGGGTACTTGTATAATACAGATAGGGTTGAGTATGAATTTTTTTCCTTTGATATCCAAGCATGTGTTGAAGTAAGTCAGCATGTTTCCAACTATTTGATTGAGTTGGAATGCATTTCTTCTTAGCTGGTTATAAAATTGTAAAGAATGTGACAAATTTTTGTTACATAATGATCAACACTTTCAGTACTTTTGTAATTTTCAAGTACGTAATGACAATGAATGTGCTGATTATTTTTTGTATGATAAACTGAGGAGAAGTAGCAGTATGTTTGATCAGGTGGATGGAAGTAGTGATCTCAGTTTACCTTTGGTGAATGGGGATGACAATAAGATATTTGATAAAGGTAAGTGTTGATTTCAGTTTTGGGGCTTGAGGCCATTTTTAAATAATTTGTATAGCTATACAGTTGCTTTGCTTTCGATAGTGTTTGGTGTTTAGCTTTAAATAAGGAACCCGATTTTTAAAGAGAAGATAAGTTGTATTATTTTAATGGTCTTCTCCACCATGAGATTCTAAGTCCTCTACATTCCCACAAGGGGCATGTGTCCCTAGTCAGAGCCACTATTGGTACTATCAACTTTTATAGAGTACCATGTTAAAATTTTTGTTTAAGGTTGAAAAGTGCACCCTTATAAACTATTTTTCAGAGGCCTACTTTGAGACAGCATATCATGAAATTACCTGATCGACATGAGGAATCACTTGGGGAATTTGTTCATCACCTATCATGGAGAAAGTGTATTGGTTTGCAGCTTTCATAAGTCATACTGAATATGTTTTGGAGATAGCTATTTAGAGGTGATAACCTAAATCTGCACTTTGCACATTTCAAGATTTTATTAAGTGGCTTACTTTGGAGGTTTGCATCTTAGGCCCAGTTGAGACTTATGACATAAGGATTGTTCCAAGATATTTTAGACATGAAATTGAATCTCTATATCCATTTAAAAATCCCTGTGATTTCATATGATGAGTTTTCTAGGGCCATTCTGTTTGAAATTTATTCTGATTTCGTAGGTGTAGAGTGCAGAATTACAGAGTACCTTACTTTGGGTTCTTACAAGTTGAACCCAGTTGAAGATCACAAGGAATTGAATTTTCAATTATATTATAATCATATAAATGTTCCATCATGAAGATTTGTGGACCATGGTTAATCCATTTGGTCATTTTTCTCAGACAATTCCAAATCCAACTTGCGCAATTTTACTCTGTTTGAGTTTAGGAAGTTATTAAAAGAATCACTTGGAAGAGCAATGTTGGTTGACCTGTTGAAAATTGGAACAAGATAATTAAAGCCTCATATTCTTTATGTGAAAGTGAGTCCATGTCCCATTTTTCAAACTTTAAGGTGTGCATTTGATGGGTTTGTGAAATCAAAATCAAAAGCAATTTATGCAGATTGCCTGTGTGGGAAGAGTTAAATTTGCAAAATAGTCACTTTCAGAGGATTGTAAATTTGTATCAAATGGTTTTTTGATGATGTCGATTGTGGATTTTTACTCATTGTATGAAAGTGTACTACTAGGATAAATGGCAAAGTCTCAAGGAATTGTTTAGTATTCTTTTGAAGCCGATTCTAGAATAAGTTTCCATCATTTCAACAAGTGCTTTTGTAGTTTGTGATAAGCGATCACGGAGATTAAAATATCCCACCCCAGGAAGCATTAGGGAGCTTTGTTTTTTTAGAATAGTAATAAACATGGAAATCTCACAGTTTTCCATTTTTGAATGCTCTAGGAAGTTATCTGATCATATTTTGAAGCGAGTTCCAGAGGTCAGTTGTTATTTATGGGATCAGTTTGCAGAGGTGTAAAAGATTGATTTTTATGGCCACCAATTCAATGTTTTTTGGTCCAAATTGCACAATATATCACGTTTGGGTAAATTGAAGATGAAAATAGTTTTGAGAATGATAATTTGCAAACCAAGATCTAAGGGACCTAGCTTTTATTATGCGGTTTTAATGCTCAATTTATGTGGTTAAAAGGCATTTTCTCCTGCAAATCAAAAAATCATTTTCCATTCCTTTCAATCTGCAGTGTCAAACATTGAAATGCAAATATGCTCAGAAGTTAAGTGAGGAGGAATTTGGTGGCCTTCTATTGGTTCTTGTTTATGACTTCATAATTTCAGTGGAATATTTTAGATTCATAAGACAAGAGAACACATAAGTAACTAGGAAGAAATATCAATCATTGGAGAATATCAATAATATTTCAAGCATTCAAGGAGGTCATTCGATTGCATCAAAGCTGCTACCTTCAGAGTGGGGTGTGTGTTCGTTTGTAGATTCCTCAAATATCCATGTTTTCTATTAAATCACTGTTTCATAAATAATTTGAATAGTGGTTGGGGTGTCCATATAATGGTGGAGAAGCAACCATTTTTCATGCTGGGGCACTGAATTGTCCAATTGAGCTGGTTGTCATCCATCATGAACATTCTCAAGTGCCGAAGCTCACTGAGCTGAGAAATTATTTCTTTGGTAAGCTAATTAGGAGACAAAATAAGAGAATCTCGAGACTAGGACTCGCCAAAATTATCAGGGAGGGAGCACATGGCATGAGTTTGCAAGCAAAGACGTGAAAACAGAGTGAGGACATTCACCAAATGGCTGCATAGGGTATGAATTCTATCTCGTTGTAAATTATAAAAGAAAATATAGGGTACACAGACTTATTGATAGTGTCTTGAAATAAATTTGGTCTCAAATGCCATAATCTTGATTCATATTCATTGAGTCTATATTGTCATGCCCAAAAGTTGGGCAAAAATACACGAACAAATTTTTTTTTATAACACACGGAAAACGGATACCCAAACAAACATAAGGGTAGCATGTGCACGCAAAGCGGTGCAAAGGGGTAAACGATAACTAGAAAAGGTCACAAGGAGAGGAATAGCTTTCACAGCTATCCTTAGGGATGTCTAAAGTTCCAAACTGGAACTGCACGCAAACCAAGGAAGTTGACCGAAAGTCAACTAGAGTTGACCAAAAGTCAACTAGAGTTGACCAAAAGTCAACTAGAGTTGACCCAAAGTCATCTATACACTGAAAAGGTGTATGGTACAACTAGGGTTCGCTTAAACCCAAAGGGAGAGTTGCACACGCAAATCGAGATGTTTTGACTAAAAGTCAACCAAGGTTGACCAAAAGTCAACTATATCTTGAAGTACGTGAGGAAGGGTCTCAAGGGTCTACTAAGCTCTATGGAAGTCGTAGACGTGCAAAATGAGGCAGTTGACCAAAAAGTCAACCTATGTTGACCTAAAAGTCAACTATCTCAAAAAGGCTCGAAACTGAAACCCTAGGGTCCAGAGGTCGTAAGGAGCACTGGCTTTCAAAATTGAGACCAACGGGCAAGGTTTGACCATGGTTGACCAAAATTCAACCGTGCACAAAAACGGTCAAGGGTGACGAAGAGGGGTAGAAAACTGACAAGGAATGATCTAATAGTTAGACAACGCCCTGAACATAATCTTAGAGAAATTATATAACAAAGTCCTTCTATTTAGAATTAAAAAACTAACATTTAATATTAGCTGACGTAGTTAAGATTTATAATATTATTCCACCTTCTTAATAAAATAAATCAGTTATTCCTCTGAAATAATTTATTAATCTACCGTCTAATTATTCAATTTAACAATTAAACTAATGTCTTTATATATAAAGAAAAATCAAATTTATTCTTATAAAATTTCAAACTACTTTAAATTATTTTATTCCTATTTTAAAACAAAACTAAATTTTATTCTAACATACATACCATATATTTATTTTAAGTCAACTTCTTTATTTATTTAATAAATAAAAAAAATATATATTCTAACTAAATCTAATCTAATAGTAAATCTAATATACAAAAAAAAATCTAATCTAACAATTATATTAATATACATCTCTAACCTAAAAATTCGAGATTCCCATAAATAATAAAAACAAGTTTAAAAATAAAACAATTTAATGTAAAACCGCATGGAAGCGGCCGAATGGTTTGACAGTGGGCGGCGGTCGAAGGGGAGCGACGGAGATGGGCAGAGGGCAGCGGACAAGCCGCGCGGGCGGAGGTGAGCGAGCGGTGTGGTGGCCGCGGTGGCGGCGGCACCACCTGCGCCGGCGGCAGGGAGGAGGTGAAGGTGGGGGGAGTGCCGGCCAGCGGCGGCTCCGCCCCACTGTTTACACAGTGGGCGGCCCGCGCGGCCCCCCAGCGATGTCACAGCGGCTATGGGGGGGGTTTCGACCCTCCCCCAAAAAAAATCGCCAAAAACATTTAACGTTAAACCCCTGTTTTTAGATTTAACATAGCTGCTTTTTTTAAAAAGTTAATATTATTATATATGCATAAATATATA
>MU223137.1:951644-989711 GCA_018584345.1 Thuja plicata | reverse complement strand
TATATATATAATATGAAACAACAAAAATAATAATTTACCGACTGGTGAAATATGTCTATATTTCTTCAAACAGGGGCACTTTAGGACAATATTTTTTTTATTTTTTTTTCATCATAGGAATGTATATTTTATGCCCCACATATTGGTGGAAAATTTTTAAAATTTAGAGTATTCATAAATTTTGCATAAATTTTAAAATGTCTCAAGTGTAAAATATGTTCTTCACCAACACCATCAATTTCTTAAACTCATAAATTTCCATGTTCCTATAAAAATGAATATACTAGTTTTTATTAATATAAGCAATAGTCAAATACTAGGAGTAATACATGTTACTAACTCTTTTAAATAAGCAATATTGCATTCAACCATAGTGATTCAACTCCTATCTAACTTACTAAAAATAATCACTAAATGCTTTCCAAAGCCTTATTTCACATTACATAATAACATAAGGGTTCATAACCACTTGAAAGATCATTTACAACATGGGTGAAGAAATCACTAAATAATAAAAAGTTACAACTTATTGATCTCAAATCCTCCCTTGAAATAATGAATTTCACAAAAACATTAAGATCACAATGACAAATTTTTCCAATAGTACCCATCTTCCTTTTAAGGGTAATTTCATCCTTGTTATCCCATCAAGAACCTGATACATGTTGAGGTTGACCATGGAAGCTCACCTCCCAACCTAGGCCTTTACAAGGCCACCCCCAAGCTTGAGGATCCAAACTAGAACGGGTCACAAACAAAAGCATCCAACAAACAGGCAAAGAAGAGAGATTCAAAAACAAGAAAACCTTCCCAACATTGGATTGAACAAAAGAAGTATCTCCAAGAGACATTCCAGAAATAGGGGTAGTGGTAGACCTCACTAAAGGAGAAATCCAAGATCACAAAAAAATAAACACAAGCCTCACATGGACTTGCTAAGGACCATCTTTACAAGATGCTATCCTGAATAACCTCCTTATACCTCCTAAATGCCCTCAGGCCCATCTTGGCTTCATGGGTATCATGTTACCCCAAGTTTATCCCTCCACACATGGGAGACTCTACACTTAATAGGAATCATTTTCACTACCCCTCCAAGGCTGCTCTGCCCTCCCAAGGGTCAGTGTACCTTGAAGACCCATTCAAAAATCAAACACATAGTAAACACATTGAGATACAAAAAGAAAATCTCCAAAAAAATAAAAGCTTCAAGAAAACCATAAAACTCCATTAATGGAGTCTTTGAGCTCAAGAACACACATAACATAAACAAATCTTTAAAATAAATCCAACCTTGATCTAAGCTATGGTGTAAACAGGACTGGTGTTGAGCTATCCTTCCTAAGCTTCTTTCTCCAAAGGCTCCTTCAAACTAGATTCTGTCTCTAAGGGTAGAGAGTGGGTGAACACTCAACTCATCCTAAAAAATCCCCTAAATAGGCAAACCTCAAACATGAGAAAGGTTTAATCCAAGGGTAAGGTAACTCTAACCAATCCTTAAACAAACCACTACCTAACCCTCCAAGGGTAAAGTCAAATGAAACATGGGTAGAAGAGAGAGTGAGGTTAACCAAAGTCACACTCCTCTTTCAAATTCGCTCAAAGATGAAAATGACACTTAAAGGGGGTAATAAATGAGTTTAGAGGCTCATTAATGACAGAAAAAGACCCCTAACCCATAGGGTACTAAGTTGGGTGACTAAAACTAACCCCGGTTACCTCCTAGGAGTCCAAAAGACCCTTTAAAACTTACCCTGAAGTTAACCTACGAAATTCTAAGTCAAGGAAATTATAGAAAATTCTAACCCTGGGGTAAGCTTGGGTACTACTCAAAGATGACCTTAGTTAACCCTTGACTTACCTTGGTTTCCCTTTACTAGCCATGTCCATAATAAATTGCAACACTTGCCAAATTTGACACATTAAATTAAAACATTAGACATGACTTGATAACAAGAACATTTACTAATTTAATAACATACATGCAAACCACATTCATGAAATAAATACGTAACAACAAGGTCCATGTCTCTTTATATAGACAGGACCTTGGTAAGAACAGGTATATACATAGGTTCCAGAACTGGGTCCCCGATTTAGATCCATGGCCAACTTTTCCTGCACACTCAATGCACACATCAGTAGATCCAAAACACATGATATGAAACAGAACATAATGTCAATAATATAGGTAAGCATATAAACCACATTGCATTTAGAATTGAAATATCCTAGCATTGGTTTCCTAAACCATTTCATCATATTACATTCATGCATTTAGATCCATATAAAACATCAACATAAGCTGAAACTAAATCTGAACATAAACATCTCAAAAGTACCCTGATTACAAAATCAGGTGCTGAATATATAACACAGGATTCCACCGATCCTCAAAAGTACCAAAAAGTCTTGCTGATAGTCAAATTATGTCAAAGCATAAACTGCTGAAAGCATGAAACAAAATAGTAAACTATAATAGTCTAGTGTAGGTCTCACATATATTTTGCATTCATAACTTCTGGCACAATCTGAATTTGTCTATAGTTCAACCACTTTGTTTGTGTCTTATGTACTATGGTGTTCTGCAAATATATTTCATCAAATGCTTTGAGTGGATTGTACACGCTTCCAAGTTTCAGACATAGATCTAATGGAACATTTCTAGTGATAGAAGTTTTAAATTTCTTGTGCTTTGGTGGATGTCTGCAACTCGATTTCTAACTAGAAATTTAGGGCATGACAGAGAGGAAACTACCAAAATGTTTTCTTAATAAACTCATTCTATTAAATTGGGCATTAGATCGTGTATATACATTGTTGGTACTGATATCCTATCTCATGGTTCCCATACTGGTGCAATCTGTAGATGGTCTGTATGTTTTGTTCATCTCTCATCGAAGAGACATGGATGGCATAATTTGGGAGTCATAAATTCCTAAGTTGGTGGTTTTTTGAACAACACATAGTCTTCCATCAGTTGTGCACCAGAGTAATGAAAAGGCATTAGTAAATTTCAAGAAAATGCAAATTGATTGGTGTAATGCCATATTCCACAACTTGTACCAGCACATCTTCTTGCTTGCGCCTAGTTGGAAGACCATAAGGCAAATGCACAGGTTTTATTTTGAGAAGGGGCGTGTGAAAATAGCCAAGAAAATGCAATGCGACAGGTGTGAAGCCAGTTTTTCAGTGTTACCAACATGCCAACCTGCTTGCTCGATAAGCTTTAAAGTTAAAAAAAAAATAGAGCACAAGGTGCAAGTTTGTGTGTAAATTGGTAAATCCATTAGTCCCACATGCATAGTGGATGGTGTTTTTTAAGTTTTTATATATGAAAACACTTGTAATGTAATATGAGTAAAGAGTTAGAGAGATCTTGGCGATCGTGTGTGGTTGGGGGTGATGGCGGTTTCCCTTGACTTGGTCAAGGATGAGTAAATTTTGGGGCGTGGTACTTATGTTTGTTTAAAACCATAAAAAACAATATCCCACATTGGTGGTGGGATGGAGCATGTTGATATTTATATGATAAAACACATGCAAGTAATGTAAAGAAAAGAGAACCATAAAACCAATATCCCACATTGGTGGTGGGATGGAGCATGTTGATGTTTTTATATGATAAAACACATACAAGTAATGTGAAGAAAAGAGCAAGAAGGCTTTTGGTGATAGCGCTCAATTGGAGCCTTGGTGAACATGCTTGGCTGGTGGGTAAATTTGAAGGCAAAAATTTTTGGTGGGGCCCGCACATGAAATGACATGGAGTGATATGTGGTGGAGGAGAGAATCAAATATTCAAGGATCCCAAGGTAGGAAAGATCAATGGTAGGCATGATCCTGCGATCCAAAACATTCTCAAAAGTTACCCATCACAAGATCATCCCTGAGTGACACATGGCAAGTTGAGATGATGTCAGATGGTCACTCAGGGTGATATGTACAAGATATGAAAGTGCAAAAGTGGTTGAAAGGTGGACTCAAGGGCCTCAAAATAATCAGTAAATGAAAAGTGGCGAAGTGGCTCCTATGTAGAAATATAAACTTTGGAATCTATAGAAATAAAAATTGGCAATTAAATTAATGTTTGCACAGAATAGTAACTTAAATTTGCACTCGGAATTAAATTATTGTCTCCATAGAATATTAACTTAAATTTGCATAGGTATATTGAAGAAGTGAATAAAATATTAAAGTGCAAATTAGTGAGTTTAGGGGCAAAATATAAATCTACACAAAACATTGGAAATGTTAGGTTTCAAATGTAAAGAATGTGCATTCATGGGAAGATTTTCCAGAATTTAGGAGGGAAAGATCATAGTAACAAATAAATCAAATTTGTTAAGAGGATGATTGAAAATCAGATCATATTTTTTGTTCTTTAAAGGGATAAGATGTTTCTAGTGATATTTTGCAGAAGCAGACACAGGAAAGTCAGAGGATAATTATTTTCTTCTTCTTCTTCTATATATTCTTTACTTCTTCTCTTTGGGAGGTTTACAATTTTTTTTCTCCAGTAGGGGTTCCAATTTTCTGGTTTTTCCAGAAGTTCCACTTTTCTTGGTTCTAGAGTTCTGAAAGTTGTTTGGACAAGCTAATAAATTGTGTAGTGTGTTTTTGTATGTTTTGGGTTTGGTATGCAGAAAATAGATTTTCAAATATGTATAGCTACAAATGATGCAAGGCATTATTGTTTTTCTCATGAAGCTGTCTCCATTTTTGTGTTCATTATTATACAGGTGAAATAAATCAAGGATTTACGAGCCTATTTGCTTGATATTATTGAGTGTGTAATACTTATCTCTTAGTCTTCTTCAAGGAAGAAGTTAACTAAATTTGAACAGGTGTTAGTGACTTTAGATGCATGATGTGTATTTTTAAAGAAGAGCTTTGTGATTGTGCTAAATAGCCTATTAATGTAAGGCATTAACATGCAAATTTATATAGATAAAATGGGTGTGCATCTGGAATTTCTCTAAAGTCTCTTATATGACTCTATGCCCAGGATTAGGCACTGGCTTACATAGTTTGTCATCTTTTCATAACTCATTTCAAATAATTACAAATCCTTTTAATTTTATGTTTATTTATGTGAAAGTTAAGTTATCTAGTTCTCAACACACTTAATGCAGGTGGGAGCCTACATAAGATTTGTAGAGTTTTAAATTCCCATTACCTACAAGTTTGAGAATTATCCACATTTGTGCGTCTGCATAGTATTGTGTAGAAAGAGGTTTATTATATGTGTAGATCTATGTTATTAGGTACACCCACTTGAGTGTGTAGAACTCTAAGTGAAGAAGGCTTGTATGCCTTGTTAACACTGGCTTTTCCTCTCCTTAATTTGGAGATGAAGTAGATTTTGTGAACTAGATGAAGATCCCTAGGCTTGGTTCCCATTTTCTCTTTTAGGAATGAGGGTTGCAAGAAAAAGCTCCAATAGGTCCCACATGCATCAATAGAAAGAAATTTTGAAGAAATTATCAATGTTGAAAATTCATCACATATGGTGATTCCAATGCCATAGTATAAATAAGTTGAACAAGATAAGAAGAAAAAAATTGAAGAGGAAAAAATAAAGAGACTAAAGAATCAGGGGATGAATCTTCCAGTGCACAAACAACTGATCAAGCATGGACACTATCATTTGATAGAACCAAGTCAAATAAATAAAATGGATCTGGCATCAAGTTGGTCAGTCCAACTTGAGAGAATTATTTGGCAGCACACATATTACAATTTCCATGTACGAACAAAATTTCTGAGTATGAATCATTAGTTATTGGTTTTCTACTAGCTATCTAGAAAGGTGTTGAGATCTTGCATGCACGTAGAGATTTAGAAAGTGATCAAAAAAGTTCAGAAACAATATACATGTCATGAAAAAAGATTGGGTTGCTACCAAAATTGAGTGTGGGATTTAATTGAAAGCTTTGATGCTTTCAACATCAAAAGAATATGTTGGGAAAATCATCCAGTTGCAAATTTGCTAGTGCAGTATGCAAGTTCACTAGAACCATTGGCCATGGACTGTGTAATTTTTTTTTTATAGTTGAGATAACTTTAGTACCATCAGTTCCTGACAATGTTACAAATTTCCAAGTGTTTGAAGATGATAAGCATATCCTCAATTTTGTGACAATTTTGAGGGCCTTTGAAGCACACCATCGATGAAGGAGAATCACAACAAACACAATTTGAAATCGTTGAAATCATGAATTTAAGGACAAATACCATTCCCAAGGGAATAATAGAGTTGGAAAGAATATTCAATTCTAATAGAGTGCCCTCAAATACCAGACATTCGATGGAGGTGAATGTGAAAAGGTAAATATAGAAACATTAGAAGATGTTAAGAATGTCTTTATTGGGAAAGTTTGTACTCCTAAAGAGAGAGAAGGCATCATGAATTTGATGAAATAATATCCACATGTGATTGCATGGGGATATGAAGATTTGAAGACTTATGACACATCCCTCATCACACATAAAATCCCACTCAAACCAGGCAGTAAACCATTCTGATAGAGACAAAGGTTGATAAATCCAATGTTAGAACCATTGATTCAACAAGAGGTTAACAAGTTACTTTCGCTGAGGATAATATTTATAGCTAGACACTCAATGTGGGTCACCAAACTAGTTCTTGTTAGGATTAAAAATGAAGAAATAAGATTGTGTGTGGATTTTTGGAATTTAAACAAAGCATCAGAGAAGGACAACTACCCAGTGTCATCACTAGATGAAGTAATACAAGTTGTGAATGGATCTTAGATGATGCCATTTTTAGATGGTTATTCTGGATATAACCGGGTGATGGTAGAAGAAGAAGATAGATTGAAAACTAAATTTACAACAAAGAGGGGCATGTTTTCTTATAGAAGAATGCCCTTCAGTTTGATCAATGCCAGAGCTAATTTTCAAATGGCCATGGATTACGCCTTCAAAGACTTAATTGGAAAGTGCATCATTATTTACATGGATGATCTTACTATATTCTCTAGACACATAAAGGACTACATAAATGATTGGAGAATATTTTTTCTGAGATGTAGACGATATGGAGTTTTTTTAAATCTGAAGAAATGCATGTTCGCTATCACCAAAAGAAAACTGTTAGGTCATGCAATTTTAGATGGTGGAATCTCAATTTACCCCGAGTGCATTGAATCTATCTACAAGATTGGTCTACTAGATAGTCACAAAGAGTTGAAGTTGTTCTTTGGAAAAATCAACTTCGTAAGGAAGTTCATCAGTGGATTTTCTGAGATAGCCAAGCCACTAAATGATATGTTGAAGAAGGGTGCGTAAATAGATTGGACAACTGTGAAAAAGAGAGAATTCAAAGAAATGAAGCAAGATATTATGGAAGCTCCTGTATTGGTCAACCCAGACTATACCAAGCCTTTTTACATATACTCATTTACTTGAGAACACACTTGTCTGACTATTCTCACTCAGAGATCAAAAGAGAAAGATGAACACCCTATTGCATTCATGAGCTCACCATTGAAGGATGCATAATTGAGATACCCAAATGTTGAAAAACAAGCATATGCTTTGGTGAAGGTGATAAAAAAATTTAGACATTATATTATATGGAGAAAGGTGTACACAATAGTTCTTGATGCCGCAGTGAAAACCTTGTTGATGCAGAATGAGTTAGGAGAAAGAAGAGGAAAATATATGTCTATAATTCAAGAGTACAACATGGAGATACAACCAATAAAACTAGTCTGTGGACAAGCTCTGACACAGACAATTGTAACAACTGGACCTGGATTAGTGCAACAAGTGTATGTAGTGGAAGAAGTGTTTCTAGATGAATGGTACGATGCCATTGTCTACTACCTATTGAATCATAAGTCCCCTTCACACTTGAATCCAGTGCAAAAGAGAGCTTTGAGAATGAAAATTAAAAATTTTATGCTTCAGGGAGCTATCTTGTATAGAAAGAATCATGATGGAATCTATCTGAGATGTATCGAGAAGGAAGAAGTGAGACAAATTATTAAGCACTTTCATAGTAAACATGGAAGAAGTTTGGCTATATCTCATCAGATCTCAAGGGTGGGATATTACTGGCCCACATTATTCAAGGACACGTATGAACATGTGAAGACCTGTCGCACCTATCAAGTTGCTGTGATGCGTGAAAGAAATCCTATCATGCCATTATAGCCTATTATTGAAGTAAAACTTTTTTCTAAGTGGGGGTTAGAGTTTATTGGTCTGATTAATCCTCAATATTCATGACAACACAAGTATATCCTAACTGCTACAGATTATTGAACAAGTACTCAAACAATGCACAATTGATGTGGTCATCAAGTTCCTTGAGGAGAATATCATTACAAGATTTGGATGTCCACACGCTTTGCTGTGCGAAAATGACTCAGGATTTATATATTTGAATTTTTCTAATTGGGAATTTGATTATGGGATAACACTGAAGTTTTCATTAAATTACCATCCACAGGGAAATAGATTTGTAGAATCGATAAAAAAGAACCTGTTGAGTGAAATTAAGAAGTTACTAGACAACAACCCAAAAAATCGGCATACACAACTGAGATTTTCCCTTTGAGGGTACATAATCATAATCAAGATCTCCATAGGGACATCTCCCTATCATTTGGCTTATGAACATGATCCAATTTTTCCAATTCAGCTAAGGATTTTGACATTACATTTTATGCAAGAGTACATGGAAGGAGAAGAAAGAGTGCAAACACATCTAACTCAGTTACTAAATTTAGAAGAGAAAAGAGATCAAGCACTCAAAAAGTTTGCAAAGAATCAAGGAGTGGTCAAAAGATAGTTCAACAAAATGGCTAGAGTTAAAGAGATTCAGATTTCAAACTTGGTTCTCTTCTGGGATAAGGCCCATGAGAAGAAAGGTGATCATGACAAGTTCAAAAATTTGTGGATGGGTCCTTATCATATTTCTGAAATACTAGGAGATAGTACATTTAAGTGGAAGACTCTGACAGGAGAGGAAATCCTATTTCCCATCAATGGACAATTACTTAAGCATTATTTCCAACCCTAGGTTAACTTCCAAAAGCCTTGTACATAGTTAGTCTAGGTTTCCCTTCTATTCTTTGTTTTGGTTTCATTTTTGTTCTGCTTTCCCTTTGGTTTAATTATGTAGGTTTGAGGAGATTTTGGTTTGTTTCCCCTATTGTTTCTCTCTCTTCCCTCTCTGGGATTTCTTATTTCCCATAGTTTAGGTTGGTTATGCTTTTTTAGTTTAGGGTTTTCTTTCCCTTGAGTTTGTTTTCTCTTCAAGTGGTTTTGGTTTTCTTTTCTTTTAGTTTTCATTTTCAACAAGTGGTTTTAAGGTTTGGGTGTTCTCATTCGTGAGAAGTTGTTGTGTGTTTCCTAACTTCATCTGAAAGTTCCACTGAGTTGTGTTTATCTCATTTCCTAGATAACTATTTATGAAGATCCTTAGAAGCTGAGGTTGTCTCTTACGTTTATCATTAGGTTAGAACATGAACTTGACTCGAAAGGTTAATCATGTAATGTGTCTTAACACTTGAACTTTGAGATTGCTATATCTTTTCACACCTGATCATTGCTCTGAGTTCATTTTAGGTTCTTTTGGGAGAGGTCATGGTTTATGAGAATTTAAAATTTTGCTTTAGCACCACTATAATTCCCTAGCCCATAGTGAGCTTCACTGCTCACGAGCCAAGTAAAAAGGAAAATGAATGCAATATAAAAAGAAATAAAGAAAGAAAAAATAAAATTATGATAAAAGATTGAATAATTGTCTTTGGGAATACACAGAATCTCTACAGGTGTTCAAAAGAATAATTCACCAGAAGTAGATAAATCTTCATGGGATTATGACGAGGTTGGGGCTATGTACACTCGATTGGTAGCAAGGCAATGTCCAAGATGATTTTGAAGTCAAGAGGAATGCATAACTTATTGTGGCTAATCTTGAGGATTCTAAGTGGTCTTGTCGAGCGAGAATTAATGCATTTGAACACACTTAGGTAATTGAATATTGAAGGTGTCTGTATCCAATATATAATTCTCCTCCCCTTTTGAGTTTTTTTTTCTCTCCTTGTAATGACATAAGATTGATGCACCAAATAATCTAGGTTTAGATTGAATTTTTATCCTTGAAATTATTGTAACATTTCACATGTAGATTCATCAAATGTTGTGACCTATTCACAAATTGCCCATCAAGCATGGGACCCCTCTTTGTTTTTGTCCTCTTGGCATGTTTTGGGTTGTGTGGTCTCAGTGGCTCTTAGTGTAGTCTATTAAAGTTCCACCGTGAAATGTTGAGAAGTGAAAAGTTTTGGATAGGTTTAGGGTGGTGAAAATTTACCCTCCCCCTTATTATGTCAATTTTAAGGCTTCCCCCCTTGAAAAGCATCTGGAGAAGAGGAAACATGGATTTCTAAAAGAAAGTAGAATTTCACCAAATTTAAGAAAGTCTATCAAGGTGACTAAGTATGGATAAAAAAAATGTGAAATGTTGAGGAGAGGCATTTCAGAAGTACACAACCCCCCTATAATCTACCTCATTACGTTCTTAGGGCTTTATTTAGCCCAAAATTTCATTCTTATTCAAACCAGGTGAAGTAGGTATCACATATGCACTAAATCCTTATGTGTTAAAATACGTCACAAGACAAACAAGGAATTCACCAATAAGTTTAATCGGTAAAATAACAAGAGCGGTTAATACTCACTCACCAAAGAAATTTGGGGCTTGTGGACCTGGAAATGAGGAATTGTTGCAAAAATTTCAAAATATTTTTTAAAATAATGGAGCTTGAACCATTGGTTTTTACAGTCCAATAAATGACATACATTTGTACTTGAAAGCACAATCTTTGTTATACCGCGGGCCCGATGAAGGAATGTGTGGATCAAAATTTACAGGAAACCTCATTTGCTGCCTCTCATTCCCAGGAATGAAATAGACTTAGCCATGGAATGTTTGATGAAGGGATGCACATGGACTATTCATGCCCAATCTTGGACTTCATGAGCTATGAATATTTTTTATGATCATCCAAAACATTTTTATCTGTTTGAAAATATAGAAATCTCTAGCAAAGCACAATGAGGAAATAACGTGGATGAAAAAGGATCCAAGAATCTCATCTAGAGCACAACATATCCTTGAATAGGGAAAAACATAGACATCAAGAATCAAATTCATAAAATCCCTTGGCTCCAAAGCAACATCATCCCCCTTAAGGTCTGAATCTGACCAACAACAACATTTACTAGTAATAAAAGAAGATGCAAGCATAAAGAGGAGTTCACTGCAAATCTTCATGAAGACTTGAATCACACATAGGAAGGTACCCATACATTCATCAAAACTAAATACACATTTTGTTCTCTCTTTGTACAACAAGTCTTGTTTTTTTTTTCTTAAAAACCATTTTCCACGGGATACCCAGATCACGCCCGGACGGATTTTACAATGGTGAGGGAAAATTTAGAAATGAATGAGTCTTCTTCATGCTTTGGAATGTGCTCAAGTGCAAAGTGAAGAGAGTCAGGGAATTTGGGAAGTGAAGGAAAAATCCTCTCATGAGCCCAAAATGCGCTCGAGCGGGGTTTTGATAATGTCAATGCAAATTCCCAAAACAAAGAAATCCACAATCAAAGTGAATGTGCACTCGTAGGGTGGGGAGGAGTATTAAAATGCTAAAATTCAAATCTTCCCTTCATGTTCTTCAATGTCTTGAGAGGTAATAAAAGATGAGTGATCATGAAAAAATGGAAAATTACAAAATCTTGAAAAATGGAAAATGTTAGAAAATAAAGAATTTCTCCAAAAATGTAAAATCTTGGAAAATTGGAAATCTTGAAAAATGGAAAAAAAATGAAAAAGTGGAAAATTTCGGAAAAAATGTAAATCTTTGAAAGTTGAAAATTTCAATTTTTTTTGGAAATGTGTCACATTTCGAAGAAAAAATGGGAAACTTTGGAAAACTCAGAAAAATTGAAAACTTAAAAATTCCAACATCATGAAAATTGGAAATCTTGAAAATTTCAAAAACCTTGGAAAATCAGAAATTTTAAAGAATCAGAAAAATGAAAATTTTTAAAATCTTGAAATCTTGAAAAATTGGAAGTCGTGGAAAATCACAGAAGGTGGATTTAAAAACTTGTCGCGCATGGATGATAAATTTTTAAAAGTTGAAAATGCGACAAAGTTAAAAGAAATGGCAAAGTGGATCAAATTAATTGAAAAAAATAAATTTGAATTTTAACGTTCGTCATTTGATTAAAGGTTGGAAATTTTTAATTGTCTAAGTAATCAAATTCCAACCCTCCTTTGAAGTGCACACATGAATGAAGCTCGTCGATAAAGGATATTACAAGAAGTGCAAAATTTTGAACAAAATCATGCAAATTCTAGAGGAGAGATCAAATATCTTTTCTAGAGAGAGTGGGGAGTTCATCACAAAATTTCAGAATTTTCTTCTCCAAAAATCAGAATTCGTTCCAGGAACAAAGAAATTTAATCTTCTTTATTTTCCTCTCGTGATCCTATGTCATTTACTTTGTTTTGCAAGAAGAAGAATTCCAGTCCCAGATGTTTGAGGAAGACACTCATGTTCGAGAATTCCAGTTCTGATGTTGAAGACATCCAATTTTTAGTTGATCTAGTTCAAGACATTCAAGGTTCAAGATTTCAAAAGGTCAAAGTTTAGTCCATAGATCTAAAACCATGGCCGAGATAGTTCTATTTGAAGAAGTCCTAGAATGGATGAATCATCTCAAATCATCAAGAACAAGAAGAATTATCAAAGGTAGAGGTTATTTCAAGACACACACCCCATCATCATGCCATCAATAAAAACTGGCGCTAGGAGAGCTAAATTAAAATTCATTTTGGAACAACTTAGAGAACTAGATCATTGGTGGTAGGTAAACCCTCCATCGTCGTGCCATCAACAAAAAATGTCACTAGAAGGAAGGCATGAATGTGAACACTAAATCATTGACAAAGGAGTTCAATACATTTTCAGAAGATAAATTCTCAAGCAAGTGCATTAGAGGGAAAAAATGATCAAAGGAGAGATGATTTCAAAAGAATTAATCAAAGTTGGATTTGGATTACAAAATGTAGTGCTAACGTGGCGCCCAGTCATCTACACTAGCTATTCAAAGATCTTCAATTCATAGTCAACACCATTAAGGAAAGGAATCAATAATAATCCATCCAAGGCATTCAATGCATAGTGGGCATACATAGTGGTCATTTATTGTACCCCACTTTCCTTCTGAACATGCATGCATAATGGTTATTAATTACCCACTATGGTAGTGGATTCCTTTTGCATTAATGTAGATCCTCTTTTCTTTTCCCTACCCTATTTAGGGCTGAGATGGAAAAATACGGGTCATTGGTTATTATTTTGATCTGGGCCACCCCTTGTATCCGAGGACCTATATAAAGGCCTCACTTCTCATTTGTAAGTGGTGGAACTTTGATATTGTTGCTAAAGAGAAATTCAAACAATAAAATTTTCATTAAAGTTTGGTGATTATTTGACGTGTCTTGAAGCTTTCTTGGTTTCATAATTCCCTCTTTTAGATTAAGTTGTTAGATAAAGTTTTGTGATTGCAATGCAAAATATGATGATGTTTTGATGAATTCCTTTTGGTTCATTCTTTTGATGTTTTATTGATTGTAAATCATTGTGCAAAGTTAGCCTGAACCTCATTCACACATATGCTTAGCTTCTATCATTCACGTACATTGTTGTTCATGATGGTGTTTGTGGTGATATGAAATCAATTGCGTAACCCCTTGAAGATTGCACCGGTTCACGTGTAGTTGTAGTTTAAATTGGAAAAGTAGAACTTGGTTATTCAAGAATTTGTCCACCAAAGTAGTATTCATTGCTATCGTTGACCTTAGGAGCAGTTTAAAATTTCTGAACCCTTTCCTATTTTCTTTCCGCATATCTCGTGAAAAAAGAAGAAGATCTTCACTGCAAATATTTTGATAGTTCCCGTGTTCACCATGATGTGAAATCATTCCATGTTTGAAAACATAAGGCCCCTTGTGATCATCAGTAAATCATATTTACCACCGAGCTTATCCACATCAAGACCTGATGTAAAAAGAACCTTAGAGTCATCGTATGATCTTCTCTTAATCTTATAATACATGAAACTTTGATCAAGAGAGGATAAGATACCTTGGTTTTTTTTTCTACTGTTTGGTGGGTCATAAAACACACATAAACACTTCCCAAAACCACATATTAGAAATTCAAAATATTTGCCACTTCTCTTATAGAATTCTCAATTAGTTTTTGCCAATGACTGGGAATGATCACTTGATCAAGTTCCCCTACACTTTAGGATTCTCTAAACCAAGGTGGGTAAACCTCTACCTCAAACCCAATCTGTTGGTTGGAGGCTTTTGTATAGAAGATTTAAGCCTACTGATCTCTGAAGATGGAAATTACTCTTGAGGTAGATCTAATTGTGATTCATATAACAATTAAACAACTTGTGAAAAATTTGAACTAATCTCTTATGAGAAAATATTTTTGTAAATGATTTCTTAGTTTTATAATTGGAAAATAAATATTATTATTTATTAGGATTTCCCTAGAAATACTTGATTAAACCACCTTAGACCAGTATAAGACTAGTGCCTTTATCTCCCTTAGAATATTATGAGTTCAATTAAAATGACCCTATGTATAACCCTGTGAGATTATTTTAATAACTTCTCAAGTAAGATCATTACCCCAAAAGCATCTATATCCATAATAATTCAAATATACTATTAAAATTAGTCTTATGGATTTTAAATTCTTTACGAAAGACCAATAAGACAAAGTGAAGCTTTGAGAACCAATCTTCAAACTGATGATGAAACTTAAACTAATTCAAATTATTATGTCATAAGATAACACATTGAAGCATCTAAATGCAGTATATTATCATAGACAACTGATCAAATTAAGTGAAAGATAAATACCAAAAGGAATGAAAGAACAACTAAAATTATATAAACAACTACACAAACTATTGTAACAAACCGATTACATAAAAAATCATCAAGATAACATTTTGAAATTTTAGCCACAAGGAATAATCCTTCATACAAATTGCCATATTTCTTGACATGCTCTAATAATTTCTTTAGGGGCATATGTATCTATATCATATATGATATCATTTACTGTAATCTCCAACACAACGAACCATTTTATCTGCAATATTTGCATCCTTTTGTTCTGTGAATCCTTCCATACTCTTTTCCGCTAACAAGATCATGCACAAATAAAAATAAGTTAATCATATATTAATTTAGGAAAATAAAAAATTACCTACCGATAGGGAATGCTTAAAGAATGATCTTCAGACTTCTTTGGAAACTTGGAAATCATACTTCATGCCTATGATTTTTGAAGTTTTCACTGATTTTCAGAAATCACACTTCTTCTTGCGATTTTTGAAGATTAAAAATACTTTCAGAAATCGCACTTCATCCCTATGATTTATGATGATTACACTTTGTTGTATTCTTTGGAAACATCAAAATTTCAAAAGGTGTGGGCCCCATCTTCATTTCAAAATTTTGGGAATTCCCTTACAAGGATTCCATTCTTGATTATTAGCACTCGAGCTTAAATTTTTCAAAATTTATCCTTCTCATACTTAAATCCTCAAAATATGTGGGCCCCAACCTTACCATAAGAAATTAGGGAATCACACTACTTTACATCCATTCCTAGTCACTAACACCATGAAAAATAAGAACTTAAAATTTTATTGCTAAAAGTCCAACCGATGTGTTCATCGAGAATCAAAGGAGCTCGATACATATCCTGATAGCTTTAGCTTGACACATGTATTTTTGATCTTCCTTTGAATAACTTATGTATCATTTCACTTTAGGTGGGTTATCTGACATGGTATTTTATTGGATGCATGAAGTGTGGCAACCCCACCACACTTCAAAAGACTTTGACTATCATCCATCTACCCTTTGTGCTTACTCAAAACTATATTTTATCTGATGCTCCGACTTGTGGGCCCTAGTTGTTAAATTTTATTTTTGAACATCTCCTTCCATTAGAATTTCCAACCAGGATCTTATTCAAAAGTATATATTATTTGACACTAGCTTCGAACAATATTATCTTCCCTTACTCGACAAGGTCCCTTCTCGAATAACCATCAACCTTTGGTAAGATATTACACAACTTACCCAATGCCATTTTATCTGATGAGTTATTTTGGCTCTTTAGACATATTTTGTGTGTGCATCCAGTGACATCACCCATTATCCATATACCCTTTGTGCTTACTCAAAACTATATTTTATCTGATGCTCCGACTAGTGGGCCCCAGTTGTTAACTTCTCTTTTTGAACATCTCCTTCCATCAGAAGTTCCAACTAGGCTCTTATTCAAAATCATTAATTTTTGACACTAGCTTCGAACAATATTATTTTCCCTTACTCGAAAATATCCCTTCTCGAATAACCATCAGCCTTTGCTAAGATTTTACACAAATTATTCAATGCCATTATTATCCAATGAGTTATTTTGGCCCTTTACACAACTGCCGTGTGTGCATCCCGTGACATCCACCATCATCCATCAACCATTTGTGCTTACTCAAAACCATATTTTATCTAATGCTCTGACTAGTGGGCCATAGTTGTTAACTTCTCTTTTTAAATATTTACTTCCATTAGAAGTTCTAACCAGGCTCTTATTCAAAATCATATATTATTCGACACTAGCTTCGAACAATATTATCTGCCCTTACTCGACAAGGTCCCTTCTCAAATAACCATCATCCTTTGATTAGTTGTTACACAACTTACTCATTGCCATTATTATCCAATGAGTTATTTTAGACCTTTAGACAACTTCCGTATGTGCATCCTATGACATTACCCTTTATCAGGAAAATTTATTCTTGTATGGCAACTTTTTCAACTTACCAAATGACAAATGTTATTCAATATGACATCATGACTCAAAAATTTCTTCGTTCAAATAAATTTTTGTGTCATTTTTTGGTCCAGCTGGGTTACTCGACATATTATTTTATTTGATTAATAAATAGAAAAGCCCCACCACACTTTGAACAACCCCATCCGTCATTACTCAAACTACCTACTTACTCTACCAAAATTTTATTTGATACTTGTCCCTGGGTCCTATTGGGACTATAAAATTTTTGGGTTTCCATGTTGATTTTCCTCCTTATGTCTTCTATATTTGAGCCTGGTTCTTAAGCCCTAATTGGTCTTGGTTTAGCCCTTGGTTCATTTTGGCCCTAAACCCTAAGTCTTCCGTGTGCCTTTTATAAATTTGAGTAACTTTTTGGTTCACTTAAAGTTCCTTAACCATGGGTATTAAGTCGTCGAGCGGGGAATTTCCTAATGTTTCCTAAGTCATGCACGAGGTTGTTTTTAATATTTCCTAAATTTCCTAAGTCCCTACAGTGTTTTATTTCCCCCCAAGCATTGAGCAAGTCCTTCTTGCTCTAACAGCTGGCGCATTGCCTTGATCGCAAGATGAGGTTATGTTATTCATTGAGGCATTGCACCTATGTGACACCTGTCCTTTCAAGATCATGGGGCCGATGTGAAGCTAAGTTTTAGACAGATTCTTTTTGATTCAACAATGGGTGTGATCCTGTGATTAGAAGATGCAACTAGTTTAATCATCAAGGCATCGCGTCGTGGTGCCAAGTGTCTTTCCTAGGATCATGAAGTCATCATGTTCAAAAGATAGCAGCGAGGATTTTGCACTGTCAGAGCTATTTTAATCACATGGTATGCGTATTTCTAGGATCAAGTCTTTTAGGGAAGTTACTCTTTGCTGTTTCACACCTTTGTGCCATGTAGCAAATGGTGGGAAATAGTAAATGTTGCAATATTAATGCGGGACTGTCAGATCAGATTCAATCAAATGGTAGGTGTAATTCCTTGAACAAAAGTTACATGATGTTTAAACCTTTGTGACATCACGCCTGAAAGTCACATGCCTATCGTAGGGCTAGTGTGGGGTTAAATTTAAACTAAAGTTCACACAGATCCTTTTTGATCTAGTGGTGGGAGTGTTGCCTTGAAGAAAAGATGATCATTGAATACTCATTGAGGCATTGCACTTGATTGACACGTTGCATCCTGTGATCGTGGGTCCAAAACTTTGAAAAGGTAAAACATCGAGTGGATCTATTTTGATCATGCGGTGGGCATGATGCCTCTAAAGGAAGTTGCATGATTTTTATTTCATTGTGACATAGAGCTTGTGCGACATGTGGCATATGATGCACCCGATCGGAGCTAAGGCAAGGTTAAAGATTAGTCTATTTTGATAAGATCTAACGACTGTCTTATTTTCGCTATGCAGAGGTGCTCAAAGATTATTCTTTGTGGAATCATGTCATGGTGCCATGTGTCCTATTTTGACTGTCGGTCTGGTTTTCAAACATAGATAAAGTTAAGCCATGTTTGTTTTGATTAGACGACATGTGCTTTTCCTTGAGCATAACTTGCATGATGCATATTCTTCAAGGCATCACACCTTGTTTACATGTGTCTAGATCTGATCTTAGCTCACAAGTGTTTTAAAAGGAGATCGACGAACACATTTTAAAAGCTAATAAAGGGTTTGATCTCAGCCATCGAAGGAGTTTTCTGCGCCATGTGTAGCCCTTATATCAAGTTGTTTGAATTTTAGAATGATTTCCACAAGGTTTTGAAGTGGTGGCTCTGCATTTCATGTTGCTGATAATAAATAGATGAATCTGATTTACTGGGTTATTTTTATCCAGTTAAGGGATCCTACCAAAACAAAAATTCAATGGCTTTGAATGTTTTTATGCTGCATTTATGATAAGAAGTGATATTTGAGGTTTTTTTTTTTATCAAATTTGCATGTTTTTGTAATCCTATTCACTTCCTTGTCTATTTTTCCTTTATGTTGGGTTTGTTCCCAAGTCTATTTTAGTGGATCAGATGAGATTTTTTTCTGGATCTTTTGAAGAAGGATCAGTCATTTTGAGGAAAGAAGGTTAGTGTAGAATCAGATCTCATAAAGGGAAAAATGTCAAATGGATATTAATTCTAGGTTTTCCCTCTTCTATAAGTGCCTTCTTTTTCTTTGTTGTAAGGGTTTCAATTCCTCTATAATTCAGGGCAGGTTCCAAGTGTGGTTCCTCTGTAAATGTTTTTCCTTTTCTCTGCATATAGGGTGGTCTTTATCTATTTCTAGTTTCAAAGAAGAGCATGAATTGTAATAGCTAGTTTTATGAATGAAAATTTAGTGTTGTTGTATTGTTATCAAGTTGTCTTTATTATGCTTTCTGAGTCATAGAGACTAAGGCATCAAGGGTGTTTTGGTTTTGTCCATTATTAATCAACAATGGAGTCATTTAGAGGATTATTTGGATTTAGGATTTTTTTTTAGATGTGTATGAGTTTGGGTATCAAGGATACGTCAAACTTGTCTTTTAGTGGATGTTTATTAATGTATTGTCTATTCCAGGGTCTCTTCCAAGGGGAGGGTTAAATAGTTTGAATAGATAGTTGCATATTTGAACACACTTGTGGATTCACAAGTAGAACTTGATTGAGAGGGTATGTTTGATGTAAGGCATTAGACAATTAAACTATTTTATTTTCTTTGTTCATATTCTTCCTTTTACACTGTTATGTTTGACTATGCTACCGATTGGATAAGGCACTGGTCTATGTGCGATCAGGGGTATTTTAGGGATCCATTAATCAAAACATCAAAGAAAATATTTTCCCTTCATGTTTATAGGAGGAAGTTAGAGTAGGTATGGTTTTCAAACATACTTTATGCAAGTGGGATACTGCATAAGATTTGGTAAAAACATTGAGGTAAATGTTACCTATAGGTTTGAAAGCTATTCCACAGTTATATCTGCAAGCTATTGTTTGTCACAAGGATTTATGTGTGTGCAGATTAGGTATACTCACCCAAGAGATGTGGAGCTCAAAGTGAAGGAGGATTTAATCCTTGTCAATTGGAATTGTCTCTTGTCTCCTTTCTGATGAGGGTGTTGAGTTTGTGTCCTAGGTTTTTAATCCCACAACCTGGTCTCAGAATTTCATCTAGGAAAGGAGAGTGCAAGAAAAATAACCAATAGGTCCCACAAGTCAATCCTCTCTTTGACTTCACTCATCGAATAAGTTCTTCTTCATCACCTCTTGATAGCACTTACTTGAGAATGCATATTATTTGAACTTTAGGGATTCACATTTCTATTTGTTGAACTTACTTTGATAATTAACACTTTGTATATATTTCATTTTTGATAAAATATTTTCTTCATTTGACAAACTTTTGAATTATTCAAAGTATCCTTTTTCTCGACATAGGGTACTAACTGAATCCTGCACATGGAAAACCCACAATAACTATTCTCATGATTAAATCAACATGGTACATATGAAAAATATTAAGATAAATATATACTTATTTTGATAAAACAAGCTTAAAGGAATACAATCTAAATTGAAAATTTATGTTGTAATAGTGGCTTTTTCTGGGGAAGTATGTTCATGTGTGGACATAGAAAGATTCCACTTTTCTCTGGAGAAGAAGACCATTAGAATAATTCCTCTTCTAGATCCTTGTCTGAATTCAATTTGGTGGCCCCATGCCCCCAAAAGTGAGCATCAATGTTTCCCACAATCGCAAATCTATCAGATCAGTAACAAATGGGTTGTTGTTTGTTTGTGGAATTGATGACATATCATGAGATCTTGATATAAAAGGCCATGAGGTCAATGTTTGAGATAAAATAGTGACCAAGGGTGCACTTATTTGGGATTATGTCATGCTTTGTGTGGATGATGTTCTATTTTGATTTGCAGAGCTAGTTTGGTTTGACACAGTCTGCACTGATGATGCTGTCATCGATGATGGAAAATTTTGGGATATCACAGGTATTATTTGAGAGGGTTGAGTTGTGTTTTGACCTGAGAGAGGGTTCTCAGGCCATATTTTTGACACATTAAATTCAGCAGGGAGTTTGACTCCCTTCTTAATCAACATGGCTAAGACTATTTTAGGATTTCTCTCTACAAAAACATCAACTACTTGTGTGGAATAAGCATCTTTCTCTATGTCTTTGAGATCCTCCTCCGTGACATCTTGGAACATGGTTGGTCTTCATTGATTCTCAATGTAAAGAATAGGACTACTGTTTATTAAAGGGTCATCCTCTCACTCTTGTTCCCATGGGGGAAATTGGTTAATATAGGACTCATCGGGTTGTGTTCTAGCCTTCGACCTAGTGTAAGGTCCTCCATAGGGTGTGTGAGACATAGTGTTCTCTAGGTTTTTTGACTAAAATAAGTGATATAAAGAAAACAAAAAAGGATAACCTTTTCTACGAGAGTCCGAGTTATGTTTGACAAGGGTAATTCTAGGGACATATTTTGACTTCTCTTGATATCAAAGAATTGGTGATGTAAGATATGGATTCTTGAATATTTCCTTAGATGAGACAAAGTCACTGATATAGATTGATGAATTTTGAGATAACACGATAAAGATAATCTAGTGTAAACTTTCAAACTAAAAATTTTTAGACAACAGTCGTTCTTTCAAAGAAGGATGATCTTAAATGTTTAGAGATTCACACAATATTCTTCACTTTTGTTGGGGATGTAGACACTGATCTTTCACACAAAATGGGGAATCTTTCCAAGGTTTTCAGTTAAAAATAGATGTTTCAGATCTCTTGGTCAAGTGCGACAAACTTCCACCAATTGTAGCAAAGTGATAGGTCAACTACGGTAAATAATCACTGATTGTGGTTATAAAAGGCTCAACTTTGGAAATAAAGGGATCGATTGTGGAAAAAATCCATCAATTACAACAAGATGCATGAAATTGCGGTAAAAGGAGACAATATGAAAAAGATCTCAAATTTGGTGTATCTGTTTGATAAAATTGATTTCTGGAACAAGGATTCTGATTACAGAATAGGTTTGATGTTGGCAGCCTAGACTTGAACACGTTGGACTCATTTTGATATTTTTTGATGTTAGTTTTTCATTTTTGGAAACTAATCATAGAACAAGCACAATAGACAATGTGTTTTGTAATCTATCACGGGTTTTGAGACAAGGAAAAATAGATTAATTTAGTTCAAATTTGGCTTCAAGATATAATGTTATAGGCCCAATGCTTGAATGTTTGTTAGCTCAAAAAAAAATCATCACACTACTAGGACACGAAGGTCCATGACATAGGCGCCCATATTTTTTCCGTCGCCAGATATTGTTGTCGTGCTAGTGAAAATATATTTTAGTACCACAATATTCTGGAACACATATGTTGGGGATCTTAATTCTGCAACCCCTTGCACTATAATAAGGTATTTATTCAGAGGTGAATAGGGTAGGTATCTATTTAAAAAGGTTGTAGTAGGGTCTGTGACATCTATCCAATCGGTTTGTAAGTGTGTGACTCACTTAAGATCCTAGTTGACCATGATCGCTACTTAAGGATATTCACCCGATCTAGGCTATCATCAACACACCTCGCTCGAGCTTGGCTAGATATAAAATGGATCTTGGCTTGTGTCTTGTTTATATACTGATTGAGAGGATTGCCAATTTAAGGGTGTTCTCTGAGGAAGAAGCACATTCCCTAGACAAGCCTTTCTAACAAAGTATAAAATTTTTTACTCTAAAAGATTTGTGCAAGTGCACCAATGACCCAAGACACCAGGTTAATCGATTAAACACCAAAATTCCAAGTGTGAACTAAGCTAATCACCCATACAAGCACAAGTGTTCAATTTTAAATCCTAAAGTAGGTGATGATTTTCTTGTTCGATTTTAGTGCACCAAATTGAAATTTTTTTTTCTTTGTTCAATTCTTAACCACCGTGTCAATTTTAAGCACCAAATTGGAAAAGTGAGGTTCAAGATGTTTGCATGCAATATTATTTTTGAGCACAAAAAATACAAGTGAATGAATTTTAGGTTTCTTTGTTAACTGTTTCCTCGCCTCCAGCTATCAAAAAGTGACTAGTACCAAAATATTCAAACTATCAATTGAAGAATATCTAGCAACTCTGAGATTGTTAAGACCTTTAAGGCTAATGGTAACCTTGTACTTAGCTGAAATTTTTTTGATAGAATCAAGATACCTGTTATAAGCTTCACTTTGATCTTCTGCTACAATTGCCAAGATGGCTCTTTGTTGCGTGTGGTAGTTAGCGGTTCTTCTTATGGAAGCTCTCAGTGATCTAGCACCCGGGGTGCATTTGATTATCCTCTTGGCCATTAGTCATTTTCTTAATCCTACATAGAAACCAAGAAAAACAATTAGATTTTAGTAGAAAATAGTGAATTTGAATCAAATATGCAATGATTTTGTCGATTGTGGTACAGTTCTGGAAATTACGGTAAAAAAAATTCAGATGTGGCAAAGTTTTGGCGATTAAGGAAAAATGTTGTCAGTTGTGGCAATATGCTGAAAATAATGACATAGATGGGTCAACTGTGGTAAAATTCTATCAATTGGGGAAATATGCTATTAATTGCAGCAAAGATCGGTCAATTGTGGCATAGTGAAAAAAAATAGAGAATTGAATAAAGACAAAAAATATTTGTGAAACCCTCAAATCGATTGTGGCATTAAACAAGTCTATTGCGGCAGATTTTTGTCAATTGCGACAAAATAATTGCGATTGCAAAATTATAATGATATTGAAAAATTAACAAAAAAGGAAATCTGTAGTCTTATGGCTGAGGCCAGAAAGTCTTGTTTGTTGTCTTCAAGCGATTCTTGGGCTGTTTGATTCACTTTGGGTTCACCAAAATGTGTAGGATGTGTTATGTATGCTCAAATAATGAGAGTTAGTACCACTGATTTGAAATGAAAGGGATAAATAAAACTACTAAGAACGAACCTAATGAACAATAAAATGACAAGAAATCAAGGAGGAATACAAAAATGCAAATCAACAAAGCTTGAATCTTCTATTGTCTCTCTCTAGTCCTTCTAAAATGTTGTGTGTGTGGTGCTCAGTATTGGTATCGATAGTGTCTATGACTTGGAAGCGTCGAGAATATGATATTTCTTTTGATCATACAAATTCTTTGAATGCCTTTAGAAAGAATCCCATAGAGTAAGGGCACACGAAAGATTGAAATCTTGGATCCTTCAAATGGTTGTGAAGGGTTGAGTATATAGAAAATGGAAAATAATTTGAATGATTGAAAATCCCAGAGATTAGAGGATGAACGATTAAGATCAAAGGGAATTGGACAAGCCATCAGTAAATTCCACCTCTTCAACTAGGAGAGAAGAGGTGATGTTTTAGTTAACTGAGGAGCAACCAGTAAACTCCACCTCTTCAACTTGGAGAGAAGAGATAATATTTTAGTTAACTGAGAAGCAACTAGTAAACTCCACCTCTTCAACTTGGAGAGAAGAGGTAATGTTTAGTTAACTGAAAATTTGATCATGAGTTACCTTTTTAAACTTGAGAAAGGATTTATTTGAATATTTAATTGAATTTTGTAATTAAAGTATTCAAACACGTGATAATTGAATTCTTTTTAGATTTAGAATTGAATTATTGAATGAAATTAAATTAATTTAATCAGAAGAATTAATTAATAAGTTTAAATATTTAAATTCAAAATTTAGGAAATTGAATTTAATTAATTAATGAAGATTAATCAATTAAGGTTAATTAATTAAATAAAATTAATTAATTAATTAATTAATTTTGGAGATGTGATTAGATGATTTGGGGAATGAATTTAGAAGAATATAGATGATTAATTAATGATTAAAACCCCATTAATTAATAGATGAAAATTAGTGTTTTTAATGTAAAGTTGCAAGTCTGTCCATTTTAGGAAGTCTACACCTACTCTTATCATTAAACACATTATCATTCCTCCATTTCCATATAGTCCAAGTATTTCTAAGGATAAGATAGACCAAAAGAAACTTGAGTCCTTGAGGTGCTTCACAAAACCAAAAAAATGTTTGAAACTTGAATATTGCAATGAATGATAAGAACAAATAGCGGTCATACTTCCCTGGAAAATATTGTTGGTCCACTTAGAGGGGGGGCTGAATAAGACAAATCAAAACTTAAACACTTAAAACTAAACTCACTGATTCACTCGGTAATACTGAATACAATAAATAACCTATTAAGAAATAATCTCAATAACTTAAACAACAATACATATCATATATAAGATCAATCATTCAAACTTAGCAACATCACATTAACTCATATAATTCTAGATTTAACTATGTTGACACCAGATTTAACAACAAAACCCAATTTGAGAAAAAACTATGTGAGAATTGTAACCCACAATAAAAATGTACCCTTTTGAAGTACGCTCGGTTAAGAACTTATCATGTTAAAGATTATAAATACATTTTCTAAATATGACACTGTTAGGGGATGTACCTCAGATCTGTTAAGATCTTCACCCTGTTAGGAGTGGCCTTGTTAGAGGTCTTTCAACACTTTTTTAGAATGTCACCTAAGTCAATGTTTTACAAATAGGACTGTTAAATCCAATCAGTTAAGAGATTTCTCTGTTACAAATATTAATAAGCAACAGTAAACTTTGATCTATAAATATAGAAACTACCTTTGCTTGTGTTAGATCCTTTATGCTCAATTGAATACTGACGTCACATATTATTCAATATTTATTTCTCTATCCTGCTTGGTAAATATTGTTCTTTAGCTTCTTCTTCTTCTCTGTTCAATTCACCAGCCTCTCTATATTCATTCTTTCTCTGTGTATTTCTCATTATTTATATAGAAAACTTTTTTCCTCTTAATCTCCTTAATTTGATCTTCTTTCATTTGCACTCAGTTATTCGATCATCTTCCTAATAATTCACAACTCGGTAAACCATTTCACTTTTACCTCAGAACTTGAACTTTTCTTGGAACTCTTCACAATTCAATTTAACCTCTTGATCTTTGCCTTAGATTTTCTCATTGAATTTTCTAGTTCATAGATCTTATAAAAAATATCATTTAATTCATTTCCTCATCCAACTCATCAATGCTTCACATTAAATTCAATCTTATCATCATTAATAATCAATATCTTGTACTCAATAAAACTTGCTTTGAAACTCAGTAACTGACTTCATTCACTGCTCGGTGTCTAACTCATCTTTGGTACTTGGTGCTTGACTTTCACTCGGTGTTCGATAACTGTGACCGACTCACATAACATTCTACCAACTGACTATGTCTAGCTTGGTAAAGTAACTCTTTCAGTCATAACTTTAACTCTTTGCAGTTTTCAAATTGATTAATCAATTGTACCAATTTGATAACATCAAATATATAGTATAAATAAACTATATCATTATTACTTCATCATTGTCTGATCTGTATTTTTCACCCATTTAACTTCTCCTCTAAATATATGGTAACATAATAAAAACCAATTAATCAATTGCTTGACATCAATGAAAAAACAATAAATGATCTAACCATTTCTACAATCATGATACTCAGTATCACTCAATCTTCATCATCTCCATCAGATATTAATTAATTAATCAATAATCTCACTCTTTGGGATTGATGGAAACCACTATAACAATGTTATAGAAATTGATGATGGAAGCTCTCAAATACATATATGTACTCCCTGAGTTGATATTTCTGTTTTCACTTTCATCTCTAATCTGAATCTCCCTCTTGGATAAATCTCATGTTTCTGTAATATACATTCTGATTCTCCTTCATGAGAAAATAGTAATTCATTCTCTCTCAATATCTCCCTTAAGGATAAATGTCATCAATTCATTCTCTCCCTCTTTAACAACAATGCCAAAAAGTCATACTCCTCAAAAATTGTTCCAGTAGTGAATTATACCTGACACGTACTCATAAATAATTGCATACAAAAATATTTTCACAACTTCAGGAATCACCTAAAGTGTGTCATACTAATATCAATTAAGAAATATATATATTCTAATAAAATATAGAATTGATGCAGCATGCCTCATGCTTTGTAGTGAACATTGGATAGGGGAAGAACCCCTAGTTTACCTCTGAGATAATCAAAAGCATCTTTAGGTAGTGGATTTATAAATATATTAGCCAATTGTTCTTTTGAATTCACATATTCCAATCTCACATTCTTCTCTTGAACTTGTTCTCTCAAGTAGTGATACTTGATAGAAATGTTCTTGGTCTTTGAATGCATAACTGGGTTCTTTGATATATTAATATCACTTGTATTATCACAAAAAATAGTGACCGGATCTATGATCTCTTCTTTCATATCTTCAAGTAATTATTTAATCCATACTATGTTTGCACAATTCATAGTAGCAACAACATATTCAGCCTCAGAAGTAGATTGTGAAATGCAACTTTGTTTCTTTCTCAACCATGTAACCAATCTTTCACCTAGAAAGAATGCGCCTCCACTAGTACTTTTTCTGTCATCAATGTTTCCATTCCAATCTACATCAATGTAGAATTGCAGATCAAAAGTACCTCCTTTTTTGTACAATAAACCAAACTCTTATGTTCCTTTCAGATATCTCAAAATTCTTTTTACTGCAAACATATGTCTTTCCTTCAGATTAGAAGAAAATATTGCAACAATCCCAACAATGTGTGCTATATCAGGTCTATTGTGAACAACATACTACAATTTACCAATCATGGATTGGTAAAGAGTATTATCCACTTCTTATTTTTCATCCTCTTTAGATAATTTACATCTAGTAACCATAGGTGTTCCAACAGGCTTTGGAATCTTCCATTCCAAAAGTTTTAAGAATCTCTTTGATATACTTGGCTTGTGTAATATAGATCCCTCTAGTAACTGGTTGTATCTTTAGACCTAGAAAGAAATTAATCTCTCCAATCATTGAAATTTCAAACTCTTTTCTCATTTCATTAGCAAATCCTTTACATAAAGTGTCATTTCCTCCAAAAATAATATCATCAACCAAAATTTCAACAATCAAAACTTTATTATCACTGTCACATTTCAAGTAAACATTATTGTTATCACTTGTTCTTTGAAATCCTATTTTGATTAGATAAGAGTGAAATCTCACATACCATGCTTGGGGTGCTTGTTTCAAACCATATAAATCTTTATGTAACTTACATACATTTTTCTTGTTTGTGTTCTCATTAAATCCTCCAGGTTGCTCAATATATACTTCTTCTTCAAGTATCCCATTAAGAAATGTATAATTAACATCCATCTGATATACCTTGAATCCTTTGTAAGCAACATAAGCTAGAAGAATTCTAACTCCTTCTAATCTAGTAACAGGTGCAAATGTCTCTCCATAGTCAATACCTTCTTCTCGTGCATAACCTTTGCAAACCAATCTAGCTTTATTTATGATAACTTCTCCATTCTCATTCAGTTTGATTATGAAAATCCATTTAGTACCAATAACATTTTTGTCTTTGGGCCTGGGTACTAATGTCCATGTCTTGTTCTTCTCAATTTGATCATACTCTTCTTTCATTTCTTTCATCCAATCATCATTATATAGTGCATCTTTAACTTTCTTAGGATCAAATGTAAATATCAAACATGTATTGTCTCTTACCTTGCTTTTGGTCATCACTCTTGCATCCTTATTTCCAATAATCTTGCTTGGGGAATGGTGCATCCTCGCATACTTTTCCAAAATAGGCTAGGTGGATCTTGGTTCTTCAATATCAACATTCAGTTGAGGAACTCCTTTTTCATCTTCCTCCTCGATAGGTGCTCTCAGGAAGGTATCAAGAACATCAGGTTGTACATATACAAACTTCTCATAATCTTTTGGTTCCTTCTTGCTATCTTCATCATTCCTTTATGAAAATTCATCAATTCTTACATTTGCACTTTCCACCATCTTGATAGTAACCTTGTTCAAACATTTGTAAGCTTTACTCCTTGTAGAATATCCTAAGAATATCCCTTCTCCTTTTGAATCAAACTTTCCTTCTCTAGAATCTTTCAAAATATACCATTTTCTCCCAAAAATTTTAAAATAACTAAGATTAGGTTTGTGTTCATACCATATTTAATAAGGTGTCTTGTTGGTACCTTTCTTCATTTGTACTTAGTTCAATGTATAAACAACAGTACTCACAGCCTCTCTCCAAAAGTTTTGTGAAACTCCTTTTTCAATCATGAATGTCCTAACATAATAAAAAATATATCTATTTCTTCTCTCAGTAATCCCATTCTGTTGTGGTTTCCTCAGTGCTGACAACTATCTCTTAATTCCATTCTCATTACAAAACAATGTAAACTCACCTCCTTTGTTGGATCTCAGACATTTCAACTGTCTTCCAGTTTCTTTTTCAACTCGGGCCTTATACCACGTAAATGTTTGAAATGCATCAGATTTTTATTTTAAAAATATTACAGACATCATTCTAGAATAATCATCCACAAATAAAATAAAATATATATCTCCATAATAACTTTGAGTCTTCATGGGTCCACATAAATCAGTATGTGCTAAATCCAAAATTCCTTGTATTACATAAGTCTTGCTTGCAAAACTAGATTTAGTCATCTTACCCACACTAGTACATTTGAGGCCACATTTTGATGGCTATTTGTGGAATATTCAATGCCTTTCTGTCAGTTATCCGACGTAGGTCATTTTTAGAGTTATTTCATCACAAATTGCTACGGAGATGGTAACCGTCGCTATTATGACCTCCCTAACCATAAGAAATCAGCACTGGAAAACACAATTTATATGAAACTTTCCAACGCTACACTTGTCATAAGTTTAGCCTTCTGACGGTTATCCAGTGAAATTTCTGATGGTGGTCTCGTTGTTATTGTAGCATCTCCATCAGAAAATGGCATAAAAAATAGAGATTCCCCGACGGTTATCTGGACACATTTCTGATGGCATGCCCATCATTAGTATAGCATCACCGTCGAACATGGGTGTTTGAAATTTAGATATACTAACGGTGGTCTGGAGATAGTTCTGATGGCATCGCCATCATTAGTATAGCATCTCCGTCAGAACAGTTATTAGATGCGTCAAAATAGAGATGGGGAGGTGCGCTAAAGATAACAAAGCCCAATAGACCATTATAGTTGGTCTCTGTCTTTGGTCCATATTACTGACAAAATGCTTTACCTTTCATTAGCTCATGAAATCTAGGGATTTGAAAGAACATAATAGAATATTTTTTATGATAAAATATATTATTTAAGTTGATGTTACACAAATTTATCTACTTCGCGCACTTGTTGACTAAGAGGACAACGATAATGAAGCATCTCCCGTGGCCTGCATTACTCAGGACACGGGAAGGATGCTTATTTATCACTACCTCCACAGTTGAAAAGTGTGGGAAATAGATAAATTCATGTAGTATCAAGATAAAATAATGTACGTTATACATTAAAATATTATCTATTAAATTCTTTTAGATCACCGCATTTGATGAGCTAACGAAAGGTAAAAAAATTTCTCAATCATATGGACCAAAGAAGGACTAGACCAACTATTATGGTCTCTTGAGCTCTTCTATCTTTATTCCTAGCTACTGGATAAGGCCTCGAAGACTTATACCTGTCGATCGTTGAGAATAATCACTGAAATATTGAGTTTCTCTTTGTTTTGAGAATAATTTAGCATTCTCTGCTTAACAGGGCCAACCAAGTGAAGGTGGAAGCTCATCTGACCCCTCCTAGGAGCATCTTATGACCCCTTAAAACACTTTAAGACCTCTAAGACATATTCTTAGGGGTCGTAAAGAGTCATAAGGAGTCATAAGGGGTCCTGGGACACAACAATTGAGAAATGTAAATGCAGAAATCATGGTCACAATTCTTTGAAGACACAACATAATTGTGTGGTATACCCAGACGTTGAAATGCAACCACTACTCTAGTTCTAAGTTGACACTGTAGGGTCCAAAAACCATAGATAAGGATAGTTTTTGGTTCCTACAGTGTCAAATTCAAACTAGAGGAGTAGTGGTTGCGTTACATCATCTGGGTATACCACTCAATTATGTTGTGTCTCCAAAGAATTGTGACCATGATGCCCGCATTATGTTTCTCAGCTGTTGTGAGATTAAAAGTATTCTAAGGAACATGTCGTGTCTATGTGGAACTGTGTAGGATTGTCACCAAGAAAAAGGTGTTTTCTGGTACAAAAGACTTAGTAGTCTCCAAGGCCTTTTGCTTGAATCCATTATACTTCTAACGTACTTCATGGAAACATTTTGCATCAGGATTATAGGGAAATGTAAACCAAGATTCATATAGAGAAAGGTGTTTCTCTTGGAAAATGGTTGATGGTGATTGATGAAGAAGATTTGAAAATGATCATTGATCCAATTCAAATTGGTGCAACATTTTCAAACCTTCTTCATAATCATCATCAAATGAACATTTTCAAATCTTCTTCTTTAGAATCATCATCAAATGAACATTTCAAATCTTCTTCATCATAATCATCATCTATTGAACTCAGAGCCCTGAATTTTTGCTTGGTATTGACAAAGAAATGGTTCCCTTAAGAAACAAAAGGTCCCAAGTACTTATTCATCGCTAGAACATTCTGTATCTTTAAGGAAAACCACTTCTTCGTGAGAAAAAAAGACAGATGATCAAATTCATTTTTATTTTATCACGTGAAAGAAGTTCCCCAAAGGGCATAGCTCTGCATGCAGAAGCCAACCCCATTCCTTGGAAGCCAAATGCGTGAAGCCGTGAAAAGTGGTACATACAACACATACCGAGGATTCATAGGTACGTCCTTTTCTATGCAGAAAACATCTTCTTGTTGTCATGAAATGAAATATTCACATAGTTTCTTGTCGATTGTGATTTCCCTGTGACCTTAATGTTTGAACCCACATATATTTCTTTACAAATTTATTTCTTTTTTTACAATGTGTATCATCATACACAAAGAAAAAAGGGTTTCTTCTATGCATATTTTATCTCTATCCGTGAACCATAGCCTTTACATTTTTAAAGATGTGTATAATTTTTGGGCTTTGAGGCTATGTTTTGGTATAAGAAAACCTTTGTGAATGAGTTTGGAATTGTTACATGTCGTGACTTGTGCGTGGATTGGTAAAAAATTCAACCTATTTTTTATTATAGATATTTTATATCTTTGACATGAGTTGTGGTTTTCTTTCACTATCTTGGCAAACTTGGGGTTTTAATGCTTCTAAAATTACTGTAGTTTTAATTCTTCTAAACTTACCGTGGTTCTTCATGCCTTATTATCAATTTAATTTATGTTGATCACTATCCAATGTTTTTTTTACAATGGCAAAGACAATGAGGTGTAAACAATACAATGGTAAAGAAAGATAGTGAGCAACACTATTAAGATGAGGAAGGTACTAATTTTAAGTATTGTCATGTATTTCCAAATGATGTCATGAAAAATCCCATGATGTCATGGAAAATAATACAAATATAGTGCTTTCAAAAGAGAAAAATGAAGTGAATTTATCATATGAAATGATGAACACGGTCAACAAGACTGAAGTATATCTCAGCTTATGAATACTAAGTTCAATTCTATGCCAATGCTATGAAGTAAGAAAAAATAGGAAATATCTTCCAGTCATATTTAAAGCCAAATATCATGAATTATATCCAAAATGTGAGTAGCAATCAAGAGTGTATGTCATGAGAGTAACATTTAGTGACACCCCATAGAGAGCATGGTCGTGATAGTGTTGCTAAAACACATCAAAGTGACAGTCCAAAGGTGTAACCACCCTAATTTGGTCTACTCTAACCAGAGACACTATTTTCCCTAAATGTGATCATACTGTTAGAAATAATGGGAAGTGTGTACTAAGAGGGGAGGGATAAATCAGTACCTCTAAAATGTTTATCTCTTTTAACCTTAATCCTTTATGTAATCAATTGTATTACCAACCATCTATTATATCCTATCTTTGTGTAAGTTATATCAATTCATCAACTGAATAAACATGTAAACATTCATAGAAGCATTCATGAAATGTAATGACACATAACACAAGATATGGTAATGCAAAAAAACCTTGTTAGAAGGTAAAAACTGTGGTGGGGATGGCACCCACAAAAACTTCACTATCTCCAGATTGGAAGGGGCCAGTTAAGGCCTAAAATTTTGATCACTTCTAATGATCTACCATGTTAGGAGTAGTATGTGGAGAGTGGTTAAGGTCTACTCTGTTAAGAGATTTAGCAACACTGTTTAGTGTACACTCGGTTAAGAGATTTACAAAGGATTGTTAAATCTACCTTTCTTGAAAGGATTTATTCTATTTTCTACACTTGTTAGAATGTAGACAAAAATACTCATTGACCTGAGTGTATGAAATATTCAATTTCTGATTATAGATCCATTAAAACAACATGTACAAAGTATCACCTAATGTGATTGATTAATACCTCTGTTGCTCGGTAGCCTTGATTCTTGGTTCTTGATAACCAAATTCATATTTTGTTGTTCTGATTCTTGAAACTCTCATTTTGATCCATAGATGTGCTCCTTAACTACTATCATCCTCTCCTCATGTTTCAAATGAATGATTACACATCTATTTACACAATATATTGACCTAATTAAGTTTCACGTATTACAAAGATAACTCTATGATCAAGGGTTTACAAATTGACCTTGATCTCCTAGTTTGCATGTTTTTAATCAGTTAGACTAATTAAAAAAATTACAATTATCTTTCTTGTCCCTCAAGAAATGGTTTTAAATCAAATCAAAACTCTAAATATAAAACATAACTATTTTATCTGACGTGGAAGTCAAATCCAATTTTCTCAGGATATAACTTATTTTTGGTGTCTGATGCTTGGGTTGCTCTGAAAGTCTTTTAGTGTTCCTTCTATGAACTCTCCATCCAGTTCCCTTGCTCTATTAGGTTCCTCTCTTGTCTTCTCTTTTGGTTTACAGTGTAATTTTCTCATCGGGTTCCTCTGTAGCATTTTTGGTTTGCACTGTAAAATTTTGTTGTCGGGTTTCTATATACTTAGCACTTTCAGTCTGAATTTAAACCTATCTTTCAGTGTAGTGTTACCGACGGTTCAAAGAATTTTTTTCCCTTTGCATATACTGATGGAAAAATTGATGTCTTCAATCTCCCCCTTTGACATTAGTATTAAAAACTTATATGTGTAAAATACTAAACCATGTAGTATGTACACCATGTGTTTACTTTGTCATTTTTGAATCCCCCTATGTATATGTTGGTATAGTATAAGTATACACATGTATACTTTCCTTTATACTATATTCCCTTTTCACCTTATCTCCATATCATTCTCCCTTTAATACTGTCTGTACATATCATCATTTCCCCCCTTTTCTATATGTATTGTACATATTATTTTCCCCCTTTTTTGATAGTAAGGGAAAAGGTGTATACTTACAACTTATCAAAAATATGGGAATGAGAATTCTTCATATCCTCCATCATTTTCACCCATTTATCCTTTAGGTGATCAAGAGCCATATGATCTAGTGTAATCCTGCCATGCATATCATAGATGTTGTCTGCTACAGATATCTCAAGGGTGGCAATTAGTTGTCTTGCCGAAGTCATGTGTTGTTGCAAAAGTGTAAGGTTTGGCAATAGTTGAGCCTGTAGCTTGGTAAACTCATCTCTAAACTATGATTCTTCTTCCCAGATTTCTTGTCTTAACCTTTTGATTTCTATAATCTTGTCATAATGCAGTTTGATTGCATTGTCATCTGTGGTTAGACCTTGTGCACTTGCATTTAGATCAGAATCTATCTTTTCCATCTTATCACTAATATCCTTAGTGAATTTCTCTAAGGTGCACAACTTCTGAATTAAGGATAATGCTTATGAAATGATAGGGTCTAATTTGTTTGCTAATTCAAAAAGCTTTACCTTATTTTCTGCCACTTCTTGGCTGATTTTTTCAGTTAATTTGAATTGATATTTTTGCTCTGCTCGTTCTTCAATGGCTTTTTTTGCATCCACATTTTGAGTTGTGATGGCTTTGGTTAGAATGGAAAGTTGATCTAGAATGGGGCATTTTGATCAACATCAAGGCTAGGAACTATCTAATGTAAGATATCTCTTGTGTTTTCCAGCACTAGAGAGTCCCTGTACTCTTTTCTAAGCTTTTCTTTGAAAAAATTATCTGTATTCTTGGAGAGATTCATAATCCAAATTTTTTAGATCACACTTGGGTATCTCAATGATTTCATCAAGTGTCACTTCTAATTTTCTCTTCTTGGTTTTCTTCTTCTTGTTGTGAGATGCACCTATATGTAATACCATAGCAAGTTTTTCTACTTGGTCTGATGTGTTGGAGGAAGGCTTTGGTGGTGTTGTACCTTTTTCCTATTTCTTAGGGTTTTCCTATCAATTGTGTGTGGATGTATCCTCATCAACCTTCAATTTAACTACAACATCTCCTTCAATGTTCTTAGGAGTGGTATCAACTGGCTTATCTTGTTCACCTTTCTCTTTTTGGACTTCATCTGTATTTTCATTTGTGCATCCTTTTTGGTGTGATCTCCATCTTTTTGTGGGTGATCTACATTTGTAACATTTTGTTCTCCACCGGTGAATGTCTGTTCATTGGTTGTATCTTTCTTTTCTTCTTCCCCTACATCCTCGGGTATGCTTGCATATTTTTTAGGTGAATTCTCCTTTTTTGAGATTATATTGATAGCTTGTATCAATAATGGGATTTTTCCTGGTGTATCTACCTGTGCAGAATCTGTAGTAGTTCCTGTTTGTTGGTTTGGTCTTGGACAACAGTGACATCTTCATCTTTCTGTACTTCATCTGCAGGATCTGCTCCGGTAATATCAATGACAGTATTATCCGGCCATGTTTCATCTGCAATGTCCATATCCTTGTTGGATTTTGTGTTCAATGATTCTTCATTAACATCCTCATTAGTAATAAGAATATGTTCAGGGCTCTATTTAGCCTAATCATCTTTATTTTTTTGCTTTTCGGTAAGAGTTATTTGTGGCTCGGGACTTGTACCTTTTTTAGGTATATCAAGTATCTTTTTGCATTTAGCCTCACTCTTCCTTTCTAGCTCAATTATATGTCCTTGAAGCACTTGGTAGGATCTTAACTATGGTGAGAACCTTTTGGATTGTTTCTTCATCATTTCTTCAATCTCCTCCATTTTAGTTTCAGGTGGCATGATAGAAACTAGGGCCCTTTCCCTTATCTGTTTCTCAGAATGTAAAGAAAATGTCCATATTGCCGACAATCTATTCATAAGTTCTTTTGACATCCTATCTTCCAATTGTATCAGAACATATTTGAATGCACACATCATTATGATATTTTCCTCTTCTATCTTATTCTGGTCCTCGATGTCCAAAGTTAGCCAGTTTTTAATCTTGCAATCATTTTTTGTACCTGATTTGATAATAGAAGCACATACCTCATCAATTGTAGAAGGTAGTGTGTTCTTAATAGCTTGTATAGATTGTTCATCTTGCTCTGTGTCTTCTATGTCTTCCTTAGTTCTGAGGAACTTTCTTCTTTTTGTTGGCCCCTTTTTCCCTATTTGAGGCTTTCTTTTATAGGTCCTTACTTGATCTTTCTTGATCGGCGAAGGACTTGCATCCTTTGATGTCTGACTCCTGGTCCTAGACGCAGCAGTAGTCCTTGGTTTCTTTACTAGTGGTGGAGGTGGTGTATCAGACTCTATGAATTCTGAGTCACTCTCCTTCTTAGCTTCACCAACAGGTGACTGACCCTCGATTTCTTCTATCTATTATTTTTCTCCCTCATTCACTGAAAACTTTTTCTTCAAGGTCTTAACCATTTTATCTTTCTTCCTGTCAATCTTTTTCACAACTAAGCCAGTTTTTATCCTTTCCTTGGCTTCCTCATAAGTTCCAAAATTAGGTTGTGATTTATCCAATGGCTCATTTATCAATGCCTCAATAACATTTGATGCTTGATCTATGTTAACCTCATAGTCAAGTGGTGCTAGCCATGCTATCCTTAGTATAGCTAGCTTGATGTAGGTGTAGTCAGTTTCCACCATAAAACAAATGTCAGTCTTGAAATTTTCTACTAACTGCTCTGGAATCCTCATTCTTTTCTAGATTATTTCTTTAAATCTAGAAAAATATTCATCCATGAATGATTTAAAATTGTCTCCTTGTGTCTTGATGAATTCACTAATCTGTGTGGTCACTGGTTGAGTAGAGTCCCATTTGAAATTTATTATAGATGGGAAGGATTCTTGAAAATAGAAAAATATGCATATGATGAGTGAACCAAACTTACATGAGTTAGAATTTGTAGTCCTTATAGTCTTCATGTTCTCATCTAATTGCCTTATCAGAAGTTCCTGATAGATGCAACTGCAGTCCCTTCTTGACAATTGTGTATGTTGTATCCACTACTCCAGATGCAATATTGTTCATCCTGCTAGCCTGAAATAACTTGTATCCTAAGACACATGTTCCAAATTTCATTTCAACATAATTGATAGTGGATACCTTTAATCCTCTTCCATCCCATGTTGCTCCTATGTTCATTTCAATTTCAGCTTTAGGCAGGTGCTTTAGTGCCTTTACTTTATCATTTATGGGATAACCGGTAACAATGTGTATAACATCCTTGGTTATCGGTTTTGGCTCATCAAACCATATCTTTTAGTCATGTATTCTGCTCAGTTCTAACCAAATCCATTCGGTCTTGAATTCCTATGGGAATAGTAGGGCATGTGTGATCCCTTTCACTTCAATATTCTTATGTTCTTCTTTTATGGTTCTGTAGACACCCTAAAATGGACAGGCTTGCGACTTTACATTAAAAACACTAATTTTCATCTATTAATTAATGGTTTTTTAATCATTAATTAATCATCTATTTTCTTCTAAATTCATTTCTCAAATCATCTAATCCAATCCCCAAAATTAATTAAATAATTAACTTTATTTAATTAATTAAGCTTTAATTGATTAATTACCATTAATTGATTAATTAAACTCAATTTCCTATAGTTTAAATCAAATATTTAAA